>WAAF01006443.1:530948-921136 GCA_013400475.1 Tricholaema leucomelas | reverse complement strand
CTCAAGCTAAAAAAAAAAAAAAAAAAAAAACAAAAAAAAAAAAAAAAAACAACCAAAACCAAAAAACCCTAACACTTTCTTTTTAACCCAAAAATTCGTTCTGTGATTCAGCTGAGGGCCTGCCTGTACGGCCTGCCTGTACCCATACCTGGGGCAGCAAAGTGACGGGGAGGCAGCCACTGCGGGTGGAGAGAGCTGCCTGCACTCGTCAAGCTGTAACCCTGAAGAGAGGAGACCAGGTCCTGGCCCAGCTTCGCGCCCGCCCTTTCCCGCTTCAGACAGCTCCAGTTCACCGGCAGCCTCCTCCCAGCCATCAAGTCCCGCACGGGCCACTCGGCACACGCCGGGGACGGGCACCCGGACATGGGCGGTCCCTCGGTCTGCAGCCCCAGGAGGGCCCACCCTGCTCGGCGGCCCTCCATGCGCGGCCAGGCGAGCCGCCGCCAGGGCTATGGGGCCGGGCTCCACGCTCCCCCCACCCGCTGACTGGCACCGCTTACCGGCGGAGGGGCGGGCGGACGGCCCCCTTCTCCTCCTCTCCTCCCCTCGAACAACGGCTGCGGTGGCGGCAGCGACGCCGCCCCCTCCTCTCTTCTCTATTCTCCTCACAGCGGCCCCGGCACTTCAATCTCCCGCGGCGGCCGCTCTGCTCGCGTCGCTCCCCGATGATGCAGCCACTGCCAACCCCGTCCCGGTCTCGCCCTCCCGCCTCGCCACTTCTCATCACTCTTCGCCTCACGCCCACACCACTCCCCCCCCCCACCCGCTGTTGGTTTGTCCCACCGACCACACCTGTACGGGCTGCTGCTGCTCATACCATTTGCCTCACAGGGGAGGAAGGGAAGCGGGCAGGGAAAACGCTTATGTGCGGAAGGAGGGAGCCGCGTTTAGGTCAGGGGACTGTTTCTTTGGGCCTCGTCTCTGAGCGGCTTTAAGGAGTCGGATAATGCTGAGGCGAGCGACAGTCGCCTCATGTCCAGTCCCGTCCCGGTCCCCCCCGCCGGGGACACGCAGTGGTACAGACGGGAAAGATTTCCCTCAGCGCTGAGCTGTGCCGCCATGAAGCGTGGTTTGGGTGGTCTGCTTTTACACCAGGTGTCTACGGGCTTCGCTTAGCCTAGCTGCGAGCCCCCCAGTTGTGACACGCAGCGGGAAACGTTTTTAAGAGTTTCTTTCTGAGCGATGGGCGTTTTCTGCTGAGCTAGCAGCCCCGAAGAACAGGTGTGGGACAGGAGGCGGCCTGGCGGCCTGGGCGGGCCACAGCGGCCTCGCCGCCTAAACGAAACTTTGTTAAACTGTGCCCTCGGTATGTGTGTGCCGTTACACTGATGTCTGCAGGCCATGTTGCTCCTCACAAATACTGCAACAGACGTTGAAGAAATACGTTAAAATGCCTGTAAAGCAGTAGTAAGGTTTGTGAAGGCAGTCAGCAAATTCAGACTGAGTTATTTTGGAGGTTAGCCAAACAAAATGGCTCATTCAGCCTCAGAAATCATCACTCAGACGCATGATCAAGCCAAAGTGTTTAGGGGGATGAAACAAATACTTAAAACTAGCTTGCATAAATAAGTGCTGGTAAAGCCTGATGATTAAGAAGACAGTAAAAAAAATAGAAGTGTTTTCTCGTTAGGGGGCGGGGGGGAAAGCTATTTTTAGGTTGCTTATTTGCTTAGTCCAGTGTGAGATTTTTATCCTTGTAGAAATGGCCATTTTTGGTTGAAGTAGAATTTGAGGTTATATAAACCATTAGGCTTATCTGTCTTTTTTCTGTACATGTTAAATAGGAGCTAACATAAGAGCAGTACTTTTGACATCATTTATAAAACAATCCAGTGCAAGTCATTTAACCCTATCTTGTTTCCAAAATTATGGTACAGTGTACATTTAAGCTGACAGTGCCTCTGTGTGCCTGCATTTGTGCCAGACAGTGAATCACACTGAGAAAACTGACCTGAATGACATCTAAGTGTTCCCCTGCAATGTTTTTCATTGAGATCTGCTCTTCAAAGCATTTTATTGTACACTTGCTGTACAAACAGCAGCACAAGAGAGGGAGAAGGTGGGAAGGAGATGAAGAGAAGCTGACAGGTTTTGGTTCTGGTGTAGTGCCAGGCCAGATCCTTGTCAAACTTCAACCCAAGAGACCAAGGACGTTAGAGGTGTCCCAAAGCCCTTGTACCAAAACAAAGTAGCCTCTTCAAAGTTTTAGTTTAATCCTTCCATGCTGGATGGGTGGGCAGAGGCCAATGAGATGAGATTGAACAAGTTTAAGTGCAGGGTTCTACACTTTGTCCACAACAATGCCAAGCAGCACTACAGGCTGGGGACACAGTGGCTGAGAGCAGCCAGGCAGAGAGGGACCTGGGGGTGCTGGTAGAGAGTACCTGAAGATGAGGCAGCAGTGTGCCCAGGTGGGCAGGAGAGCCAATGGCATCCTGGCCTGCATCAGGAGCAGTGTGGCCAGCAGGACAAGGGAGGTTCTTCTGGCACTGATCAGGCCACACCTTGAGTGCTGTGTCCAGTTCTGGACTTCTCAATTCAAGAGAGATGTTGAAGTATTGGAATGTGTCCAGAGAAGGATGACAAAGCTGGTGAGGGGCCTGGAGCACAGCCCTGTGAGGAGAGGCTGAGGGAGCTGGGGGTGTGCAGCCTGCAGAAGAGGAGGCTCAGGGCAGACCTCATTGCTGTGTACAACTACCTGAAGGGAGGTTGTAGCCAGGTGAGGTTGGTCTCTTCTGCCAGGCAGCCAGCAACAGAAGAAGGGGACACAGTCTCAAGTTGTGCTGGGGGAAGTCTAGGCTGGATGTTAGGAGGAAGTTGTTGCCAGAGAGAGTGATTGGCATTGGAATGGGCTGCCCAGGGAGGTGGTGGAGTCACTGTCCCTGGAGGTGTTGAAGCAAAGCCTGGGTGAGGCACTTAGTGCCATGGTCTGGTTGATTGGATAGGGCTGGGTGCTAGGTTGGACTGGATGATCTTGGACCTCTCTTCCAACCTGGTTGATTCTATGGTTGCCCATCAGATGTGTGCACAGGTCACAACTGCTTGGATTTGGAACCTTTTGTGGATAGTTACAGTTTCTTACCCAGGTTCTGTGTATATTGACAGTTCTGCCCCTCAAGCGGAAGCTTTAAATACATACATAAGCACACAAAATAATTGAACAGTAAGTAAGAGGTTCTGTAATCAACATTTCCTGACATCAGATGTAGCATAAATAGTTCAATATTTAACTGAGTTGGTAAAAAGATTTCTATTGCAGTTAGTGGGTGATGGATTAGGTTTAAATATAGAGAGATAAGAGCTTCTTCTACATAAGCCATTATATTTATGGGTAGATAAAATTGGTTTTAATTCTACTGATGAAGAACAGACCTGGATTTCATGTGCATCTTGCAGAAGAGCAGTGCAATCATAGCAGAATGTAGAAAAGGTTGTGTTACTCCCACATGCTTTTATAGCTGTCTACGACTTTGTTCTCTATTCATGAGTCAAGATCCCAGAACCACAGAAAGGACCTTGAAAGATGTCTAGTTCAAGGCTGCTGCCAGAGCAGAATCACCTAGGCCAGGTCACACAGGAACAAGTCCAGGCAGGTTTCAAATGTCTTCAGAGAAGACCCCACAACATCTCTGGGAGTTCTGCTCCAGGGCTTTGTCATCTTTACAGTGAAAAAGTTTTTCCTTATGTTCACATGGAATCCCCTGTGCTCCAGCTTTCACCCACTGCCCCTTATCCTTTGATTGGATATCACTGAGCATAACCTGGCTCCCTCCTCCTGACACTTGCCCTTTATATCTTTATAAACATGAATGAGGTCAACCCCTCAGGCTCCTCCAATCTAAAGAAACTTGGCTCCCTCAGCATTTCCTTATCACGGGGAATTCTCTACTACACTCCCAGGACCTATGGTCCTTCATCACAACTCAGAAACAAAAAAAAAAAAAATAGTCTACTTGAGTTTGAACTGATTGCCTTAAAAAATGCAGTAATCATGTAACATTTTACTTTCTAGAGCGTTTTGGTCAAGATTAGCAGCCCAGCTTCATATTTTAACTGCCTTCTTTCCCTGCAGATTTAATATTACATCAGATTCTAGGTGCTTAACATTCAGGTGGGCAACACCATAAAAATTATAGGCTGGTGGCACAGTCAGCAGTTTAATAGCTCAGCACAAGAGAGTAAGCAACAGAAGGGTTAGTTTGAGCCTGTGGAATGAATTCCAGCAAGAGCAACTGATTAAGGCTGCGCTGCATCGAATGAAAAAGCCAGGCTAAAGGGCTGCATGTGGCACAAAGGTGAATTTCTTAATGCTCTCCCAGAAGTATTTTTGATGTTGCTGTAGGAGATATATTCTGAGATTCTGGCCAGAACGTCCCACTGCAGTCTCTAATTTGGGGAAGGATGTTTTCCTTGTTTGTATTCTTTTAGACAAATGGTTACCATTCAGTGCAACAGAAATCCTGTGATTCTGTGATTCTATAAAAACATTGTGGAAAAAGCAGCTCCTTCTACCCTTAGAATCATAGAATCAACCGGGTTGGAAGACACCTCCAAGCTCATCCAGTCCAACCTAGCACCCAGCCCTGGCCAGTCAACCAGATCATGGCACTAAGTGCCCCATCCAGGCTTTCATCGAACACCTCCAGGCACGGCGACTCCACCACCTCCCTGGGCAGCCCATTCCAATGCCAATCACTCTCTCTGGCAACAACTTCCTCCTAACATCCAGCCCAGACCTCCCCTGGCACAACTTGAGACTGTGTCCCCTTCTTCTGTTGCTGGTTGCCTGGGAGAAGAGACCAAGCTCACCTGGCTACAACCTCCCTTCAGGTAGTTGAAGAGCACTTCTTTATAAGTTGTCTTGAAGATGGTCACCTGAAGTCATAATTTCTGTAGCCATGGAATACTGAGAAGTGAGAAAAGTAATTTAAATGCTTTTGGAAGTCATGAATGGTTGCATTCTAAGCATAGCTCATCTTGGAGCAGCAGAAATACCAAATCTTGGTTTCCCACAGTTTTGTCTTCTGTCTTTACATCATCTATATTCCTATCCTGACCTGTTCCCTTATTTCTAGATATCACACACATTGCCCTGGCACCCCATTAGACTTTTAGCTCTCTGACCTGCTCTACAATATGCTCGTCTTCCATTCGTACTCCCGAATTGTTAGCTGAACAACCTTGGCAAAACCTGGTTTAACACTTTGGTAAACCAAGAGTAAATGTTCCTCATGAGACTTTCCTTATAGCTTGAAGAGAAAGTCCATACTGCTTTATGATACAGCTTCTCTGGTATTTGTTTTGTAAAGCAAATGTTTACGTTTTAAATTGACCATCCTGATTGATTTTATTACTGTTTCCTTGTAGAGACACAGAGAATTTACCAGGGAGGAGCCTTTTTTTAACCTTACACATGAATCAGTCACAGAGTCAAGATCTTCCAGAAAGCAGGTACTTTTCTTTGTGCTTAAGAAGGCTGTACATGATTGGAGGAGCCTGTCTTTTAGCAGAGTTAGAAGGAAAAAGAAACCCAAAATGTTTAAATATAGAAATCACTAATAGTGCTGTAGAATATTCTGTGACTTCTGATGTGTTCTGAAATGACCAGCAGTTCATACTACTGTCAGATTTGCTTCAAGTGCACATGCAAGGAAATTATATTCATAAGCAAGATCAGGGTAAATTGTGGTACTAATAAAGCTGTAGTGGTAAATAAAAAACCCTCACAAACACTCACAAAGAGGTGGATTTTATATGAGACAATCTTGATGAGTAGTAACAACTTTTGATGTTTTTCCACGCCAGCTAAAGCCATCTGGTGCTTGCGCTGTTGTCAGCAGCAGAGTAAGTGGCAGTCTGTAGCAGCCAGATGCAGAGGTTTTCCATATGGTGCTAGGGCCGGTGGCCATATATTGCAGTTCAGCATCTTGGCCTCCAGGTGGCATCAGCGCCTTGAACATGTTCAGTGTCCGCAAGTGCTGAAGAATGGTGAGAAGCGAGAACGCAGGAACTTCGTTAAGGGAACACAGTCAGTGCACCCAACGCATACTGCCTCTTTCTCCCCGCACCGGAGGGAAAAAAAAAAAAGAAAGGAGATTTTTGACTGAAAACGTGAGCGCAGGGTTGAGAAATGCCCAGTTCTGAGCTCAGTTTGTCTCCGGGCATTGTACTACAACTCTGAGGTGTAAATAAAGCAGCAGGGGTTTGTCAGGTTGTTTTCCCATCTATTCTGCCTCTGCCAGCTGTACGCAGGCAGAGAAATACACGGTTTTGTTGGCTTGATGCAGTGAGAGAGGCTCTTTGTTTGCTGAAGTGATACATTAGTGGCTCCCCATGCTGTGGCTAGGTCTAGTTCTGTTGTCGATGTATAGAGTGACAGCATTGCAGCATGTAGCTGTGATTAAGTCTATGAAAAGAAGTGTAACCAACAACACACTGCTTGACTGAGCATACAGTGGTGTTCCTAGGGTTTGGGAACCAATGCAAATAGTGTCTTTTGAAACTAGAGGTTTTCAACAGTCCGTGTTGCGCTTCAGTAGAATACTGGGCTTCTGCATGCTTTTAAGTACAGAAGTCATGTGTGTTCCGTGTAAAAGATAGTATTAATTCAGCTGATGATGACACACGGGGGCATTGAAACTGTGTATGCCTCTACTGTAGAATGTTTTCAATGATGTGCCATACGAACTGACATACATTAACTGAAAAGGACAAGAACCGAGTGAGGCTCCCATAGTTAGCAATGAGCACTTCTTTCTTAATTTCAGACCTTTCAAGTCTTTTCTTGTCTCAATCTCAAAGCTCAGAACTTCTTTAACTAGCACTGCTAGATCCATTTTGTAATGAGGAAGCTGGAACATCCAAGTCTGACAATATGCACGCGATCATCCAGGAAGTGTCTGACATATCTGGTTGGGTGGGTTCCTGATCTCTATTCTTGTGCCATAGCTGCCAGATTGGTTTTCCATTTGCTGTCCATTTTTATATGGTAATTGTGTTGCTGTTTTCCAGGAGATAGGCTCAGCTGGTGTCCAGGTTAGAACAATGGCTATGACAACTGTTTGCTCTTTGATAGAGACAAGAATATAAAAATGCACAGTGCTTTAAAATAAGCACATGTGTCAGCAAAGAACACAAAGTACTGAAGCCATCAGTGCTTGTTTCCTTGACTTTAAAGTGTCTTTTGTGTGCTTGAAATTTAGACTCCACAGGAAGCTTCTTCATGGAATTCCATTTTTTCCCCCTCAAGTCAATGAGATTGTAGTTGTATAAACCTGAACTTTGCCTTCTAGTTTCAAAGTGAACAATTAATAATCAGGTAGATACCAGAGTGTGCTTTGTGCTGGCTTCTAGCTCAGCAATATACAACATGACAGTTGAGAAAGCTTTCGTTGCAGCTGCATCTCAGTTTGCCTTAGTAAGGTTGCAAAAGGAATGTCTTGTTCCCATGCCATATTTGTCTTGCTCCTTTTTGTAATTTATTTACTTTGGAGAACAGAACCAGACTTAGCATCTGTTTTTCAATGAGGTATTTTTTTGGAGGGGAGGTGGTGTCCCCGTTTTGACACAGTCTTACAGATGGTTTCACTAAAGAACATGACAGTGAAGTGATTAGCCCAAGGTAGTGCAGTGAGTGGCCCAGCCTGCCTGAAAATGTTAAACTCTTCTGGCTCCTTGTCTGTTAGCTAGTCTAGCCGCTAAATCATATTGGCTCCCAAATGAAGTGAAACTTTGAGAACTGGAAGTCACTTTTCATACTGCCTAATTGCCCGTCTTATGTGGGAAAGTGTCTGCAAAAATCCNCCCTTTTAATGTTAAACAAAGCTTTTTACATCAAATAGTTTATTATCTGTTGACATTAATCCACAGGCAGTATGCATAGGTAAAGCTAAGCACATGTTTTACTGAAACAAGAGTACACAGCACCTCTGAGGTGGTGTGGGATCTGCCCAGCAGAAAATAGATGCTATTTAAGAAATTAAGAGAGTCTGCTATATCCAGTATAAGAAGAAAGGTAACATTTTACCTTGGAAAAGTATCTTTTCTTGTTTAGTGACTTTTAAAAGTACTTTCCATGCATTCCAAGGGTTTCTTCTGTATACCCTTTCCTGTTCCCCATTCTTTTTGTTCCAGCCTGGATTGTTTTATAATGACCATGACAATTTGAGGCTGTAAATGAGGAAAGGTTTGTGAGGAGAATCTGTTATTAGATTGTAGGTAAAACCTGGCCATATTTTAGGGCACAGGTGCGATCTGAGGAAAGGTTTGTCTGTCCGGTAACTTATCTGTAGTTGTTACTGTGTCAGCTGGTTGCATAATAAAAAACCCTCTTGCCTTTATTTTCCATTTGCCTGTCCAATTTTCCTGTCCATCCCCATTTCAGTTGTGAAAACAGTTTGTGAAAACAAAGAGAGTCAAAATGTGGAGAAAGTTAAATAGAAAAGGAGTGCTAGGACTTTTTTATTAACTAATTCATGGGAGGCTTGTTTGCTTTTGAGAGAGGGAGATGGCTTCTAATAGCAAAACATTATTTCAAAACCAAATCAGTAAATGGGAAATAAAGGGGGAACAAAATAGTTTATTCTAAGTAACCAATCTTTTTACAAAGGAGAACTACTCTTCAAGGACTGGGTTATTTTATATGCTGAAACAAAGGACTCACCTGAGAAGAGCTTGTTCAACCAAATAACCACCTTGTAACAAGAATTTTGTTTAGTTTCCCTGGGGTACCTAGGATGAGATGTTGGCACCTTGAGATTTTTAAACAAGGAGAAAATCAGTAAATTTTGGCTGAAACAAGTACCTAGCACTTTGTATCACTCCTAACTCATCTGGACTCCTCAACTCAAGAGAGATGTCCATGAGACAAGAGTTCAAGAGAACATGTCCAGAGGAGGGCGACAAAGCTGGTGAAGAGCCTGGAGCACAGCCCTGTGAGGAGAGGCTGAGGGAGCTGGGGGTGTGCAGCCTGCAGAAGAGGAGGCTCAGGGCAGACCTCACTGCTGTGTACAACTACCTGAAGGGAGGTTGTAGCCAGGTGGGGTTGGTCTCTTCTGCCAGGCAGTCAGCAACAGAAGAAGGGGACACAGTTTCAAGTTGTGCTGGGGGAGGTCTAGGCTGGATGTTAGGAGGAAGTTGTTGCCAGAGAGAGTGATTGGCATTGGAATGGGCTGCCCAGAGAGGTGGTGGAGTCGCCGTCCCTGGAGGTGTTGAAGCAAAGCCTGGCTGGGACGCTTAGTGCCATGATCTGGTTGATTGTCTTGGGCTGGGTGCTAGGTTGGACTGGATGATCTTGGAGCTCTCTTCCAACCTGGTTGATTCTATGAATCTGTGATTCTATTCTATGGTCAAGACATGTATGAAATTTCAGAAGAAAAGTATTTGGGAAACCTTTCTCTGAAACAAAATGTTATGTTTCAGATGGAGATTGCTTGGTTTCTTGTTAAGTAGCATTCACATTTGGTTCACAGTCACCCTTACTCTGGCAACAGCTGATGCATTTGCCTGGCACTGTTGTTCTGAGTTTTGGCCACTGGAGTTCTGAACAGTTCCAAGGGGGTTTCCATCGGTTGTTAGGGATTCAGAGCTCTCTGTTGTGATAGCAGGCCATCGTCCCCTCCAGGTATTACTACAATGATCAGGCAGCAGAGTGGTGACTGGGTGAGACAGATAATGGCTTCTTCTGCTAGATTAATCACATAATGTCTGTCAAATTACTCAGCTTTCCTCCACTGGCACTGGAACAGAGACTGCCTCTCTTCTTGCCAGATTATTCCCCTATCTTTGGCTGTATTTTAAGCTTTTCCAACTTGTGCAGGCTATCTCTGCCTATTATTTTTCTGACATCATACATTTTGCTGTCAGTAATCCAGCAACACACAAACTCTTTTTTTTTGTTTAATGTCTGTAATTTATGCTCCAGAGTTGAGTAAATTGCTGCACTTCAGACCCAATCCAAAGTCTAATGAAGTCATTGGAAACATTCCAGTTGACTTCACTGGGCTTTACATCAGGCCCATAAGTAGTACTTGCCTGCCACTGAGTCAGAACTTATAACAAACAAAGCAAAGAGAACATTTGTGTCCCATTCTTAGCCAGCCATGGTAAAGACAAATAGTAAACAAGAATCATAATACAGTTTAAATTACAACTGTGCCTGCTGCTAGTCCTAAATCCTGCTCCATCCAAAGGCACAAGTTGTCAATAAAAACCCTACCTAAATATTGCTGCATTAAAGGATTTGAGAAGAGGTTTCTTTCATTCATTTCAGACTTTGTCCTTTTATTTTAATTGGCTGTTTAGTGGATTCTACATTGTGCTAACATGAATAAAGCTCTTGTGGTTGCTAAATGTTACTTCTCTTTGCAAAGTCTCACTTTTACATGCAGCTAACACCAAGTGTGTGGAAAAAGAAAACTTAAAAAGAGAGGCAAAATAAACAGCATTTATTTTCTTTTCTACAGAGTCCAGGTAGCACTGTGAGAAAAGGGGAGCCTTTCTCTTCCTAGTAATGCTAGAAAGTGCATAAACTCTTATACTTTTCTCAAAGGAACTGGACTTGAAATGTTTAAAACAAAAAACCTGACTTTTCCCCAGGGGTGCAGCAATCTTTGTAAGGTAAACAAGCTATGGCACTGTGCTATGGGTGCAGGTGGCTAATTACTGCTCATCAGTAGCTTTAATCCCAGGGGAAGGGAGAAAAGCTTTTCAATCTCTCTATTAAAAATGGAGGTAGCTGAGCTGCAAAGGAAGCCATGACAAGCTGACTGTGGAAGCTGTGTGAGCAGTTAATTCAATTAGATCTTTAATGCAAATATATTTGGTATGCTGTTGCATTTGCATATCCCTCAGCTAGGGCTTAAGGCAGCATTTTTAGTGGTTCCATTGAAACTAGATCTGTGAATTCTATGTAGCTGCAGCATCCAGAAGACAATAGATTAAAATACCATTCGTTTACTACATGAAAAAGATTAACTGTGTTTTAGAGTGCCAGAGAAGAGTCTGGTGGAATCTGCCAGAATAAGATGATGTGGTATCAAGGGTTAGAGTTGGGTTGGCCACTAGAGTGACAGACATTCCCTACTAACCTCTCTGTTCCGAAGAGGAAAAGAAAGGGAATAAGGGAGAGAGGCTAACAGATTGGAAAAGAAAACTAAAACAGCTTAAAGAAATCAATAAAATGAAATATATACAAATAGATACAAAATCAATATGGAACCCAACCCCCCTGATAGCAGTGGTGTCACTGTCACTGCTGATGGTGTGGGCAGGCACTGGGAAAGTCCCAGACTGGACTCAGCAGCAAATGGGAACCTGATTCAGGAGCTGGACTGGGGAACTGGATTCAGGAATACAGAGATGAGAATGAAAGGCAGAATGGAGTCCTCCTTGGACACAGTGAAGAGGCTTGACCCTGGTGATCCCTCAGCTTTATGCTGAAGATGAAATCCATGGGATGGAATCTCTTGTTGATCAGTTTAGGGTCACCTGTCCTGCCCACTCCTCCCCACAGGTGCAGTATTTTACTTTGCACCCCCAATATGGCACCATGAGATTGAGCAGTGAATTGGTGTGTGTAGGAGCAGGCCTAAGCAAGAGCCTTTCTGCACACCAGTGTTTGGCAGTAACTCTAAACATAAGTACTGTCACTGCTAGAGGCAGACACTGTCTGCAAAAACATGCCCTGAACTTCAGAAACTGCAGTTACTAGGAGAGACTGAGCTGAAAAGTAGAATTACTGCACTGAATTAGTTATGTTCTTAATCTAACCAGAACATTCTAAACAGGTCATGTAAGATCAGACTCACAGCTTTAATTACTACCTAATTTGTTTTTTAGCTGTAATATTATTAAGTATCTGGGCTCTAGCTTTGCAGGCCTTGGTTCTATGGATGTTTCTCTCAACAGCATGTCCTCAAAAACAGAATAGAAAGGGGAGGGGAGAAGGAGAGCATTTAAGCTGGATCTGCTCTCAGGTCTGGTTTATTATTCAGCTCCATAGACAATCACATTAGAACAAACAGGGCATCAGCACAGGCTTGGAAATGATCATTGATGAGGAGAGGGGGCTGGCAGCACTTAGCTGTCTTTGTCAGTGTGAGAATTGTCCTTGGAAGCAGAAAGCCTCGTTTCCTCAGGCCTCATCTACACTACAAAGTTTACTAAGGAAAGTAATGGCAAAGCATCCCCCTTCCTTTGAAAGAAACTGACTTCTTATGCCACACCAACCACATTGCTAATGATACAACAGCACCAGCACCTAGAATCTTCTGCTCCTACTCATAACAACCCTTTTGTAACCAGTGAAATTTCCTATAGGGATAGACATGCTGCTCTGTCAAAGGCACCTGGGCTGGCGATGCTCTGGTGGCACAGCAAGGGCAGCAGATGTGAGCCAGTTCAAATGCTGGCATCAAGGTCTTCTGCTGCAGAAAAGTTTTTTTGCTTCCTGCACCCAGGAAGTGATAGAATCACTGCCTTTTGAAAGGTGGAAGGAAAGCCACACTGGCCATAGAACATATTGCCACCTGCTGAGCCAAAACTGACAGACCACATAGAAGAGACCTGGGAAATAGGTAGAGGGAAGAAAGCAGCACCAAAACCAAACCAAACCAACAACAACAAAAAAGTAATAGAGAGACAAGTAATGTTAGCTAAAGTAGGAGATCAGCTTGCAGCAAACTACTGTCTGTATTGCTCTGCTTACCAACTTGGCTTGGTGCCTGCAAACCATTTTCTGAGACCATCAGTCTGCTAGTGGATCTATGTTGATGAAATGTAGGCCTTCAGAGCACTGCCATGCTTTAGATCAGGAAAATCTTACATTGAAAGACATCTTACTAATTGTAGTTCTCTCAAGCGGCTCTACAGAAGTTTACCATTCTGCAGAAGTTGACAGAATCTCTAGTGACGTTTGAAGAGATAAAACATCTTCTGTTTGCATCTGGGAATGATAGGAACAAGAAGCAAATGGATTTTTTTTTTACCCTATAAACAGTTTTTGAGAATGTAATTTAATTGTATTTAGGAGACTTGTCTACTGATGTTGTAGCATTTACACTGCATGGTGACTGATACTGTGCTGCTTGGTAACTGTTGAGGCAGGATAAACAATATAGTACAATAGCAGAAACACATGGAGTAAAGCAGGAAATCCCTACGAATGCAACGGGTGCATGAGGTAGATACCATAGCAATGAAGGCAAACTCAGGATAAATATTTGTTGATGATTTCCTTATACAAAATACTTGGATCGGTGTCCTATGACCAAGCCAACATGTTTGTTTTCTGTTGACACTGACAGTGGCAAGTGGCTGTGCAAAGAGGTGCAGTGTTCAATCCAATACCCTAAATGGAGCCAATGGGTTTATTTTTTCAGACTTTATTGTGTTAGTTGCCCTAAGAATGTCTGCCACACAAACAGGAACACTGTTTACATTTTAAAACTGGTGACTTCTCTTGCTAAATTAACTCAGTTCTATAAATACTATGTAAGATTTGCACTTAAGCATTCCAAATCCTCACAACATCCTTATTTAGCTGAAACTAGGCTGTGATATGCGAATGCATGTCTGTGCTAATATAGTCTAGGCAAAAGCTTTTACAGGCTGTTGATAGTAGTTACTCTGGTGGCAGGTGCTGAGATAATTGTGGAGGAGCAGTTTAATCTGGAAAAATAAAACCAAAGGACGCATAATTCAAACTTAAGAATGCCATAGTCTCAAAATGAGGAGGGTTTCTGCTGCTGCTTTACATTATTCCCTCCTTTAAGCAGTAATATCAGTAAGTCCGATTATTTTTTTCAGATAGAGTCCGTCCCAATCATAATGGACATAATTTCCTTCACATCCTTGAATATAGGAGTATAAGAAATCATTACCAAAACCAGGAGAAAAGCCAATAAATCTTTCTTAATTCATAGAATGGTAGAATGATTTGAGTTGGAAGGGACTTTAAAAATCGTCTAGTTCCAACCTGCTTGCTATGGACAGGTTCATCTCCCACTAGAACAGGTTGTTCAGAGCCTCATCCAACCTGGTCTGAAACATTTCCAGGGATGAGAGGTCCACAACCTCTCTGGGCAACTCTTTCCAGTGTCTCACCACCCTCATAGTAAAGAACTTCTTCCTAATGTCCAATCTAAGTCTACCCTGCTCTAGTTTAAAACCCTTGCCCCTTGTCCTGTCACCACAGGCCATTGTAAATAGTCTCCCTCCATCTTTCCTGGACTCTCTTGACTCCTTCCTCACCAAAACATGCTCCTGCTGTGATCTAAACATAGATTTCTCCACGTTTGTAACTTCTGGCAATTTTCTTTTGAGTTTAATATTAAGCTCTTTTACACTAATTAGATTGGTCCTGTCCTTCAACCCAAATCCTTCATTCTGTGGTTCTGTGATTGGACAGATTGAAAATACCTCTTTTCTTCAGAACCTTTGCCTAAAACTTGAAATAGCTAATGTTAATAGATGTGGGATGAAATACTGTGGAGTAACTATTTTGTGTGAGGAAAACAGATGGAGATACTGGACAAGGAATTGAACACTGCAGCATTAGCCCTTCTTTGTTATCAAATGAAACCTTAAAGTCCATTTACTTTCAAATACCACTTTTATCTAGACCCTGCAAAATTCAAACAGAATGTAACTTAAAACTGAGAAATGTTTGCCCTGTCAGCTGCAGTGAGAATAATGTACAGGAAAAGGTGATGTAATGATCATATCACTTACATTATTCTCTCCCTAAAGAATAATCTTCCCCACTAAGGATGAGCTCACTTACTATTATTGGAGTCACATCTGTAGGGCACAGTGTACTGCTGAATGTACTGGAGCTCTGATGCTGCATAATCTGCCTGTAGCTAACACTTTTCATCACAATTGCAAAACCATTATGTGTACGACAGATGGAGTAAATTTTCCTCATGAGGAATCCAATAGCAAAAAGGAGCAGCAGAGCTTTTATTTGTAGCAGTTGTACTTGGGATTCACACCCTTCCTAAGCACAACTCTATCTTTCTTTGAAAATCAGTCCCGGACTATTGTTAGTTTGGAACACATGAAACATGTGATGAATGTTTTCTGTCCTCAATTCAGCCAGAGCTCACATGATTGATACAGTAGTCTAAGTTTAATTTCAAACTAAGGCTAGAAAATCCTCTCTACTCCTATTTGTAGCTTCAGTGCAGACAGTCAGTGTGCTCAGTTGTGAAACTGTGTAACTTATGTAATGTGCTTTCTGTAAACGATGAATCATATTCTCATTTAAACCTGGTAACAGGGGTAAGGCCAGGAGTCCATTTGGAATTCAAGAAATAACACAATTAGAGCCACTGAATAATGTAATTCAGTGTTAGAAACTTCTTGAATACTCAAGCTTTGACTAATGTTCTGGAGGAAGAATGGATAGAGAGGAATATAGTGTGTGTAGAAACTCTACAAGAAAGAATTTCTCCCTTAGAGCAGACACCAATAATTGCACTGGACTGGAAAGAATGCTAAGAACATTTTAGACTCTTACTAAAGGAAAGGTTAAGTATATGCTTAAGATTGCATGTGTTTGTGTGTTCTGCTGAATGCAACAGCAGGAGCTGAACACAGCAGACCAGATGCCCGTTTTGTGGTGGTAGTTGTGTATTTGTGGCAGCAGTGATTCCACAGTCCGGAGTAAGCTTTGCATTTCGGTTTTCTCTGCTCAGTTATGTGTCTCCCTATCCAAACAAGTGCTTGGGGGAATCCATTTTCTTAACAATTTTTGTACTAAAAGGATATCAGGGATAACAAAGGAAACTTAACAAGCATTTCTCTTCTAAATATGGTCCTAACGCCACAATCTTGCCCTTTAGCTAAACAACTTGTCATCCCAAATCCCAAACTACACATGTATATGTACACCCTCATGGACACAGACATACCCTTCTATAAGCAGTAGTTACACAGTTTCAGATTCAAAAACTTTTATGTTTTACAGGAAGAAAAGATGGAAGAAAATTGTTTCCCTGCCCTGTAGCAGAATTAGTCAATCCTGTTGTTGTATATGAAGATAAAGTGGGTGAGTTGCAGTGGTGATCTGTGGTTCAGATATGGTGCTCTGTGGAAAGGTCTCTTCAGGTGACTCTAGCTGTAAGCTGGAGCAGCTTGTCAAATTTGTGCTGAGGTCTGCACCAGGCTCAGGACTTGTCTAACTAGGCTGTGCTAACAGAAAAGTCCCCAGTTTAGATTTAGCCTAAGAGGTACCATACATCCTGAAGTCTGGATGTCATCTATCCCTATGGTGATCCGCAGATCACCAGCATAATACCTGTAATCATAGAATCAACCAGGTTGGAAGAGAGCTCCAAGATCATCCAGTCCAACCTAGCACCCAGCCCTAGCCAATCAACTAGACCGTGGCACTTTGTGCCTCAGCCAGGCTTTGCTTGAACACCTCCAGGGACAGCAACTCCACCACCTCCCTGGGCAGCCCATTCCAATGCCAATCACTCTCTCTGCCAACAGCTTCCTCCTAACATCCAGCCTAGACCTCCCCTGGCACAACTTGAGACTGTGTCCCCTTCTTCTGTTGCTGGTTGCCTGGGAGAAAAGACCAAACCTCACCTGGCTACAACCTCCCTTCAGGTAGTTTCAGATAGCAATGAGGTTACCTCTGAGCCTCCTCTTCTGCAGGCTGCACACCCCCAGCTCCCTCAGCCTCTCCTCACAGGGCTGTGCTCCAGGCCCCTCACCACCTTTGTCACCCTTCTCTGAACATACCAGTACCTCAACATCTCTCTTGACTTGAGGAGCCCAGTAATAATACCTGTAATATCCACCAGCAACTGGTTATAGTGGAAGCTTGTAGAGTACTTCACTTGCTTGTTAAAGCCTGAACTTCTCTCTTATGTTTAACTACAGATCTTTTCTCCATCACTGTAAGAAAACATTTTTAACTTTAATTTTTCAGATATGGATGTTTCTTCAAGATTTTCTAAATGAAGCCTGCAGTGCTTCTCTTGACACATTTCATGAACATTTTTAATGTTCTGTTACTATCAACTCCCTTTCTCCTGGCTGTTTATCTGGCTTTGCTTGAACACCTCCAGGGATGGCGACTCCACCACCTCCCTGGGCAGCCCATTCTAATGCCAATCACTCTCTCTGGCAACAGCTTCCTCCTAACATCCAGCCTAGACCTCCCCTGACACAACTTGAAACTGTGTCCCCTTTTTCTGTTGCTGGTTGCCAAAGCATCAGCCCCTAAACTGACAGGCCACTGAGTAACTTCCCTCTCTCTCAGCCTGCAAAATATTCTGAAGTGTATATATATATGTGTGTATATTTTAACTATAAAATATTTCTTTAGGGAATGTGAAATCTCTGTAATTGCAGCAATGGGCACAGGGCACAGTAAAACAGGAGTACAGATGATTACAGTTGCACAAAGTGAATGGAAGTTTGTTTCCCCATAGTGCAGCAGGTAAGGCAAGCACATAAACCTTCTTTGTCAAAAGGAGACGATGTTTCTGCACCAGTACAGAGCTCTGACATTTACAAAAAGCACTTGTTTCCTCCATTTTCTTATTTTGCTTCACTTAAAGTCACCCACAAGAGGAGTTGTTTGAATGGAAAATGGAAATAAAACTCTTTTGTGAAGAAAGCAGAGGAGAATTTTCACCCTTTCACCCTTTTAGAGACACTCAGTGGCTCTCGACAAAGCCCCACAGGTCCTTTTCCACCAGGCAGTTTCCAGACACTCTGCCCCGTGCAGGGTTCATGGGGTTGTTGTGACTCATGTGGCCTTATTGAACCTCGTACAACTGACCCCATCACTGATAGTAGCATCTTCCAGCTTTCATTTTTGAAGTCAATACTGTATTACAGAATACAGTAAGGACAGGAACTCAGAAGATTTTCTAGATACTTCTTTCACTGTTACATTATATTGAAGCTTACTCATATAATGGCAAGTTCCCCTAAATTTTAATCAATTTGTCAATCAGTTGCTGTAAAAATAGTTTTGAAAACGGGAAAAAGCATGATATAATCAGAAGAGACCTGAGTCATTTGCTGCCCTGAGGTCTAGACTGGCCTAGTGCATGCCACTGCACACTGAAAGATCTTAATTTGCTGGTCAATTGTAAGTGCACCTCTTGGTACATCTGGAGTCTTCCCGCTGTGTGTGCTGAAGTATTAGATCAGCCTAAGTTGACTGGGAAACCAAAGGGTAAGATTTTTAATTAAGCATTGGAACTAAAGGTTAATTAGAGTGACCTGGATAAAAAAAGGAGGCTTTGTAAATGTGGAGAAAATTACAGCAGTCCTACGTGAAACTTGAGATACAAATGTCTTCTTCAAAGAGCTGAGGCGAGGACCAGAAGTTAGGATTCACGAATTCACAATGTATCTACTTGAGGTCTTGCATATAAAGCCAGGAACATCTTCAGAGCTACAGGTCCATTATGAGACTCAGAGGTAACAGTGGACTCCTTACAGACAAAGAAGGCCTTAGACTACCTGCATACATGCCAAGAAAAAATCCTGAAATGTGTAACTTGAAATCAGAGCTGTCACCACCAAGTTTCTTCAGGAAAACACCTGACTTTCGTTCATTCCTTGAGTACAAGCTTCACAAGCATGCTTTTCACCATGAGCCAGATCCTGAGATGGAAGCAGCCTGTTATCAGACCCAGTCAGGTGTATTCTAGGGCAACAGAAGCCCACTGAAGGATCTACAGGGTTTGCATCCAAATTAGTGGAAAAGCTCCAACGCAGACAACTCCTACCTCAATTTTGATGTCAAATTTCATTTATTCAACCTTATGCAAATCTTCAAGTGCAGGCACCTTCCTGGATACTTCAGTAGAGTATATAACACATACGAAACATTCTTGCATGCTTAAATGTCAGAGACCCAGGAGTTAGAACTGGTTGGCTCTTAGGATTTCATATACAGATAAGTTTCAGAGCACTCATAGAATCTTAGAATCAACCAGGATTGGAAGAGGTTGGAAGAGACCTCCAAGATCATCCAGTCCAACCTAGCACCCAGCCCTGTCCAATCAGCTAGACCATGGCACTAAGTGCCTCATCCAGTCTTTTTTCTGCTGAACCTCCTGTAAAACCTCAGAAACAACTAAACCACTGTCACCAGAAGAAAGGAACTGATCTCAGAAAAGTGTGTGGGGTAGGATCCTTTTTAAATGTAGATCATTGTAGCACAGTAATGATTCCTAGGCTGTACCTTCTGTGCTGTGTGGATAATCTCATCCTGCCTGCTTTTTGAGATCTGCGTACTGAACAAGTGTGCTGTTTAATTATTGCAGGAGTGGACAGGCAAACAGAGTACCAGACATAATATATAATAACTATTTTTAAGCTTGTCATGTGCTGGAAATTTGCATGGGGAAGAAAATTCTCATTTGAAAGAGGATTTTAATTCAGATGGTCAGAGCTATTTAATTTTTTGCTCTGGCCACTGAAGTCTCCTATCTGTGTAGACCCATGAACAATGGCATTTGAGCAGATCCTTATTTTGAAAATGTTGTTGCAACATGATTCTTACATCTATTTATATACACACATATATATATAAGGTGCTGCCCAGAGAGATTTTTTAACTGTAAAGAAAAGACCATTCTGCAGGGGTCTATAGAAGCATAATTCGTAGAGCAAATATTTCATTTTAAGTAATGCAAAAAGTAATCTGCTATATTAGGTCCTAAATGAAAATTAATATATAGAGCCTCTTGTCTCCGACTGTTCCCATCACCAGAATATGAGATACTTTAGCAGAGGCCTATGCAAAGAATAATCTCTCCTCAAAAAAGCTCAGGATAGTGATAGTGGGAATCTCAGAAGCCAACAGTGGGAATAGACTCATCAGTATTTGTGTGGGCATGCACAAAGTCTGTCTGTGCTAAGCTTGGCTGAAGCCACTGCTATGAGTCACTCACAAATTTAAACAAAAAGTGCTGTGAAAGATTAAACAGACTGAATAAGGAGTTCACAGCCTCCACCATCTGTATTTAAGATGCTGTTCATTTTACTACAGATTCACAAAGTGAACAAAACAAGGGAGCATTTAACAAGTGTTGCAGACAAGTGTCTTCAGTGTTCCAGGTTTTTCCTCATTCTCCCTTTTACTCCCCGCAGCAATTTGAAGGCATCTAAAAATAATTAGCCTAAAATGCACTTTAATTAAGTGTTTTCTCATCAAAAACTCTCTTCACTTTTCAGTGCAGCTGGCTAAGCTATGCTGGTGTAGTAGAGAACAAGCTTTAAGATGAGTTGTTTTGAACACTTCCTGAGAAACGTTTTGGCAACGTAGTTCTCTTGTCCTATTTCAAAATAATTTTGAGAAGGGAATTCTTCAGGTTTGTGAGGAAAAGGCAAAAGGTAGGCGTTGCTGTCAGCTTTGTAGGGAACAGACAGAGAGCAGTAACAGTCATACAACAGCTGTGTTATCTCTAATATCTGTTACAATCTGTTACTCTACCAGTAAGTACTGGTGGTTTCTGAAGGATGTCGAAATAAAGGGGTTGATCCTTCGCTGTGCCTAGTCTGGTTTTAGAGATCTCTGATGTTCAAGTCCTGAGCATTCATTAATTTTTCAGAAACAGAGGCTTTAAAAAATAAACATAGCTTAAGACCCTGTGAAAAGAATCCTATCTTTGCCTTTCAGGTGACTATCTAGTTAAGTCTGCACTCACTCCGTGGATATGTTTGTCAGCTGGCCCTCTGGAAGGAAGGAATGCAGGAGATTGTTCCATTATCTTGTAAATTCAATCTCATACCGGTTAGCTGAGATGTGGCACTAGCAGTGTGCTGCAGCACATCATTCAATCTCATTTCATTTTTCTCATCTTTGTGTGCCACTCGTAAAGTCCAGATGTATTGCCAAGCTCTTCAAACACGTTTCCAGCAGCAACATGAGCTGAATAAGAGCCTCTCATTCCTTGACAGACTCCTCTAGGCAGCTATGTGGGTGGCTTTGGAGTTTCTTTGTGGTCTTTCATGTGGTTGAGTTGCTGATGGGCTGTTTTGTCTGCTCTGCCCTCCTGGGTATCAGTTCCCTTTGATTTACACATCTTTATCTGTCTGAGTTCTGTGTAAAACTCTTCTGAATTATACAAAATCTTTTTTTTTTTTCATAAGAAAAATGTATCTTTGAAATCCATGACCTGGATTGCATCTGGATTGCATGAAAACTCAAAATGTGACACTGAACATTTGATTTCGATTATTTCATTATCTATTAATGATAAAGAGCATCTTCAAAAAGCACAACTTGATTGTGTCTTATGGAATATCGATAGAGAAGCAAACCCCAAACAAATCAAAACAATTTAAATCTTTCCCTGCAAAATTCTTCAAGCTAACTTTTGTGACTGCTGCATCCAAACAAATCATGTGTGCAAGACAGAGTAGTGTAGAAGCAGTGGCACCAAACTGTATTTTGAAGGATACTCCCAAATGTAGAATCATAGAATGGTTTAGATTGGGAGGGACCTCAAAGATCATCCAGTTCCAACCGCTCACCATAGGCAGGGACACCAAAACCAGCATGACTTTCAGAGTCCTCTTGCTCTTCCTTCTCTTAGATCTGCTGCACCTCCTGTCTGCTCCCAAGAGGTTAGGGGCACTGCTCATCTCTACCTGGCTGCAGGATGGTGCCACATCTAATCACATAAGCTCTTCTATTTGCTTCAAAGATTTAGGCAAACAATTCCTCTACGCATAATAGATAGCATAGAGTTCAACTGTGGAGTTAAGATTAGTCTTAGGCCCCTGAAAATCTTTGCTTTGAACTGCTAACATGTGACAAACTCTTAGATGTAAATCTTTGAGTGTTTGTTGCCACTCGATAGCCTGTTGCTGCTCCTCACAGTGCAGCGGACGCGGGGTTTTGCCTTAGGCTGGCTGTTCGTTAAGAGCAGCTTTATCGCAGCAGAGTTCCTGACATAACAATGTTTATCATACAGCAAGAACAAATAAGTGCTCATGGCATCTGCAGATAAATACAGAGAATGTGGACAGTGATGACAGTGGAAGAATATGATATTTATGATAGTTCAGCTAATTAGTATGATTAAATTACAGACAGATGGGATAAACTGCAGCATGCAGGCTAGTCAATTTTTTTTTGGCTCTCGGTTATTTTAGTTCAAATGCTCTTCTAAGAGGAATGAAAGAAGCCTCTAGACTGAACAGAGCACAATGCTGTAGTAAGTTGGATGATTTAATGGATCTTTCTACTGTGGTCTGACTCCTGGGCTACATTGTTCTATGCTTTTATGATCTAAGGATGCAGGGAGCTCCCTGACAATACAAATGGTAGCACTGAGCATGAGACGTTGTTTATTTCTCCCCATTAGAATTGCTCTTGTCTACCAGCAAAACTTTATTTTGGAGGTCTGTTGAAATCATGATCCCATAGAGTGGTTTATATTCCAAATAGAACTTTTGTACATACAATTTAAAAACAGAAAACTCACAGTCAATAAAAAAAGTCTTCAAGAACTGCATTTTTAAAGCTGCACTTATCACAGCTCCATCGTAGCAATGACACTCTCAGTGCCAATTCTGTCAAAGAATCATAAAATGGTTTGTTTTGGAAGGCATCTTTAAAGGTGATCTAGTCCAATGCCCTTCCAAAAAGCAGGGACATCCCCCATGAGATCAGGTTCTTCAGAGCCACATCAAGTGTGACCTTGAATGTCTGCAGAGACAGGGCCTCCACCACCTCCCTGGGCAACCTGTTCCAGTATTCCACTACCTGATGTCTAAATTACCCTTTTCTAGTTTAAAACCACTACCCTTTGTCCTGTCGTAACAAGCCCTTGTAACCAGTCCCTCCCCAACTTGCTTGTAGGCTGCATAAGGTCTCCATGAAGGATTCTCTTTTCCAGGCTGAGCAATCTCTCAGCCTGTCTTCATAGGAGAGGTGCTCCAGCCCTCTGATACTTTTTGTGGCCATCCTCTGGACCCTCTCCATCCATTACGTGTATAAACTGGGATTTCTTGAGAGGGTTACAGTGAAAAGGTGGGTTGCAGAGTAGCTTTCATACACCAATGAAATCAAGGCTTATCCCTTTCCATGCCAGTTCTGTCTTCTCACTGCGTTTATCAACCAGCAAGAGCCATAGAGCTGAGCATAGTTGCTATAATTTGCTGCTTGGTAGGCTTATTCTTCTACTTTAATGGAGAGAGCAGAGAGGAAAATCAGGGTCCAGAACTCCTGTTCCTGAGTAGAAATGCTTCAGTGCTTCCTCTGAGAAATAAATCATTTTCTGCTCTGCCCACCCACCTTGTTGAAGTGAGGTGCCTTGAGCCACTTACTGGACCTAAAACAGGCAAGGTATGGATGAGAGTAAGAGATGCAACAGCTGCTGTGTCAGAAGAGGAAAAGGATTTGTAGAAATGTTATACTGGACTGTTCTGTCTGTGTTGATGACAGTTTCACCATCCCACAGCTGGACTGTGAGAAGTGTTTGTCAGGGATGGTGCATGTGCAATTGGGTTTGGGTCTGTCACATGATGGCTGGATGAGATGTTCAGACACACTGCCTTACTCTGCATTTTTCAATTTATTTTGGTGGTTTTTTCAGGCAGATGTTATGAATTAGCTATAAAAATATTAGAGGCAGGCAAAAATTCCTTCTGGTAGTTTTAAGTGTGATGTGGAATCCACACAGACTCATTCACACAGCCACTGAAACTGATATGACTCAGCAGAGATCCTGAAGCAACTTAAAATGATTTTCTGCTGCCATTTGCCCACTTCTTGGCATGCAGCATCAGCCACACATCTTATTAGCTTCCCAGAAATCTGTGAAGTGTTGAGCTCTGATGCTTTCCCTCAGCCACAAAGAGACAGGAGTACTTTAACCATTAGTCTCCTTTGGCACAGCCAGATAAACACAGCCTAGTGAATGTAACAGGAAAACTTGTCGATACAGAGCTGCAGTGGAATGGCACTTGGAGGTTAGGAGTAAGATTCCTACAGTGCTTATGAAGGAGCTAAAATGTAGCCAGAGTTTTGCTCTGGTAATTCAGCAGTGAGTTATCAGGTGTTGCTTATTGAATAGATAGAAGATTGTCTCCAGTTATGGTAAAATATGCACAGCTTTGATCAATATGGAAAGTTATCAAGAGGGTTTTAACTGGAGCTGCCGACAGATAAATGTACATGAATAATGTAAACCGATAACCTATGCTTTTACCGCTCTGTCAACTTACTCTTCTGTAAGCATAGACACAGCTAATACCAAGTAGTTGTTCAGTAAGCAGCTTTTTTGCTCCCATTATCCTGAAGTCCTTGTATGTACTAGTCTAGCAAGCCCAGTCCAAAGCATGGCCTTCTATGCAGCAGCTATATCAGCATGGCCATATCATTAAGCACAAGATTCACTTCCATCCTTATACCTTAGAGCACACTGAGTGTGAGATAGCTGTTGATAATCTCGTATGAGCAATCCAGTTCCCCCTACCCTCTGTCCTGACTGTCAGTTGTTGGCAGGCTTTCCTGATGGGCTTTTTTAACTAGAAGAGATACAAGTATTTTTAAAATACCTATTCTTGGGGGAAAACAGAGTCTGGAAACCAGGGACTCCATGAACATAAAGCTACTATTTGAAAGCACTTTGACTCACCATCTGTGTCAGTCCCAGAAGTGTCATAAGAGGCAGACTGCTATGTGTAAGCAGTTTACCTCATCAGAAACCAAACGCTAGAGGCTATTTATTTGCCTTACATTCACAGGAGTGACCAGGATGTGAGTCTCAGCACTTTTTGTGGCTGTGGCTGGAATGATAGAGTGGCTGCTGCAAGTGAAGCTCAGTAAGTATCTCTGAAATTATCTTTTATGTCTATAAAGAGTTTTAAGAAAGCTGAGACTTTTACACAAAATAAATTGAGATTTTTTTCTAGCATCAGAGGTCAGACTGTGTTAAGATGGGGATGTAACTAGAGTCTAAATGAGTGCTATAATTTCAGGCCTATGGATTAGGAGAAAGGAAGTAGTGGTAGTGCTGCTTAGTGAATGTGACAGCCTCAAGGATATCAGCCAAATCTTGTTTTCAAAATTTGCTTCTTTGCAGTGGCATTTATGACATTCCTTCATAAAATGAGCAATTTCATTACTTTCCCTTACTTTGAGTGTGGTAATTATTGAGATGGAGTGTATTCCTGTACTTGGAACAGATTATCCTTGAAAAAAATGACAATTTTGGAGCTAATTGACAAGAATGTTATTGTTACTTGTAACACACCTGACCAAGGGAAAAGCTATAACCTATACCAGTGTGGGCTACTACGTCCCCTATTGTATGCTGCTGTTCTTCCAAATGCCTGCAAAACTATGTCCTCAAGGAATTCCATAATAAAAGTAACTCTCTTGCAAGAAGTCATTCTCGACTAACAGGAAGAAATCACTTTAGTGACTGAGACAAATAAATGAAATTCATCAGAGAAGGAGCACTGTTGTTAAGCAGCATTTGCCATAGGTATATGTCCCTCAGAAGAGATGCATACGCAAACTTCCTAGCAGGGTTTCTTTTCATTCATATCAAGCAGTCTGTTGTACAAAAAGAGATGCCTAGTTAGCCATGAAGGCCCAGCTTAGCATTTACAACATCTAGAAAGCAGGTAGTTAGCCCATCATAATGGCTCAGAATACCTGGGTTAGGTACCTGAGTAGTGTCAGTGAAGAACCAGAGCTATTTCTGGACCTAATCAGGTTGCTTTGGTGCCAGCCTGAACTGCACTTTGGATTGTGATGGGGAGCATTCACCCAGCCCCCTGCTTAACATCATGGTTGCTGTATCAAGTGGTCTTAAAGGTCTTTTCCAATTGCAATGGTTCTGTGATTCAATGACCACAAACTCCAGACATTTTGGTTAGCAACATCACCTTTTCCATATGGATTTCCACATTTAACTGCGTGGAACAGCTGCTATAGCCATTACAGGCCAACAACATCTCCTCCTATAAATCTTTGCTAACCCCCAATAAAGGCTGTGTTTGTTAAACGTCTAATCTAATGTCCTAAAGGCTGCTATTGCCATGTAGTCCCAAGATTCATCATACTTTTTTAACTACATTTCTTCTGTCTCTTCTTTTTTGGGAGGGAGGGAAGTCTGCATCTTTTGGATTGAGACTTTTCCATGGAGCTTTTTTATCTTGCAAATGTGTCCACAGTTGCAATGACTCTTTGGCTGTTTCATAGATATATGTATAGCTGGAAAGCTGACTCTGTCAGCCTAGGTACTGCAATGTTTGGGGGGGTTGTTTCCCTTTGAAGAGAGCAGCTTTTTTCTTCCACTTACCTGCTGTGTAGATGCTGTGTACATAAGCACTCAGCTTTATTCGAAAGGTGATAAAGGGAGAAGTGGAGGTTGATGAGTTGTACAAGATACAATAACATTTCTTTCTATCTCTTCTTTTAGTGGCTTCCAACTCTATCCAGATAATCTGTGGATAACAAGACTTGTAAAGATGTTAGCAGTGGTAGTGTCATGTCTGAGATACAGAGACAATACTCAGCTTAGGATGGCTCAAGGCAGCACAGCACACAGTTTCTTAGTTACTCTTCCCAGTTATCAGTATCCTTTATTAATGCTAATTTTTACATAATCCCTTAGCAACTATGACATGCTTGCCATAAAATAAAGATCTGAAATTTTTGTTACATGACGATAAGTATGCTGAGGATACAGCTACACAGGCAAGTCTGGAAACAGCTGAAAATACAGAGCACTGGTTCAACTTATGGTCATTTTCTTCATAACCAGAACAGCTAGAAATTTTCTTCAGACAGTATCTAAATTCTGTAGAGATTGAAATACCAGAAGGTGACTGCAAGTGAGATTTCAGTACAATATATTGTCAGCAATTCTTATGATATTTCTGGGGTCGCTTGAAAATGGAAGCAAAATCTAGTGGCTTTTTGAATTGGTTGGAAAGAGAAGTGCTAAGATATTATCAGGACTCTCTCTGCTTATTCCACAAAAAAGGAGTTTCAAAGAGTGTTTATCAGTATGAAAATGGCTGTCTCTGTACATGTATATGAGTCCTGCATGACAGAGAGAAATTACTTGGCAGCTATTTGTGTCTGTAGATGTGTGCTTTTGATGCCACAGCTCACATTCAATAAATGCAAAAATAAGGTTTGGATTATTCTGCAGTTGATTCAGTTCAGTGAAAGGTGAGCTGCAGGCAGGATTTGCAGGCATGAGGATTATATGAACTATTTGTTTCTCTCCTTTTTAAAACAAACTCCTTCATTATCAAAAATGATAGTTCAGAAAACAATATGAATCTGTGTGTAAATGGGAGTGGTTTAAGTCTCATTAGCTCTGGTAAATGTAATAGAGAGTTCTCGGCCACATTAGGATTACTGTGCTGCTGTGCTTTTCCCTCGTAGCCTTTCTAAGTGGTTAATCCTGTGCAAAATCCACCTTCACTCCTCTGATAGCTCTTTCTTTCTCTCTCTTTTTTTAAAAAATCTTGTTTATATGAGCTTGTTGAGATTTTTCTTTAAAATTCCTTTGTGCATCTACAAATACTGAGATACCTGCTTGGCTTGCACAGAGTTAACCTTACTGCTAAAGGTTGGTTATGTGCCATGGGTAATGGAGAAAATGTAACCATGCCGTGGTGCCCTAAAGTTAACACTTAGTATTTTTGAATCCATACCCAGCTACACAGGAGTTTATACCCAGTTACTGCAGTTGCGTTTTTCAGCTACAATTTCTGTTTGTCTCATGTTTTCCCAAAAGCAGTTCAAACAAGTATGTATACATATCAAACTGATGGAACTTGTCTGTTAGTCACAGAAATCCTGCTGTGAATAGAGAAAAATAGAGCAGCATGCACATCTAGGTTGTTTGTGACAGGAATGGTTTTGCCTGTGCTATCCCTTCACTCTTGACTCAACCATGTGGCACTTAAGAGGTGTTGCCTACAAGCTATACAGAATAACCCCCTGGGTTAAAGTCTAGCACGTCTGTTTTCCTCAATGAGCACTAACACTACCAAATGTTGTTGTCCCCTAGCCAAAACTGGTAACTGTAGTACTGACAAGCTCTTCAACAGTGTTAGTGTTTTAACTGATGCTGACAGGATCCCAGGCTAACACAGAGTAGTGACTTTGCAAATTCTCTGTATGTGGACTTTGTACAGGTCCAGATGGATCCTCTTGAACTGATGGTAACAGTTTAGGTCGTCCTCCCTGTTTGCAGATTCACAAAGCACTTCTTAGGGCTATGCAACTATCTGCCAAGTAAAGTTTCATTTGCTGGTTTTTCTTCTTTATCTTTCTGTGACCCCCTGAAAGCCCTCCAGAGACATCTTGAATTCCATGCGTTCCTGCACTTCTGTGGCTCATGGGCTGAAAATTGTTCTAGGCTCTAGTCCTGTTCACAGCACTGCTTTCAAAATTGCCAGAAAGATCAAATTATCTTGAACCCCCTGATCCTTTCAGACATGCATAGACACAAGCACTTTTGGTTTTGGTTTAAAAGGTTAAACGAAGTCCATCAAATTCAGCTGAGTCTTTAGCTATTACAGTATGAAGAGGAAAAATCTCTGAACATTTTCCGGTTTATTTTTTCTTGGTCATAGTTTGCATTTAATAGGTTTTAAGAAGGGGTTTTTTTGTTCACTTTTTCAGTAAGGTAAAATACTGCTAATATAAATTATAACACTTCATACTGCTCTGGCTACAGGCTTGAGCTTTTGTGTTGAGGTTTGAGAGATTTAAACCATGATCTTCTGACAGATTTTTGAGGTGAGCCAGACAACAATATAACTTCATATAGCTCTGAAAATCCCTCGCCATGCTTGCCCGCCTAGTATTGTTGGCCAGAATAACTGCTCAGGGTAAGTGTGCATATGTGTGCTGTCTTCCAAAATAAATCAGTGGTTTGGTGGAATAAAAATGTCACAGTGGGGACTCATTCCAGGCTTAGCCCATCAGACCCATTCCAGAATAGCTGCAATTCACTTCTCCCATGCAGTCCTGCAGTGGTATCCATGTTTTGCCCATATCTTTTGGGAGCTTATCTGATTAAAAGCTTCTCCTTGCTCATAGAAACTAGGTTTTAAAATGAAGGAGATATTAATGGAAGCTCCTGATTTCTTTATGTTAACAACAAATATTAGCTCATGGTTGGGCCATTTCAAACCAGTGCCATTCCAAAAAGGTGCTTCTCTCTTAAATCTTCCTCATTTTATACAGTGACACTGTTTATTTTCCTAGCATGTATCAATTATGTATCTCAAACTGCACATTCAGAAAGCAAAGAGGGACTTTGCACAAACTGGAGCGACAATGTGATTTGAGCAAGTCTTTGCTTAAAGCTAAAAATGTTATCTCTTAGATATTTCACTGTATGAATCATGGAGGTTTATGCATTAGCAGAAAACCAGGGTGCTGTTCCAACACAGAGGCTGCAGAAAGCAGCAGGTACAGCTTAGGACACAAACTCGGGACAGCGATGCTAATATTAGAGGCTGATGAAGACCTAGAAGTTAATTTAGAATATAGTTAGAACACCTGACTGAGAGAACTGCTCACATGAAGAAAGATTAATATCTGAAGTCTAACTTCCATTTTGGAGCTATGGTGACCAGTCATAAATGCTTAGGTTAATAATAAGCAATATGAATAAGCAAACAGCCAGTAATGTCCACTTGCTGATCCTCTCAGCTGGTCTACCATTCCATTCAAATCAAGCTGGAAATTCAGGTGACCCTTGCAGCAGGGCACTAGAACGTTCTAAATAGTACACCACTGTTGCTCCATTCGGATGATAAGTCAGGGTATGATATGCCAGGACAAACAGAGTCATCACACACTGGGTTTGGAAATTAATTCAGAAAGCTGGTGTGCCAAGGCCGAAGGGAACTCGGTAAGATAAGCCTGACTATTCAAGGTCAAAACCTAAGAAAATAATGACTTAGTCATTCAGGCCAAGTGCTGGCATGAGATGGGCTGGCCTAGAGATGTGTTTAGCTGAATGTTGGGATTAGCTTTTCTGTTGGTTTGCATCTTCTTGTTGTTTGATAAACTGTCCAAAAACGTGCAAGATCCAACTGGGGTTTGTTTTTCTCATAGCTGAGGCAGTCTCAGGACAATAGCCACAAAGGAGGACGCTGTGGGTTCTAAGATGTTTAATAATTCTGTGCTTCAGCCTTTCACTGCTATGTACCTGATAGGCGTACATACAGAGGTATTTTCAGTGTCTGTCCTTTGTGCATTCCCTTTCTGCATAAAATATGATTGCCTTGAGACCTCTGTGCTTTCTTAGATCTAGCTGCTGTTGCCTCGTGGATGCAAAAGGTATTCAGGCTGGGAGAAAGATTTGCAGTGACACTGTGTTCACAGTGATTTTGTTTCCATAAGGACAAAGAATAGAGACAAATTTTATTAGTAATTCTGAGCAAGTTCAGGAACTCCTCAGCTTTCTAAAAGTCTTAGTGATAAAGGAAAAATCCTTTTACCTATTAATGCCACATGCCTGTTGTTCACCTTTGCTGTAAGGGGCCTTGTCACAGAATAATCACATCTGACATGAGAGCCAAACCCCCAGAATTCCATCTTTGTGGTAAAAGCAAAAAAAAGCTTTCATTCTCAGACTGTGCCTTTAGTAACCACAAGGAGAGAAGAAATATACTATTCTTGAAGTGGGAGGTATCAAAATTCCAGCAAGTAGCTGCTCATCTGGTGTCATCATTTGCTCATCTGCAGCAAATGGATTCCTCTGTTGGACTGAAATCATAAAGGTCACCTAGACAGTGGGTCTACAGTTAACAAACAGGGTGTGTACACACTGTGGGTGGGATGCAGGGGTTGCTGGTGAGGCCTTTCCTGATTCAGCAGCAGAATCTTTATAACTGTTATCACTGTTACTACCTTTACTGGTGGTCAGAGTAGGAAGATAAATGCTAGCAGTAGAGTCTAGGATTTTGCAGCTTACCAAGGCTTGTGGCTGCCTATCCTCTCCCATTTGTGAGGTCTGGAAGATGAAAGAGATTTCTGAATGTTTCTTGTCTTTCTTCTTACGAAGACAGCCTTGAAAATATGGCATCATTAAAAATTATAAATCACTGAGGGAGGAGACTAGTCACATTTTTTTCTGGGAATTAACAGCTTACTTGCAGTTCTCCATCAGAAACTTAGTTCTGGAAAGAAAAATAAAGCTGTATGCCGCAGGCTTGCAGGGAAGTCATCTGTGGCACCATCAACCAGAGCATGAGGCTGTGGAGTGCTCCAAATAGGTAGCAGGATGGAGCATCTCACTAACACAAGATGTAGCTTGACAAGATGGAGCAGACAGCACTGACAGTAACTGAGTAATACAGGCCAGACATTCAAAGGACCCCAACCTGCACTAAGTGTGGTATTACAGTGCCACCAATTACAAGACTTTCTTGTTCCAAGTAGCATTACAGGATAGGAAAGCTGAATTTTCTCCTACTATGGAAAAAGAATTAAGATTTCAGAACCTGTTTTATGCAGCAGTGTTGGCAAGTTTTGCACCTTTGGAAGATTTAGGACAGAAATGAAAAATACTTCTCTCTGGAAATAGGGAAAATACTTTCAGTGCTCAGCTTCTGTTCTGAAACAAAGTATAAGCAGGTACATGAAGACCAAGTCATGGTTTTGTGCTGTGCAGGCTCCTCTTTACAGATTATCTTCTCTACCTGTACAGCTCTTCCCTCTGGGCACTCTGATCAACCCCACACTGCTGCTGGTGCCACTACAGGCTGCTCACAGCTGCAGCTCAGCTGTGGGGCTTGTTTCTAAGCTGACATGTATGTGGCAGCTAAATATATATTGGCCGGCTCTCCTGCTCTGTGGGTGCCTCTTGCCATCAGTCTCCTTCCTGCCACTGTATCTTTGATTGCCTGACTGCTTCTACAAAAGATGCTTTTTAATTGTGGTGGCAGCTAGTTGCTGGGAATTCAATAGCCAAAGACTAAGATGCCAAAATGAAAGAGGCATGTTGGAAGATTTAGGCTCTCCATCTTAATCCCACAATATCCTGCCATCGGCGTAATACTGAAATGTTGCTGGAAGCCCTTGACCTTTGTTGCTGGACATACTTTGTTGTCTCTTGGATTTCCTTAAAGTGCTGTTCATCATTTTCTGCCAGTCACTCTTGATGAAGTATTCTTCCCATTAGCAAGGCAATCATGTTTGTACTCTCGCTTGTCTTACATGCCAAGATACATAGTGGGATGGAGTTGGAATCTACTCCATTAGGAACTGCCTGACATGAGTCAGAAGCAACTCATGAGCTGAGTGATACTAGCAACATTAAATGAAAACTATACATAGAGGCAATGTAGAAGACATTCAGAGCCCATTTCAAAAGAGCTGTGGTCAAATGGCAGGGAAAGTGTATAGCAGGGAAATCACTAAAGGAACAGCTGAAGGTGCATGCTATGGAACTGGAAGTACTGAAGGCAGAGGAATGCATTTATGTTGTGGACAGTATCAACTATAAATCTTAATTGTCTGTAGGCTTTAATAATCTAAAATTCAGCTGAGTATGTAGGCAGCTTCTCTTCACCTCTCACTGCTGTTAACTCAGGCCCTGGCTTGTTTGGAGAATTGTCATTTGAAAATATTATGTATGCCTGCAATTACACCAAACTCTTCTGTCAGTAGAGTGGATCAAGCAGGCAGAATGCTGCCCCATTTACAAAGTGCTTCGTTTCTCATTTGCGTACTGCAGTGTATGAATAAACATCAGGCCCTGGTCTACACTGAAGAAAAGCTTTCCCACAAATTCTCAGTGCTTCTAACCTATATTCGTGAAGGAGATTTAGGAACGGGGAGCAGTGTGTATTTTCTGCTCTGGGAACACGCTGCACTTGCAGAGTGTTTGTCGGGTCAGGAGACCCTTCTTCACTTTGTTTCTGTTTCGGGATACTAATGGCTCTCAGGCTCGGCTAACAAAAGGGTTTCCTTTCACCAGCACTGTGGGAAAAACACAACTACATTTGAATATTGCCTGTATGACAGCTTCCTCAGGCTCTGCAGCTGACAGCTACACTGATTAAGAGTTACAGGTTAAAAAATCTCACAGCAGGCAAGGCCCTGCTGACTTTAATAGACCTTGCTCACGGGATGACTACAAAACCCACGGCTCCTTTTCCCATATAAAGACTTGTTTGAGAAAAGAGTTATTCGGGAAGACTTGTTTAAATACAAACCAAGTACTGGATTTTTTTAAAGAAGCTGCTCTGTTCGCACTAGTACAAGGTCAGAAGCATTCATTCAAGGATTCTGGGTTTTATCTGGTCACCAGAACCAGATTAGCTGAGTAAAAGCATTCATAGCTCAAGGTCCTTTCTGCCTGGTGCAGCTTTTAAACAAACTCTTTTCTGGGTTTTCCCTTTGCACCTTTTCCCCTAGACTGATTAGCCAATGTTTGTTGTCTGTAGTTTTGTAATTTCCACTTCTTGGAAGATATGTAAATTAAGGAAGCTTTATTATCTAAGAGCTTTGTCTTTCCCTGAAAAAAGCAAAAGGTTTACTGTTAAGGTTATGTGTGAAAAGTCACCTTCTCATATGTAAAGAGCTCAGCCTTCTGTCTTTGTTTTGATGTGGGTGTGGATTAAGCCTTTAACAGAAAGCCCTGGTAAAGTTCACACTGCTCCATGCTTTTGTGAAGACTTGCTTAAATACAAACTTTCTAAAATAAAATATAATTGGAGTCTTCCCAGTGAACAAATGTCTTTTAAGTCTTTTTTAGCTCCTTGATACTCACCCGAGAGCCTTTGCTCGGTTTAAATACTTAGTGACATGAAACCGGCGTCCTGGCTTTTACATTTGGGTGTTTTTCCCATCCCTAACGCTTGTTCTGGCAAAAAAGAAATGCCTTCTGAACCACGACAGTTAAGGGGCTGGCAGTTTTACTATGCTTTTTTTTTTTTGGTGTGTGTGTGTGTCTTTAATAGGAGGGCGAGCCAGGCTTGTCTTAGTCACACTTTTGATATCAATGTGACTTGTAGGACGAGACTGGTGACTTGCAGAGCAAGGGCAGCAAAGTGTTGCCCTACAAAGATAATTTTCTGTAGGATGCAAAGGAATTTTGTGATTTCTAGCAACAGTGGTGACAGGCATGGCGTGAAAAACGCTGCACACAGGGCTGGAAAAATAGAGATATATCCTATTCATTTTAACTCACAAAGATTTTTTTGTTTGGTGTTGGTTTTTACATTACTACCCATTATTTCTAACACAAATGATATCCGTAGCTCTTTGCATTAAACCTGGGTTTGCAGGGGAAATGGAATAGTCTGTTCAGGGTTTTCACATTCACCAGGCTCAACCTTTCTGCCTGATTGCATACCACAGCATCCAGACTGGAGAATTGTTAAAAACAAACAAACAAACAAACTGCTCATTGCAACTACCTTATCCTGTGGTGTTTAAAATGTATCTTTCTAAAGCCTGGCAAAGCAAACACGTCAAGCCTTTAGTAGTTATCATGATTAATTAACTGTTAACAGTCTTCTCAGGAAAAGCTGACATTTTGTTAATGTTCTACAAGAATATACAAATATAACCAAGGGAGAAGTTTGTTGTGATCTTCGCACAAATAGCTGACACAGAAGAGCTGGGGAGGATTGTAATGTGAGAGAAAAGCAAGGAAGATTAATTACTAATACATTTCCTGGCATTCACCTTCATACTCTCAAATCTTCTGGTAGCATCTCCCCTCCAGCCTGTGAAGAAACACAGGGGATGAACTCCCTTACATATGGTGAGTTGGTCCCAAAGTTCATCATTCTGTGTTAAAATGAAGGAGTGTTTCTTGTGGATTTTCAGAAGCAAGAGGATGACTTCTATTTGACTAATGCAGCACAGTGTTATTGTTTTACTAGTGAGAACTCTGTAGTACCTGAAAGTAATCTTCCCATTTTGCTTTTCTGATAGCGACCATGGCCTTTCATAGACAGTATTGTTCTGTCAAGAATAGGAGAAGGATTATGACAAAGTGATAAAAATCTCGTAGCTTTTTAAGTGCCAGGCCACTGTCTCCCTAAGGACAATACTGCATATTCCCAGCAGGACGCTGATCTTGTGTGTATTTCAGTCTTGCACTTCTGGTGGGTGAGGGTATCACCTCCCCAGGGAGGTCTGCCTAACATCTGAAGAAGTTTTAAAGAGGGAGAGAAAATATTCTGCATGTCCTAGGAAAGGGGAAAGATAAGTGGGGAAAGAGGGAAAGCATCTGACTGGAGAGGCTAAGACAGTAGGTGACACAGTAAGTCAAAACCAGGGAATAACGTGGCTCATGGGAAAAAATCTTTGTTTTCAAGTGGCTGGAGTCAGAGGAAATGATGACAAACCTCAAATGTGACATTAAAATTGTAAACAAAAAGCTCTGTTACCACGCTGCCTGTGATGCTAACAGATGCTCATGTTAGACAGGATGGGAAGAAGTAGATGCCCCAGTGAGGATGCAGGAAGGCAATGAATATTCTGTCCAACCTTTGCCTTTCCTCTTCTCATTTTCTCTCTCTTTTTTTTCAGCTCCCTATTCCCCACTCAACAATTTCATTCTTTCTGCACATTCTGCAGAGAGTGACGTTTCTACCAGCTTCAGTGTGATGGCTGGAAAGCGGATGGCTGGGAAGAAGGGGTGTTGCAGCTGGGGATGAGCTGCCTTCTGCACACACAGCAATGCTAATGCACTGGGAAGAAGCTGCATCCTCTGCCTCTGTGCTATTCCCTCTCCTGGCCCAGGGTAAGCCTTGTTGCTGTAGTGGTGCTGGAGGCTCGCTGGTGTTTCTCCTTCTGCCACAGCCCAGGCTCATAGCTTTGGCCATGGCAGCTGTGGAACGGAGCTGTGAAGGGCAAGGCCATAGAGCAAGAGATAGTTGTCTCAGGAGGTGCCTTTGCAAGCAGAAGATGCAGGTATTAGGGAAAAGAGGGAAAGGCCCTGGAAGCAGTGCTTTGATGAGGCTCTGAGGAGTGCAGAGAGCCTGCTTGAGGTGCAAGGGGCTCCTGCTCTATGATTTGAAGAGCTTTGCCTGGATGGAGTTTGCACATACTTTACTACATACTTGAACATGCAAAGAGTTGGAGCAGGAAGAACAGAAAGTGTGCACTGTTTCACTAGAAGAACTAGAGCAGGCAAGAGAGTGGAGATGCAAATAAACAGGAGCAGAAGAAAAAAAAAAAGATGACAAAAGCATTGAAAATGTGAATAATATTTTTAAACAGCAAGGAAGAGCTGGAAAAGTTCCCAAAGCTGAGCTGATTGTTATCCAAAGGTTCTATCAGCCTTGAACTCCTGTTTTTTTACTCTTGCTTTCCGCAACAGGTGAAGACTGTTCTGGGAAGCAAAGCTGAGGGTAAAGAAATCACTGGTCAATAGCTGGTTTAACGGAGAAAGGAGAGCAGCATTCTGACTAGTCAGATACAAGAAGCAATTTTGTACCTTCTTTTCCCCAGAAATTCTATTGATTGCAAAGCTGTCTTTTTGTGATGCAAAGTGCTTGGGAAATGCACCCCAGTTCTGCCAACAAATACAGCTTTTTGGAATACCTGCATTTGTGTTATTTAAAATAGATCAAATGTCCCACCTGCCTCAGAAGGCTACCCTGTGGTGTAGGAGCTGAGGAATACTATATGCCAATCCTCCTGTGAAATCCCAATAGTTCTGTGAATCTGTACAATTCAGGACTCTAAACTATTCTTCCACAGGAGCTAGATTAGAACTTTTGCAAGTTCCTCTAAATCTTGCTGACAGCAGTTTCTTTTGAATTTGCAAATTGCTTTTCTCCCCATCACTGATCTCTTGCTAGAACTGTCTTTCTCATTGACTGTACCTGAAAGTGCAAAAGCAGGATCCAGTGGATTATCACCTGTTTATTGGTAAAATCAGTATATGAGGCTGTGGAGTCTCTCTTTCAATGTCCTTGTCTAGACTTGGATAGAAGATGAATTTTTGGAAACATATTATCTAGCTTCAACCTGACAATCTAATCCCATGCTAATAAAGTTTGCCTTGTCAGTAACAGAGCTGTAGCCCATGCTAAAAATTCACTGTCCAACAAGTAGCAAAATAACCACTGTTTTGTTGCTCTAAAGGCAAAATGGGACTAGTCTGGGGAAAGTGATATAAAGGAAAGGGGGAATCTTGAATCTTAATGGGCTCTGTATAGTAGAAAGGTAATTACTGAAAGCCAACTCCCGCATTCCATTGCTCTCAGCCATGTCTTCTGCATGCGTCTTTGAATTATTTTTATGTGTTGTATGCTTGTACACTCTCTGCTCAGATCAGTTGCCCAGTAAAAGACAGGACACCTCCTTTTTTCCTCTGGATCACTTTTCTCCTGGATTAGTGATTTGAGCTGGCTCTGGAAACAGGTCTGACAGGCTCTGAGGTGAGCAGCAGGTAAACAGAGTAATCACACTGCTGGGAGAAGATCAGGGAGACCAGGTGAACAGCAGTGGTGGTAAGTTGTAAGGTGCTGAGGCCTCACAATCCATCTTGTGTAACTTCATTTCCACAAGGATTTAACAAAGTTGCTCTGAAAGCAGAGGAGTCCAGAGATGAGTTAGCTGTGCTGTTTTAATCCCCACTCACTAAATGAGCCCTGTTTGCACAGGTCATGAAAAACAGCAGCTTGTGTTGCTGGTTTACTTGTCTGAAGTTCTTCATTTGGCTTGAGTGTGTTTTGAGTTCCAGTCAACTTCTTTCTTGAAAGGCAAAAAAATCAGGGTATGCCCAAATATTGTTTAAATGTGGCACCAAAGGGAGACATTGCTCACAGTTAATTGAGCAGATCTGTGAGTTTATCTCTTCCCTGCTGCTGCAACAGTTAACGGTGTTGACATGTAAATTATCCTTACTGTTTGCTTAATAAAGAGCAGAAATTGTCTGTCCCGAACATGTACAGTCCACCCGAGGAACCATTACACAAATAACGTGCTCTCAGCTACGTGGTTGGTTAATTATATGCCCCACCTCTTCCCTATCAGACTAGGAACCCTATTTCATCATCAAGGAAACTAATTTCACCACCAGAAAAACTATCACAGACACAACATAGCCATCAGCGTTTACAGGAGCACTGCAATCCCTTCATCTAATGTGCACTGGCAAAACGGTGCTGGCCAACTTATGTCAGAGCACACCCTCTGCCATACTCACTGTGGACAGCGCAGTGCTCTGCAGAGCCTGCCAATGTGCAGGCCTCTTACCTTTGGATGTAGCAGAATTACTGTCTCCACAGCTCACATAGTTTCCACTTGGACTTGTCGGCCCAATGACTCTGGCAGTCAAAAATGACAACAGGAATGGGAAAAAAAATCTCTGACACTATTTGCAGCTTCTGTATCCATCCCAGTCAGATGAACAACTACCTGCCCCTTGGGCTCCTGTGGTACTTCTGGAGCCAGTTTAACTGGTTTGGATATGGCAGGGTCTGCTCTGCCGAAGCAGATAATGCCTGGAGCACTCAGGACAGCCTGTTGTGCCTGTTGGTAGTGCAGAGAGTGCTTGACTCTTGCTCAGTAGCTTTTCTTTTCCATGCTGGATAATCTTCTTGGGAAGGTGACTGCAGATTCGGATGCCATTGATTATTTTGCAACTGTTTGGGTGAGTTCTAGATCTATTTCAAACTTTGACTTGTTTAAAAATACAGCAAGCCTGCATAAATGACGAGGTGGGTGGATAAAAAAGTTCTGTTTCTGAGAGCTATCTGCTAGTGTAGGCTTTAGCACAGAAAACAAATTGCCTGCTTTCTGGCACAGTGCAGGAAGAAGCTCAAGGATGACAATATGCCACTGGGGATCTCTGTAAGCAAAATGCCAAGAAATATATGTTTAACCATATCACACTACTTGTCTATCTTTGCTGTGGACTACAAAAGGGAATTTAGTGCCTTTAGGTCTTGTTCTTTCCCAGACTACATTGCAGCTTGGTAGGTCCTTGAGTACTGTGCCCAGTTCTGGACTCCTCAATTCAAGAGAGATGTTGAGATGCTGGAACGTGTCCAGAGAAGGGCAGCAAGGCTGGTGAAGGGCCTGGAGCACAGCCCTGTGAGGAGAGGCTGAGGGAGATGGGCATGTGCAGCCTGGAAAAGAGGAGGCTCAGTAGTGACCTCATTGCTGTCTACAACTACTTGAAGGGAGGTTGTAGCCAGATGGGGTTGGTCTCTTCTGCCAGGCAAGCAGCAACACAAGAAGGGGACACAGTCTCAAGTTGTGGCAGGGGAGGTCTAGACTGAATGTTAGGAGGAAGTTGTTGTCAGAGAGGGTGATTGGCATTGGAATGGGCTGCCCAGGGAGGTGGTGGAGTCACCGTCCCTGAAGGTGTCCAATCCAAGCCTGGACGGGACACTTAGTGCCATGGTCTAGTTGATTGGCTAGGGCTGGGTGCTAGGTTGGACTGGATGAGCTTGGAGGTCTCTTCCAACCTGGTTGATTCTCTGATTCTGTGATTCTATGATTCCCATTCCCAGCACAGCCATGCACACGGATGCATATTAAGGGGTGCTCTATGTGAAATATGGGCAGGTATAAATTGTGTGTGTACAGGGGGGAATTACGGTGCAAGGCTATACAATAAGGCAGTATTCCTACTGAAACTGCAGCCTGAGGCACTACCTCCTCCAGAAAAGAGGGCAGCTGGAATACTTTTATTGTGTCTAAGTGTGGTTATCCACTTTGCAGTGTAGCCCTGCAAAGTGGCAAAGCTGAAGGAACAGGGTGCAACAGCATGAGGTCAGAACAAACAAAAGGCAGATGCTGGGAGTTCCTGCAGCTGGCGGTGTCTGTGAGATGAACCACAGCCTTGGACCTCTGGCAAGCTGGTGAAGTAATTTATGTGAAGGCTTAGACAGTAACTCAACACAAATGAAGTTGTAGGTGTAATGATGTTTTGAATCAAAACAAACTAGTTCAAAATTTAAATCAATAACAAGTGCTTAAAGCTATCATCCAGGAGAACTACTACTGGCATAATGGTCCACAGTTTTGAAATGCAGATGAGTGAACCTCTCTGAAGGCCATTTGTTGGGCTTCCTGTGAAATTATATGTGGCTCCTGAGATAGGGCTTTAATGCCAGAAGTACATCAGCATATTCTTAACTGTAGCGATGTGAATTGCTCATTGAAGTCTTGCTTACCTGCATGGGTGAAATGAGACATAGGAGGTTGTTTCACAACACTTTTGCTGACATAAGCCAGCAAAACAGCAGAAGGCTGGAGTTAGATGATCCAGCTGAGCCAAACTAACAGGTCATTGCTGCTGGAAGGGGATGACTCTCCTACCCACCCCGTCAGCCTGCCTCCCTGCTGCTGGCCATGCACTACTTGCACGTATTGTGTCCTGGCTCTGCTGTTCCTCTGATCCTTCAGCGAGCCATTCCAGCTTTCATGCAGTTAAAACACAACCTCAGTTGCCCCATGGTTTAATGAGCTGAGCTGGCTCACCACAAGGTCACTAGAGCTTTAGGGACCTGGCTCCCCAGCTGCAGACAGGTGTAGAGGAGAAGGGAAGGAGGGTGTTGGACTGATATTTTTGGCAGCAGCAAGCTATTAAATTGACTCTGCTGTATCTTCTGGCTGCACCCAAAGCTAAGCCTGCTGCAGTCTCACCTGGCTTTTGATTTTTGCTTCCCCACCACCTCCCTTCTTGTGCCAGTGCCAGCATATGCACCGCCAGCTGATGAACTGTGCCAGGCAGCAAAGCCAAGCCAGAAAGCTCATTGTTTGGCTTTAACCAAGGTCAGCTTTACAGATGAGTGGCAAGGGGGCAGGAGGGAGTGGGGTGTGGAGTGGAGGGGAAGACTGGAGTTGGGGTTCAGCAGCAGCAGCAACTGCTTAAGATGAAAGTACATCCCTGCAGGCCTGTTACTGTGATTGAGCCCTAGAAAATGGGACACACTTTGCCAGGTTCCAGAGCACAGCTGCACGGAGCTCAAAGGCAGTGGATTTCTCTGCTTCACATTTTCTTCCAAAATGTGACTTGCTCCAGTTACCCATCTCAAGCAATCCCAGATTCCTCCTCCCATTAAACTCACCCTGTGATTTAGCAAGGGGTGTGTAAATGAATTGTCTTGTCAAATAAGTGGAAAGAAATACACAAACTTCCACATTTTGAAATGCATTTGACCTGTTTGTTTGCTAGATACTTGTTTTACAACATAATAACTGTTATTACCACTGAGACAAACACAATATGATGCCAAAAACTAAACTGGATTTGCTGTTGATTTTGCATTTTGAAGTTCCAGTTAGCCAGGCTGCCTGTTTTCAGTCTAAATCATGACAAAGCAACCAGATTTAACTTCTCAAGAAATGCTGGATTTACCTAAAAGAGCTTCATAGATATTAAGAGGCTGTTGGATGTGATTTAGCGTTGGCTGCGATGGCTGAAGTTTAAGGGCCTGGAAATTAGGTTAGACAGGACTGAGGAGTGTAGAGGAAGAAAGGGAAAACCTGGGCTGCAGATGTGAATGGAGCCCAGGCATCGGCTGCTGCACTGAGTACACCATCACAGGTCTTACACATAGCCCAAGCTACCCCACAAAGAGCTGTCATGACATAAGTAAGCAGGTAGCAGAGGGTAGGAATGAGGTGGTGGGGTTGGAGGAGGAAAGGGATAACAGCCAGTCCCTGAAAGAAATGTCTGTATGTCTGTAACCTGCAGGGACGTCCTGATGGGCTGCAATCAGAAAGAGAGTAAGCGATGATGTGGAGGGTGTGAGCAGAAGCAGTGATACCCTAAGCCTGCCACCAAACTGTCTTCAGGGAAAACTCGTGCCAGCCCTACCCTTGTTTACAGGTATTTAGGATAACTACTACTCTGTTTATGGTTGGAAAACCCCCTCCTTTTGCCACCTGGCAACCTCTTTACTGCCAGTCAGTGAAAAGTTCCCCATAAAAACGAGACCAACTACAACAGCCTTCTTCTGGTTGTTTTTGTTGCTTTATTTTCTCGGACAGTGGAAATGTTTTTACAACATTCTATGCACAGTTATAATGCTCTTTGTAATTTGTTTTATGCTGATGTTTAGCTGTCTGTTACTGCCCAGCTATACTATTATAACATGCAGGTAATTTTTTTCTGTTGTGCCAATGCTTGGATGTGAAAACAAACTGAGCTTCTGCTGCCAGTCCTGCAGGAAACTGAAATTTGTTATCTGCATACAAGAGCAGCTTCAGTGTTCATGGGGGGAATCTCTGGGCAAGCTATCTTAAAAGCAAGAAGAGAGGAACCTTTTCACTAACAGAAATGCCAAGAGCTATTAGTAAAGGCCTGGTTTACCACATTACTAACAATAATGACTGAAATGATCCTCCATGGTGCTCAGAAAGCTTACCCTCGGTCCAAATAGTGTGCTACTTTCCTTCAACAAAGCTGTTTGATTCCTGCAGACTCTGCCCACTCCAGAGAATTTAGCTGTGCCATATGTCTGCTGCCAAGCACTTCCACTCTCTGTCCTCTCTGGAACTGAGGACACCAGCTCTATACAGTAGTCTTCTTGTACACTGAAAGGCTTATTTTTGGAAAGCTCTGCCCATGGAGTGCTGCTGAGCGCTGCTGAACGCTGCTTGCCAAGAAAGGTGCCAGGATGTTGTGGCATACAAGTCACTGTTTGTACCAGCTCCTGATTGTTTCATTGCCCTCTAGAGTGGTCTGATCCTGGCTGAAGTGTTGAGTGTTCTCAGCAGTAGTGTGCTTGCCTGGCTGTGTTTCCAGGACCCTTAGACTGCCCATTCAGATGTTATAGTGTGGACCAAGCAGCTTCCTTCTGAGGCTTTGCCAGAATCATTGTGAACCTGGCTGACATATGACTGAGACCCCTCTGCTTCTGAGTGGTGGCCTTCTAGCTTTGCAGACAGTATCCAAAGCAATGGCTCCTTTTTCAGTTCTCTAAACCAATCTTGCTGCTGCAGCCCTTTGTTTGCAGCACTGCTGACATTTATCTGAGCCAGCAGAAAAGAATTTCAACAGAGAACACTCTTTTGCCATGTAAGTAGCATCTCTACTACCTTTCACATCTGTCACCATTGTCGTTTAGCTTGTGTATACAATCCCATCTCTCTTCTTCTTCTTATACAAAGGCATCGTTTGCTTGCTGTAAGGTGCAAGTTAACAGTGGAGACTCTTCAGAGGGAATCCCATGGAATTTCTTCACCTTGCCATACTGACTATAAACTGAAGCTGACTTTGGTTTTTTGTTTTTGTCTGTGCATGCAGATGTGTAAATTTGATTTTGGTTGTGTATTTATGGCTCTGTGTCCTCAAGTCTCTTAATGCATCAATTTGCACTGCCTGTTTTAAATGTCACCTTCTTTTCAACCTCAAATGTAGTTTGATACTTAAAAGATAAAAAAGAAGGGATTTTTTAATGAATTAAAAGTTGGCTGTTCAGAGTGAGGGCAAGAGATACTGCATTGGGATTTGTTATTTTATACAGGCTCAGGACATATTTTAAGAACAACTGCCATATTTTGCAAGCATGGGGCAATAGCAAACAAATATCCCAGTGACACCTGAAGATTTAGGGTCATATTATTCAAGGCTGTTAGAGTTTAGGGATCTGAGTACTTTGTCATGCCTGCTGCTGAAATCAAAGCATGTTACGGCTATGCAATTCCATTATGTTGTCATTTAGGCTAGACCCTGACACATCCTGAGATAACAGGATCTCAGGATGTTAGTGGTTGGAAGGCACCCAAGGAGATCATCCAGTCCAGCCCCCTGCCAGAGCAGGAGCACACAATCTAGCTCAGGTCACACAGGAGCACATCCAGACAGGTCTTGAAAGGGTCCAAAGAAGGAGACTCCACAACCTCTCTGGGCAGCCTGTGCCAGTGCTCTGGGACCCTCACAGGAAAGAAGTTTGCCCTTGTGTTGAGGTGGTACCTCCTGTGCTGCAGCTTACACTCATTGCTCCTTGTCCTATCACAAGGAGCAAGTGAGCAGAGCCTGTCCCCTGTCCCTGACCATCTCTCAGATGTTTATAAACGTTTATTAAATCCCCTCTCAGTCTTCTCTTCTCCAGACTAAGCAGCCCCAGGTCCCTCAGCCTCTCCTCATCGGGCAGTGCTCCAGTACCCTAATCATCCTCATAGCCCTCCGCTGAACCCTCTCCAGCAGATCTCTGTCCCTCTTAAACTGGGGAGCCCAAAATTGAAGGCAGTACTCAAGATGAAGTCTCACCAGGGCAGAGCAGAGAGGAAGGAGAACCTCCCTTGATCTGCTGGACACACTCTTCTTAATACACCCTAGGATCCCATTGGCCTTCTTGGCCACAAGGGCACATTGCTGTGCCATGGTTAACTTGGTATCCACCAGGACTCTCAGGTCCCTGTCCACAGGGCTGCTCTCCAGCAGATCACCTCCCAGCCTGTACTGGTGCAGTTTATTATTCCTTCCCAGGTGCAGGACTCTGCACTTGTCCTTGTTGAACCTCATTTGGTTCCTCTGTGCCCAGCTCTGTCTGTCCAGGTCTCACTGAATGGCCGCACAGCCTTCAGCTGTATCAGCCAAGCTTCCCAGCTTGGTGTCCTCAGCAAACTTGCTGAGCAGACACTGCACCATCATCAATATCATTGATGAAGATGTTGAACAGGACTGAACCCAGCACTGATCCCTGGGGGACTCCACTGGTTAAGATGATGTGGGCAGGGAAAATACAGCATACCACTCATTTCACCAACTCCTATGCTACAGGCTAGAAAGCGTTGATACTCCTGTTGAATAGCCTTGTCAGGCCCATTTCTCTTAAGGCTTCGTAGTTTAGTGTCTGGTAGCTACTGGTGATGTTGAAAATGATGAGGAAGGATGAGAATAGTTTACGAGCTAAACTGTGAGAGTCTCTCTGTCCTCTCTCAATCTTTCCAGCATCGCTTTCACTCACACATGGTGTTGTAAGGCAATTAATAAGAATTTGGTTTATTCATTTTGCTCATCCCAGAAGTATGAAGTTTCATGCATGTATGCCAAACTTATTGTCTCATGTGCTGTTGTGCTGTTTACCCATGTTTGGAAGTTTCAGAGAGCTCAGCAGTGGGAAACAGACAGATTTTTTCCATTGCACAATGCAACAGGCACAATTTCAGACCAATGTTATTACCTGTCATAAGGAGAATATTACACCTGAGTCTCACTGTAATATCTTTCTTAGATTGAAGAGCTCAAGTCCCTCAGGGAGTGTCACAAATCCATGTCATGTCCCTTTGTGCTAGATTTTTGTATTTCTATCTCTGATTTAGTAGACAGATGTGAAAAAGCATACAAAGCCAGATAACTCCCTAGTAACTACACAGCTGCAGATGTTGAAGACAGCAAGTTATTCTGGCTAAGGTCAGGATTTATTTATGCTCAAAACTTTCCTTCCAGACATGCCATTTTTTGATGGTTTAATATATCTTACTGTTATTTTGGGCTGATCCCTCCCACATTGATCAAACTTCTTCCCCATATCTGGCCTCTTCTAGCATGAAGTTGTCAAGCATTCAGATCCCACCACTTGCTTTTTCTGGGCAAGGGGAGTAGTCTTAATTCACAGACAAAAGCAAGAGTAGGTTAAAAAGATCTCAAGACTGCAGAATTCCAAGGCTTTATGATAGCTTACACCTATGAGAGTCTGCAAGAACAGTTTCTTCTCCACCTCCATCTTGTTATTTCTGGTCAGAAGGGCAATGCAATCAACAGAAAATGTTCTCGTTTGCTTCTGTCACTGGCCAAATTCTGAATGTTTGTCTTTTTTCTCCATCCCTGGAAACATTCCAGGTCACATTGGACAGGGCTCTGAGCTACTCAATCTTGTTAAAGATGTCCCTGCTCACCGCCAGGGCAGGCTGGACTAGTTGACTTTTAAAGGTCTCTTCTAACTCAAACCAGCCTCTGATTCTTTGACGCTATGACATGTGTCACAACACACAGAACTGATTTTAGAAATAGCTATTTTACTTCTGCTACCTATCAATACTGCCTGAAGTTTTCCTCTGTGTGCACAAAGGTTCAGTGTTTCGATATAAGGCGGTGCAAGAGGAGGTATTTTTTTCCTTTGTAGCTACTTGCACTGGAAATTAAAAAGTCATAGGAAAAAATGCATGGTCTCAGGAAAATACACAAAATACACAAAACCAAAATGCACAAAACTTCCTTTGAAATTAAAAATTTCACTCCTGAGAAAGCAGTAAATTACCCTGAGACAAGATAGCACAGCTCTAAAATAGAGCTATTCAGCAAGTCTGAAGGGTCTCATCTCTGTAAAACTCACTGGAACAATTTCCATTTATTCCTGCTGAATTAGAGTCATAGAATCATAGAATGAACCAGGTTGGAAGACACCTCCAAGCTCATCCAGCCCAACCTAGCACCCAACCCTACACAATCAACTAGACCATGGCACTAAGTGCCCCAGCCAGGCTTTGCTTGAACACCTCCAGGGACAGTGACTCTACCACCTCCCTGGGCAGCCCATTCCAATGCCAATCACTCTCTCTGCCAACAGCTTCCTCCTAACATCCAGCCTAGACCTCCCCTGGCACAGCTTGAGACTGTGTCCTCTTGTTCTGTTGCTGGTTGCCTGGCAGAAGAGACCAACCCCACCTGGCTACAGCCTCCCTTCAGGTAGTTGTAGACAGCAATGAGCTCTGCCCTGAGCCTCCTCTTTTCCAGGCTGCACACCCCCAGCTCCCTCAGCCTCTCCTCACAGGGCTGTGCTCCAGGCCCCTCACCAGCCTAGTTGCCCTTCTCTGGACACATTCCAGTACCTCAACATCTCTCTTGAATTGAGAAGCCCAGAACTGGACACAGTACTCAAGGTGTGGCCTGACCAGTGTTGAGTACAGGGGCAGAATAACCTCCTTTGTCCTACTGGCCACACTGTCAAGTCTGAAGAAAGACCAACTTTAGCTTAGTTAGCTTAACCTTTAAGTATTGCCTTGATAGAAAAATGTCACGTGGTTGTTGAGCAAATAGTAAGTAAAAGTTGCTCAGTTAAACATTATTTGGATGACTACGATGATGTTCTTGGTCTTCCTGCCTTTTAGACCAAGGACTGGCCAAAGCATACCATGGTTCCCTCAGCTAAGATGCCCGTGTTCCTCTCCCTGCAGTGACAGGCAAAGTGCACATCTAGGAGACTGGGAATATTCTTGGTGCTCAAGTTGAGATATGGTGACTGTGATCTTTGGCTACAATAAGCTAGTAAGGTAACCGAGTGGGTTTAGTATGGTTGCAGCCATTTGCATTCTTTGACCTTGGTTTTGAAACTAGTTTTTGTGTTGTTAGATACACTTTTAAGACACTCCTTAGGTCATTCTCATTTTTATTAGCACCTCTCTATTATGCCAGTGGTTGCATTCTATTCTTAGAGGTGTTTGTCAATATAGACTGCCCCTTGAAATCACTCTTGTTTATTGCCTGCAGCATACAGGTTACACCCATTGCTGGCAGTTTACAAATGATCTCTTGGAATTGCTGCCAAAATTCCAGAAGGGCTTCAGGATGGTCCCCTTTACTTAAGCTTAATGGTGAACCCGTTTCATAAATGCTTGCCATGTTTTTTCAGCTGTACACCTGCCTTGGAAAGAAATCTGAAGTGCAGCCTGATGTCACCTTTACAGGACAGAGCTTGCTAACCCCAGACACAGCATCTCACCAGGTGTGCAGTCAGCTGCAGAAATTCCAGTTCCCGTGTTTTGTAGATGTCAAATCTTAAGCTGCAGCTCTCCAGCACTAAACAGCAGTGTGCCCTGGATCTCATGCCAGAATTAAGGTTGCTTGTTCATAGTATAGACATGCCTTTCGTGTGTGAAATTACAGCTAAGGAAGAACCAGAGATAAGACAGATAGTGGCAAAGGGAGAGAAGAGAGAGGAGAAGGGAATTTCTACATTTATTAGTCATGTTATTGAAGAAAGAGGAAAGATTTTATCGTGTCTGTCTTGCTGAAAGCAAGGCTCTGGGTTCACAACATCTGCTGGTAGCAATGCAGAGCTGAGCCTGCATTCATCCATGCTAATGCTAGGACGCTAACATCCCTTTCCTTACAATAAAGAGGAAGAAAGTTTTGTCCTCAAGGAGTTTGCAGCATGTATGCCACAGTAGGTGTGGCCAACAAGTGAGAATTAAGCTGGTATTGATTCTAACCCTTAATAAAGACTGTGTGAGGGGGAACACAGGGCTAATCCGTACCGAAGTGGGAGGAGAGCTGTGCAATGCCCCATGAAAGGGCTGAAGAACTCCTAACCACCCACTGCTTGAGCAATGTGTACCTGCTGATTAAAGTGCTTATCACCAATGAAACAAAGACAACGGCTGTGAAGAGAACTATAGCATTCCTGCTCATGGCCAGCCTTTTCATGGAAAGAGCCCTGAGTTATTAACTAATGGGGTGTGTTGTTTTCACTGGTAAGAGGAGCATGGTCCCTTTAAAAGCCTTGGCCTCCTTTTCCAAATGTTGTTGCTGAGCTGTGCCCCACCCTTGCATAAGCAGCACCTGCATACCTGCAGGGTACTGTCTTCTTGATAGCTTGTGTACCTCAACAGTGGTGGAGTGGTCTGGATTTGTGATGTTTAGCCACCCTTTTTATTAATGCAAGGACAGTGATCTAACATTTGCCAGATCCTCAGTGATGATGATGGGAGCTCTGGGGCTTCTGTCACAAGGGAAACACAGACCTGCTGGAACGGATCCAGAGGAAGGCCACAAAGATGATCAGAGGGCTGGAGTACATCTCCTGAGAAGATAGGCTGAAAGAATTGGAGTTGTTCAGCCTGGAGAAGAGAAGGCTCTGGGGAGACCCTATACCTGCATTTCAGTATCTAATGTGGACCTGCAGGAATGCTGGAGAGGGATTGTTTAGAAGGGCTTGTAGTGCTAGGATCAAGGACAATGGTTTGAAACTGCAACAGGGTAGATTTAGATTGGATATTAGGAAGAAGTTCTTTACAATGAGAGTGGTAAAATACTGAAATCTGTGAATCTGAATATTTCACAGTGCTTCTGATACCCTTTTTGTGCCATTTGTGTTACTGGTAGCCACTGGGTGGATGAGTTCTATAAGGAGAAAAAGACAATATCCCCCTAGGCACACTCAAATAGCGAATCCTAGGAAGAAGAATGCAAAGCAGTTCTGGATAGCTGGTGCTGTGGGAGCTGTAAACAAGTCTTCTCAGCTCACTGACAGTGTTGCTTCTCAGTGCTGACCGACTGCTTATGACATATGTTAAGCTGAACTGGGCGTCTGTGCAATTGCTTTGGATATAGCAATGTCTGACTTGTCCAGGAAGTCTGAGGTAGCCTGGTGGATTTTAAGGAGGAGAGAGGCGTTTGGGAGTGATGCAGCATTCAAGGCTTCCAGAAATCTTTCTTCACCGAGCTGTGTATATGTGTATCACTTCCCCTCATACATGCTGATGAAGTTCTACATGGAACCAGACTGCTGCTCTCAGAGCAGTGAGTTTTCACTTTCAGCCAATTCTGTTCCTCATTAGTGGTGTGGAAGGAGTGTGAGCAGATCATTATTGATGCACTCTGTTGGTACCTGCTTCTGCTAAGGTCTGCCAGAGGAGAGGACCCAACAAGTATTTTGGGTCCTCCAGCACACACAACACACAGGCTGTGTACTGCAAGATCAAGGTCACATCTTCCTTGTTCAGTGGAGGAATAGGGAACTCAAAGCTGTTGCATTTTTGGGTTTTTACACACTTCAAATGATTAAGATTCTCCTTTGAAACAATTAATGAGTTCCTCGTTTTGTGGGAAGGAGAGAGAGAACAAAAAGTTGTGAGTGAGACCAGGGAGGTAAATACACAGAAGAAATAATCACAAAGCATAGGCACAGGGTAAGCTGCAGAAAGAGGCAAAGGAGAAACAAATGTAAGGCTTGCTGGGTTAGGACAGCAGGAAGCAGGGAGATGGTTGGCAGAGAGAAAATGAAGGCATGTTCATGCCCACCAGAAGGAGCTGCACAAATAACCAGCTGGGAAGGAGCTGCTCTTCCCATGCTTTGCAGGATCAAAGAGCCTGCATGTTTGTGTGTTTGTATAGTGTATAACACAAGGCAGTTCCAGTTCTCATTACTGCTAAAAGATAGTGCAGACACAATCAAAAATCATCACATACAGGCCCCAGTAGGAAAGACAAGACCTGGCAAACCACTGGCTGACCTGGTCTGTCTCTCCTTGTTTTGTTCCCAGTTATTAATCTCAGAGCTAATTAGTGGCACATTGTAGAACTGAGGTTATTCAGAATCAGACCTCTTTGCCTCTTCTCCAGCTAATTTTAAAACCAAGCAGAGTGTTTTGGTTTCTTTCCTTTTTGCAGACAATGCTACTGTATTCAGCCCCCCTTGCCCTTTATTTTGGCTTTTGCACGTGGTCACTGCCATCAGAAGGGCTTCCTTGCAAGGCAAAGCAGTGGCTGGAGACTTTGCAGTGTGGACATGCTGCTCTTCTTGTTGGAGGAAGTGGGAGCAGTATGCAGATTCTGCCCCACATGCTTCACATCAAAAAGACCTCAGCTGCATGTAGACTGAGAACTGAGCTGCACCAGAGGAAATTTCAGGGATGACAGACAGCTCTGCAAAATCAAATCAGCTTTAAAGAGAAGCACACAGCATTTGGCTGGCTCCGCACTGATAACAAGCATTTACAATCACTAGATCATGACAACTGCACCATGCAGGGATAATTGTCTGTTATAAATGGCAGTGTAGTAAGGAGGAGACCAGTGATCTGTCTTTAACATGATTATACACCACAAATCAACAACAAAGCAGGCATTGCTTCTCTGATTTGCTTTGGTCAAAGATGAATGACCATGAGGTAAAAAAAAACAAAATTCAAAAGAAAGCACCTAATATGTGGATGCTTTTCTACCCTAAAAAAAAAAATCTAGAAATGAATTCTTTTGTAGTCTGATAGACTGATACATCTGAGCAATATAATCAGAGAGAGAGTCCATTTTGGCCTTAGCATTCACTCTGCAGCATCCTGCACCATGCAGGAGGTGTTACACGGTGAAGGAGACAGGAGAGCAGAGTCCTGAGTGCTCACGATTACCAGAATCCTCTTGAGCCAGTGCTGTCATGTTGGTATCCTGGCTACATTTCAATTTGCTCAGTTACATTCTGATTACTTGATTTCCCAAGAAATGTAGCTGTCATCATCTTTAATCACTTGGAGATAAAACTTTGCATGGCTTTTTTGAGCATGATAGTCACAATAAAATTCTACATGCATACTGTGGTTTGCAGGCAGAGAAATTTGGAGCTTAAATTCAACATAAGGATGCTTAAATTCAACATAAGGAGCTTAAATTCAACATAAGGATGAAACTGCATTAGAACAGCAACTGGGGAAATCACTTCAGGTAAGGGTTTGTAAGTGGGAGTGTGAATGTGAATGTAAGGGAAAAGAAATGTATCTGTAAAGCAATGGGTTCTAAAATTTGCTTAATTTTGCATATGCTTTGCTAGAAAGTTCTCATGATATTTGCAGTATTAACTGGATTTAAATTTCTTGCTTTTGGTGTCTTAGTATTGAAAAGCTTTAAAATGGGATTTTGCAGAGAGAGGGCTAGCAGGTTGTACCAGGACGACAGAAGCCAAACAAGCTCCCTTTCTGCATTTATGCTGCCTCTGAAAATGCCAAGTCCACAAGCAAAGACAAGAATGATTTATTTAATTAATCACAAGGCATGACTGTGATTTCATTTCATATCTGAAACGTGGTTCCAGCAGTACAGTGGCCCTTCTATGTGACAGACTAGGGACCTCTCTTGGGTACCTGAGGCATCTGGGAGCCTAGCTGAAAACTGGGACAGTGCCTTGGCAGTTTTGTCAGCTGAATCCTAAATCCAAATCCTAAACTGTTCCTTGAAGTATCTATGTTTTCCCCAGAGTGTGTCTCATCTGAATGCTGACCAAGCCTGACCTATTTTGTTCAAGATTTGATGAGATCACAGTGCAAGCCTGTCTAACTGCAGGCCATAAATTGTTGTAATCCTCCATCTGGTTGCTCTCTGACAACAAAGTGTATGCTTTGTCCTGATATAGTCTATCAGTGCTGTCTTCTAGGTGCTGAAAACCTTGGGCGCATAAGCAGGGTGAGGTAGTTGTATGGACTGGGCTTTGCAGCAGCAGGACCAACTGTGTGTTGATAGTAAGGCCACCTCCAGATCGCAATTTCCCAGCCAGAGTAAGGCAGCACTGCTGTCTCCTGCTGGCTGCAGTTTCTGGGGCCTTCCATGCCCACATCCATACTGAACATTTGATCCTTGTCTGAAACAATGATACTTTCAAATGTCCAGATGAAAACTGTCTGCTGCCTAGTTGTCTGAAGAGGCAAGGGAGTGCTTTAAAGAGCCGCTGTGGTATTTATAAATCCGTTTGCCTGCACGTTGGTAACCCATGTAGCCCTTTCTTTCTGGCACTTCCAACAACAACAGAATCTCTGGATGTATGTAGCATGCTTTGGTCCTTTAAACCATGTTATTAGTGGACTGAGATCATCACTTGTAATTCAGGTTGCCCAGTACTTCTACATTCAGACTCTATTGATTTTACCTGTTTAGAACATCATCAAACATTAATTATCCCCCAGTGTGTGCTTCAGGCAGATAATGTGTAGAAAACGTCAGTGAAACAGTTGAAGCATTTCTGAAAACTGGATAAAAACAAATTGATTTGCCAGGGATGAAAATGTTACAGAACTTTTCTTTTTTCTTTTTTTTCTTTTTTTTTTTTTTTTTTTGAGAGGCTGTAGTGCTCCTGCCCGCTCAAGAAGAGAGAAAATTTGGCAGGGAAAGGAAAGATGAATCCTGTGTCAGGAGATGAGCTATGAGATATAAGTTAGGCTCAGTTTTATGACTAAATAGTGCAAACCTCCTTTTCAGAATGGCTAGGTGCAGCATGAACCTGGGCAGAAAACAAGATCACTTACCGCTACTTGACCACTATTTGTTCCCTGAACGAGACAGGGGTCTTCAGGAAGGAATAAGCAATTAAAGACAGGTACCAGGGTTCATCCAAAGGAAATACTGAACTCAGACCATACCAACAATACCACTTTGGATCAGTCACAGATTTGAGATGTTTAACTTTTGTTTCCTTTTCTTTTTTTTTTTTGGGGGGGGGAGGCAATTTTTACTTACAGTGAGGATTTGCAGATGGGAGTTGTGTGACAAGCGTTGAAGGGGTTGCTTTTAAAGCTGCTCAAACTTGTTTGTCCAAAATTTGACTAGTTGTGGTCAGGCAAGAGAATGGTAAGGTTTAAAACTTACCTAAACGTCTTTGTCATGTAGGCAACTTTTGTCAACACTGCATGACTGTGTGAAGCCCACAAGGTTATTTCCTGCTGAAAGTGCAAATGGAAACAAATTCAATACACACACACTTATTGTCAGAGCTGCCTGTTATTGAGAACTCACTACAACACCAATCCCTTGGGATGACAATGAAATGCTGGTTTGCTTACTCTACAGAGTTAAGTGTCTTCCACACCTTAAGCAGAGCAAAGAAAAACTTTTGGAAAATACCATGGGAATGCAGCCATACCCAGTGCTCAGGTAGCAGCTTCTTTATGCCAGCCAGACACAATTCTGCCTTTTGAAAAATCAATTAGTAACTTCTGGTGGGGTCCTTGTGATTCTTTGCCCTCTGGTGGTTCATGATCAGTGGAAGGGCAACAAGTTTTTACTTTTTTACCATACAGTGCAGTATCCAACGGCTGCCCTTTCTAATATGCAGTGATCACACTGGCTCTCTGAATTCCTCAGCCTTATCACACTTCCTTTTAGTCTTCTGTTACTCAGCAGTAAGGCCTGCTCCTATGCTTAGTGTAGTTATTCTAAAACCATGTTTGCAGTTGTGCTCAAAGCAAATGTATATTTCCTTGGTTAAAGAAAGCTCACTAAGTCCATCACAGTTTCATAACCACTTTAAACTGGCTAAAGCAAATAACACTATCAAAAAGATAAGTTCACTCTTTCTCCCACCTTCCTCCTTTTCCTGCACACAAGGGTTTGGACAACCACACAATGATCAGGGAACTGATCCAAATTAAAAATGAGCTTGGCCCCTGAAACATTTGTTTTCCTCAGCCAAATCAATTCCCTAGGCCTGTTGAGATTGCAGCTGCACCAACAACTGTGCCAGCACAAGGCGGGTGGGTGACACAGAGTTAGAGATGAGCTGCTGCTGTGGAGGAGGAAGGGTGGGACTCTTCTACCACTGACTTATGTAGCCAAGAGTGACACTGAACTCAGACAACAGGACTGAGGCTTGCACTGGTTTGGAGCATTTGAAAAGAGATTCCTAAATTGCCTAAGGGCTGTTTATACAGGGAATAAAAATAAGACTCGGTGCCTTTTTCTTCTCTGTTTTAATCATTATGTAAAATGGCCTGAGCACTTCTTCACAAAATATGAGCAAAAGATAGAACTAAAGGGATGCATTTTGACACAATAGACATGATTTTGTTGGTCTTCCAATTATGTAATACAGTTCTTTCCTTTTTGGGTATAAAGAAGGAGATAGAGCTCCATACCCAGCCAGTTACCATGATGTGCCCAACCTTCATCCACTGCCCCAGCCCAGTGCTACCCCAAGGCCTCTTTACCCAATGGGGGCTCATGCAACTGCCCAGCCATGGCTGTTCCCAGCCCTGCACAGTGAACTGGGACACACAGCCACTTGCTGGGCAGCAGTCATTAGTGCACTGGTTGTAGAGCCAGTGCAACCAAGCCACCAAGTATTAAGAGCTCAGGATTGCCAAACCACCTTTGATTTCTTTTCTCATAGAGTTATTAGCTTTAATTTTATATTTGCCACCTGTCTGAATAAATTTTAATGTATCATGCTCTGGTGGTTTATGCAACAAGATGCAAATGGAACAAGGACTGTAAGAACTTGAAAACAGTAATTAAAATGGGAGATAAGATTAATCTTAGTGGTGTCTTCCAGGAAACCAGTACTAGAGCTAGGTTATTCTAGTTTTGTAGATCTTTTTTTTTCAGCTGAGCAACTGAAGAGAAATTTAGTTTTAAAAGATCCAATAATGCTTGGTTACAAGAAGTCCATTATCTCTTGCTGAGGTGATGGCCAGAAGAAAGTGAAATTACCTTCAAACACTTTTGTGTGGTTGCAGGCACAATCCAAGGGGAGAGTTTTATCTGTAGGAAGTAGGATGCTGGTGTAGTACAGTGGGCAGGAATTGTGTGTTTCGTGGCAGCATGTCATTAGCTGTCAGAACAGAAAGCAACCTCCCTTCTTTACTAGCAATGTAATATTGCTGGAGCAAAGTCCTTAAGTCAGAGTCTATAGAGAAAACAACCAGTAAAGCAGACAAGGGAGTGCCCTGTGTGGATTCATAACTTTTAAAAAGGATCTTGGCAGAGTTGGCTGGAAATTAATGACTTCTGATCTGAATGTCACCATCTCAAGGGTGACAAAAATGAATGACTACTCAATCTGATCAAACCCCTTTTTTGGTATCTGCAGATGGATTTATGGCAGAAGCCTTATTTAAAGTAGCAGGGGGCATGGTGCTTCTTTTTTGTCATTGCCCCAGCCTCACAGCCCGTTTCCCTTGTGCTAGTCTGAATGATCATGTAGCTGCAAGGTAAAGAAAGAACAGATCTCTGTCAGCTCTTGAGGTAACACAGTTTCAGTACAGTGCACAAGAGGAATGCTGTTGTAGCATCAAGCTAGATACCCAAGCATACGTGTCCCTTGGCTCTCCTTTTTGCAGTTTCCTCATGTGTCATGACTTGACCCCAGCCAGTAACTAAGCAGGACATCATGTTAATCAGAAAAGCTGGGCAGATGCTAATGATGTTTAATTAGGGTATATTAAAAGTAGCTGATGGAGTTAGAAGTGGTGAATGTACAAGTGAGACAGTGCTGATACCGCTTACACACAGAGTAACGGGTTTGGAGTTAGCTCCGAGCTGGAGCTCCTAAAGTAGGCAGCAGAGTTGAAGTTTTGCCTTGGCTATGTACCCAAAGAGCCCAGCCAGGCAAGCCTCACAGAAGATTTGACCATGGCACACTGTTTCTGCTTGCCCTCTAGCCTTCTCACACAAATCATCTGTCCGAAGCCAGTTCTCTCTCTCCAGAGCAACCATTCTGGTTATGAAACATCTGCAGAAGGCCACACTAGGCTATTTTATAGCCCTTTTTAGGTAAAGGAGAATATTAATGTGATCCTCCCCAAGCCTCAGTGTAAGCAGAAAATAATTGGGTTCTCTCACACCGAAGCAAACCAACCAGTCAGCCCTAACAGCAACAAAAGCAGTAGGAACATGGTGCTAACAAGACACCTGACAAACTGCAGTGCTTCCCTAATTATCTTCTTGTCACATCTGCTTAGTGTGAATCATGCCCTGGATACTCCAGCCATGAGGATCCAGTGGATGGAGCTTGCCACCTGCCCCAGTCCTGCCAAGTCAGCCCACAGAGCAGGGCAGAGCCCACAGAGCAAGGCCTTCTCCATGTATATTTCTCTCTCTCTGAGACTGCCAAGCTTTTGGGGCAGATACTACTGCTGCATTCACTGCTCCTGAACCGGGACACTTGGCTCAGATTTAAGCACTACCACAGTACAAAAGCCAGTAACAATCTCATGTTTCTTCTGCATCTTCCTTGCAAATATCTTCACCACACTGGCAACATTTAAAGACAATTTAGTCTGTCTTGAGATAAACTTTAACCAGTTATATCTGCAGCCCAGTGCTGCATTGTATTTGTTTATGGTTGCACATAAGTTTACCTATTGTGTACAGTACAATCATTAAAGTTAAAGATGATTACCATCTTGGATCATTCAACATTCAAAACTTAAGCAGTAAAATACTATTTTTATTCCAGGCTTCCCCCATCAATATAGGTGGCATTGTTTCGTAGAGGAAAGTACAGCAAAGAGCTACAAAGGAGATTAGGAGACTAGAACATCTCTCTTATGAAGAAAGGCTGAGGGACTTGGGGCTTTTTAGCCTGGAGAAGACTAGAGAGCATCTTATCCATGCTTATAAATCTTTAAAGGGTGGGTGTCAGGAGAATAGGGCCAGTCTTTCTTCAGTGCTGCCCAGTGACAAGACAAGAAGTAAAGATCACAAACTTGAACATAGGAAGTTCCATCTAATCATGTTCAGGGGTTTTCTGTTGAAGGCGATGGTGCACTGGAACAGGCTGCCCTGAGAGGTGGTGAAAGTGAATTCTTTGTCATTCAAAACCTGCCTGACACCTTCCTGTGTAGTCTGCTCTGTGTAAACCTGTGTCAGCAGTGGGTCTGGACTAGATGATCTCCTCCCAACCCGTCATTCTGTGATTCTCTGAGTTCCTTACCATGCTTCTGTTGTAGCATGCCACCTAAGTGTAGGACAACCTGTCTGTTTTCAATCTAGGTAGTGTTTATGTGACAAATAGACAGATTTTAGACTGTAAAATTAGAAAGAAGTGCTGATAACCTCTCAGCCATAAAACTGGCTAAACTGGCTAATTTTTACTGTTGACATGTTGCTTCTGTGATCTTGGGCAAGCCAGGTCTGAGCCTTCACACTTGAATGCACCTGGGTGGGCAGGTAGGTACGTCCAGCACTACTGTTCATCTGGTAAAACTCTCAGGGCCTCAACTTCTCTGAGCCTTGGTTTTGGTGGGTTTTAAAATGAGATTAAGACCATACCTAGAACTTCATATACACCTGACTATTTACTGGCATAAGTACAGAGATGTAATGATGCTCGAATAGGTGTATCATAATATCTTGCCATGTAGAAACACCTTGCACTTGTTACCTCATATCTCCTTCCAGGAATGATGACTGGGTAAAAGCCAAAGTATCTGTTGAAGAGTTGGTTTCAGTTCAATTCTATGCTCACCTGAGAGCTGTAAAGATCCCTCTAAACATGGATCCTGTAAACACAGTAAGCAAGGGTCTTACAGTGCCTCAAGTGGGCTGTGAGAGTTCAGACAGAGCCACTTTCCATCAGAGGCTTCCAGATTGGGATGGAGTTCAGGATCACTTTAGAGGTGTGACTTCGTTACTATATATCTGATTGCATAAGAAGCCTCATGCACCTTAATAGGTTTACCAGCATCAATTAGGAGTAACTGCAACAGCACCTATGGCCAGGATGAGGCCTGCAGGTAGAGCACCTGGGGATAAAGAGTGGTCTGGTTTTGGGAGATATTGCAGCACTGACTTCAGCACAAGAACAGACTGAAGCGGGGGCTGAATCAGCCGTAGGCAAGAATCGGATCAAACCCAGTTCAGTCAGAACGCTGTAGGAATGAACTTGCTTTGCGAGTCGCACGCATTCAAGCCCCAGCAGCCGGAGCATCTCACACGGCGCCTTTCAGAGCCCCGCTAGCCCCGGCAGAGGCTCCGGGACGGGGTTTGGGGGTAAATGCAGCCCGGCACCCGGGCGCGCTGGCGGGGCGCGGCGGAGGCGGTAATTTGGAGAGGATCCCTTGGCGGGCCCGTGTGTGTCGGTGAGCAGCGGCAGCGCTGGCAGCGGGGCGAGCGGCGGCTGGGCGGCTCCGACTGCCTGACGCCAGCCAGACCAGATCAATCCAGGCGCGGAGGCAACGCCAGCGCGGGGCTCCCCCTCCTCACCGCGCCTGCCCCGGCCCCCTCACCGCCCGGCAGCCGGTAACAACTTCGCGTCCCCTCGCCTCTCCCCGCCGTGCCTGCGCCGTCCTCCTTCTCCTCCCTCTCTCCCTCCCTCCCTCCCTCCCTCCCTCTCCGCAGCCCCGGGTGGTCCCCGGCTCCGGGGCAGGGTGCGGGTAGCCGAGCCGCGCTCCTCCTCTTCTTCCCGGCATGATGGCGGCGTCCCTCCGGCAGCCCGGCGGAGATTCGGGGCCGCTTCCCCGCCCGCTGCTCCGGGCTGGAAGTTTGTGGGTAGGTGCCGCGTCGGGCCCGGCGGGAGGGAGGGAGAGCAGCTCCTTGCCGGGAAGCCGTCCTCCTCCGGGAAGTCCTTCTCCTGCTTCTCGGCGAGCACCGCGCCGGGGCCGCGGGGCTCTGCTGCAGCCGCCGCCCGGCCCTGGCCCCTTTGTGCGCCCCGCCGGGGGGACGCGGTGGAGCCCCGGCTAGACCGGGCAAGTGCCTTCCTTTGTTTTTGAGTGAGGAGAGGGAAAGCCTTTCGCCTTCTACCTCGGTTCTTCTCTAGTCCTCTCCGTTTACTGTTTGGGGCTTTCCCCCCGCTTCCTTTCTTCCCGCAGCCCCCTTCCTCTCCTTCCCCCCTCCCCCACTCTCCCCCTGATTTTTCCCACTCTTTTCTATAATGACAAATCTGTGCTTAGAGGTCAAGGAAAGTTCACTTAATTTTTTTTCCTTGTCCCTGTTAGAAGATTTGGATGCATGAGATTTTTGCCTTCCTCAGTGTAGTTTCTTCCTAAACTCGGGCTCCACATCCAAATAGTCTCATCCTCAATATAGATCTTTAAAGCTTATTAACATTTACCGGTGTGGAAATATTCAATCATGCATTTGAAGGATCTGGGCCAAATCCTGAGGTGTTTTTTTTTTTATATATATATATGTATATATAAAGTGAAATCAGTGGGAGTTCTGACTGAGGAAGGATTGCTGTGCTTGCTCTTTTGTTAGATCAGTCTGAAGGAGATACGTGGTCTGCCCTTACAGTTTTCTTTTATGAAAGCTGAATAACTAAAACTTAGTCTGAACAATAATCATTATTTTGATGTATTTTAGAAAATTTCAGTGGGTGTAAAAAAGTAACAGTTTTACTTGGGGAAGGAGGAGTGGTGTTAGATCCAGGTGGGGAGGAGTGTGGATGTGAATTTTAGATACAAGCAAATGGGAGAGATGGTTGCGTGAAGCGTGTCAGCGCCTAATGAATGTTGGCGTTTAAAGGTACCGCATCTGAAACTGACATATTTAGGAAAAAAACTTTTTCAGACATGTCATGATTGATAGGTCAGATAGTTTTTGCATGCAAAGGAAAAGAGAGAAAACTTTTTTTCCCTCCCGATAGTTATATGTGCTTGTAAGCAGCACTCTAAGACTAAGAACTGACGCTAACCCAGCCCGCAGAGAGCACTTTTCTTCGCAGGCATGTGTCTGTAATTCTGCTGGTCTTCACCTGGTTAAGTGTCTGCACTTTGTCCTGTCAAACAATAGGAGCAAATCACGTGAGGGAACCTGAGGTGTTAATATTGACTTCATTTTTTTTCTTTGCTTGTCAGCAATTACTCTGATGAATTATGGGAGATGAGCTTGTTAGTCCCAACTGATTAGTACTCATTTTATTTTGCCATCGAACCAGAGAGAAGTGCTAGGAAGATTTTTTTTTTTAGAGGTTCTGATTGGAATTCAGTGCATGTTTCGATTACTCTCTTCACTGTGACTGGAGGAGCATCAGTATGAAAGTGAAGGATGTCTGGACTGTTTTTGAGGTTTTTGCTCTGGTCTTAGGAATGGAATTTGCAAATTACTTAAGACTGTGAGTAGGCTCTTGAGAGAATTTTCCCTCGGTTTGAGTGATGCAGAATCCTTCACAGCTACCAGAGAGGATCAGTTGAAGGCATGATCAGGTTACCCTAAGGGTAGGTATTTGTCCTTGCTTTGGTTTTGACCCCAGCAATCATTGGATATGTAATCAAATACATTTCTTTCCTCTTCTGCCCTGTTCAGCTTGCCTTCTTGTGTACCTTTGAAGAGAGGATGATCCCATACATTTGAGAGGAGTAACTGAATAGACAGCTGGAGATCTTTCTGTTTCTGTACAAATATTAACTAGCAAATGAAGTGTTTGAAAGCTAATGAGCTTAATATTTGCTTTTCCTCTCTAATTTGAACTTAAAGAAAGCAATAAAGAGGTTAATAAAAGTGCTACTTGTGTTTCTGAATACTGGGGAATGACTTGGATTAAATACCAAGCAAAGAAACTCATTATACAAATTTAAATGTAAAAATATGAAGGGGTTGTGGCTTGTTTTTAACTTGAAACAGGAATGCATTGCACGTTAGAAGTAGCCAGTGTTCTGCTCTGTGAAGCCCAGGTTACGTATGTAAAATAAAAGCTCATTTGAAGCAGCCTTACAAGCCTAATGGAGGCATCATCTCAGCTTTATCAATAATGTAAGTTGTGTATAATGTGGAGTCCCCAGAGACTGCAGAGAAAGCATCATTACCAGCCTTTTCAACCTGCTGGAGATCTTAAATTGATTTACAGCACTGAACTGGTGCAAAATGATACATCAGGATGACACAGGGTCAACCTGTAAAAGTCTGTGATGTGAGCCCGTTAGTTCAGTCATCATAATTAAACCGTATTATGAGGGCAGCGAAGCAAGTGCCTGTGACATGTCCCATTGTGCTTCAGTTATGGGTGGTTTAAAAACCAAATAAAGAGAGCACCGTGATTACTATTTAAGTTACGCAGAGAGTAGTTGAAATTTAAAACTTGTGGCCCCGGAGAATAAATTCTGAACCAATTTCGGTTGACTCTTAATCTCTTTCTGTCAGTCATTGGCAACTGAACTAGATGAAGGCATATGCAGCTTGGAGGGGTGTGTGTGGAAGTGGTTAGTTTTGAGTATCTCTGAATTTTATGTAGCCATTCTCAAGCCTCAGAATCAGCTGGACTTCACCTGCAGACTGTGCTGTCAGACCTCAGAGGGGCAAACAAGCGAATTGTTTGGGCTTGGCTTTTTCCCTTAGTATTTTTATCCTTCTGAAGTCTGTAGCTGCCTGTTGAAATACTCCTGCAGTTCTGAGTTCTTGTATAAGACAGAGCTTCTGAGTCATATCTTGAACTATATGTCCAAACTTACTTTAGAAAAGAGACTGCAGTTTTGAATGTGGGTTGGCATAGGTCACTCTCCTTCTCTTAGCAAAGGCAGACGTGGCTTCAGGTCCATGTTGCCGCTCTAAGTAGCTTAGAAAGTAGCATGACACAGACAGCAAAATGTCTATTATATACTAGGCATCTTAGGACTCTGATGATAAAATCACTATGAAGTGTTCCAGGAAAGTTGTGCCAAAACTCCATTTTCTTCTTCCTACTAGTCAGTGTGCTGCTCAGTGATTTCAGTTCTGCAGGTATTAGTGGTTGATCCAATTCCTAATACCTGAGCCAGTGTGAACTCTGCGCTGAATCTCCTGACCTTCTCCCAGCCATGAAAGAATGTCTCTTCTTTTTAGCCACAAATGTAACTAAGAAAATAATTTTGGTGATACAGGAGAAGCAGAGAAAATAAATGGTGTCTAGATCCATTAGTCTCCAGGTTCAGATGCATCTCAGCATGTGCTTCAGCTGAACTGCTTTCTGAGCAGCAGATAGAAGAATTAAAGCTCACTTTTGGGTGCAGTGTCTTATAAAATGTGGATATGGGCTCTCCTCTGCTGTGTCAGTGCAGATGAGTAAATGAAACTACCTTAATGAAGAGAGCATAAAATCTGTGAAAATGAAAATCAAGTTTTGAAATTGCCTTATGATTAATTCTGCTAATGTTTCATTTTTGATTTGGTTTTGTCTTTTAGATTTCTGGTTTAGGTTTTGATGACAGACTTGGTGAGCTGTGCTGTCAGAGTGGGGAAGGATCTGTTCTGCTTATGAACAATACGATTATTTCCCTCTAGATCTTCTTTCAGTACTTGGAGCTGTCACTGGAGGGGAAGCTGAAAATGCGTCTTCTTCATACAGATTCGTGCATGAGTAGTAGTTGGATTTCAGCATTCACAGTGCTGCAGAGTTTCTTCTACAGAAGTTACAAGACTGACTTGCATATTTGAAAACTTCTCTGGGTAGATGAAAGCATGAGAGCATTTGTGCACCATGAGCTGATGCTTGACATTTAAGTAGTAGGTCAAAATGGTTTTTTTTATGAATTCAGAGAATCCTTGAGGGTGTGCAGGTGACCATAGCTGATCATACTTGTGCTTGCTTATCCTCACTTCGTTCAGTAGTGGGAATTAACATCTTATTCTTCTGTATTTACATCAAAGACTGATTCACTAGGATATTTTTCTTATAAGTTCTGTGAGGTTTCTTATTTCAAGCATTGACAATAATAGCAGCATTCTGCCTGATGCAGTGTGATGAAACCAGGACATAAGGCTGTTAAATATACCTTATTATGTGAGGTTAGGCAGAGGCATGCTGTGTGAATGCCTAAGATAGCAGTCACTGCTGTTGCAAGTTGAATTATTTGGATCAGATAAAGGTAGACTAAACCTATATATAGTTGAGAAGAGCCTGTAAATTTATCAAGGTGTGTGTATGTGGTAACTATTTACATACAAATACTTAAATGCTTAAAAGCATGATGTCAGTTTTGGGTAAAGATGAAGTAAATAACTGGAGAGTCATCTTGCAACAAATTGCGTCTTCCACTTAAGTGTGTTTCTAAGGGTGATAGCAGGAGGAAACATCTGTTGTTTGGTCAGATGCTGTTAATGAGTTGCATATTTGACTTTTATTATACCAATATATTTCACCTTTGTATCTGTTAGGTTTCATTTGGATATTGGCATGGGAGTAATTAAATGCCCTTGCTGACTTTCCCCTATCTGACTAGTGAAAACTGCCATATTGAGCAAGCACATGGCTTGTAACTAGCTGTGTTTCCTGAGGCAGTGGAGAAAAGCCTCTCAGATTTTCTCCAAGACAAATTTGGAAGTGTGCATGTGTGACAGAGAGAGAAGGTGGAAGGTGGTGTGGACCTGATGTCTCCAGGTGTTTCACTTAACAGTTTAATTTTGTGTGGTGTCCCTGTAAATTAGAAAGCTAAAGAATAGCAGAGGTGAGTTGAGATTCTTTGTTTTGATGGCTTTTGTTTTTTTTTAAACTCTTTCTCCTTTTCTTTCTAGCCCTCCCAAGATGTTGCACACCAAATGTTGCTAGTTTTGCAGAACACCTTTGCTGACTGTTGGCCAGTTGTTCTTTTCCAAGGGTTTCTGAGCTGTGTTGATGAAACAAGGATGTTACTTTCAGGTTAGGCCACTAGCACCTGCCTAGGAGTATGAATTTTGCTCGCAGGTCCTGAAAGCTACTAAAACTGTCTGGCATTCAATAAACTCACTCTACTTGATGAAGGGTCTTTCTCTTGATGTCTAAATGCTACATTGTGAAATTCAATGTGCTCTTAACACTGTTCCAGTTTCCACTTCTGGCTTTCTATCTCTGAGGAGGTAGAACAGACACTGGCTCTGTCATAGAATCAACCAGGTTGGAGGAGACCTCCAAGATCATCCAGTCCAACCTATCACCCAGCCCTAGCCAGTCATCTAGACCATGGCACTAAATGCCACATCCAGGCTTTTCTTGAACACCTCCAGGGACGGCAACTCCACCCCCTCTTTGTCCTTGTGCTGTTAGTTACTTGGTGAATGTGGTGATAGCTGCACTGTTGTGCAGAATGTGGATTTTGGCCTTGCTGAGGGTCTTGGCAAACCTGGCTGGCACATAGGTTGCCATCTTGGCTGTTACAGTTTTCTGTTGTGCATTTTTGCTTGCTGCTGGCTTTGCAGTCTGGCATACTTCATACCAGGCCCTTTATTGTCCATGCTAGTGCCAGTGTTAAGTGCTTCTACTTGGAGGTAGCAGCTAAAGGAAAAGTCTCTGTCTTTATTAACTTAAAAACTTAATGTAATTATAGTTCTGTCATGTGTCATATGAGATTTCATCTAGGAATATCGTGGCTCAAAACTCTCTGGTGTCTTTTTCCTAAATCTGCTTGTCCGGTTCTCTAGAGCCGGTGGCTGAGAGGGAAATGCTTGTTGGAGCATTTGGTTCTTCAGACCCAGCTAGGGCAGAACTCATTGCTCTGGGTGTGAGAAGGGGCTTTGCAAATATTATGTCTGAGTGTGAGCTAATCATTGTCCTGGATATCATGTGAAATTAGGAGGTTGCAGCTCCACAAGATGGAGAACTCTTCTAACAGTTTGGCTCCCCTCAACCCCAGCCACAAATTTCTTCATGTGTGCTGGCCGGCTGATTTTGGTGCTCATCCTGCTCTGAGCTGATCCAGCTGTTCTGCAGAACATTCTGTTGTTGTTTTTTGCCAGGTGGGGAGGGTGAATGAGCTGACAGACTGCAAGCAGAGAGGAAATTATGTTCCAGTACCAAATCTGGCACACGGGAGTGAAGGGGAACCTTTTCTCTCTGGGTAGGAGCAAGCTATTAGAGCTGCTCATCTGCTTGTGGACCTGTGACCTTGCTGGCCCAAGACAGCTGTTGGAGGTAGCCAGTTATAAACCAGTACTGTAGTACTCCCAGATGAAGACTTCCTTAATATGCTTGCCAAGGAAAGGTCTAATTTACAGGGCCTTTTCCCAGATACTTATGTTGGTGATTAGCATGGTGAGGTTAGGCTGCCAACAGTTACGTCAGTCACAAAGCCCCAGTGTAGTTATATTGGCAGCAAGACGACAATGATTAATGATCCAGTGTATTTAATGGGGGTTGAGGGAGGATGGATGGGGAGGAACACTTGAACAAGCTTTCCTGGTCAAGTGCTGTTTTGCTAGTATAAACTGCAAGCTGTACTGGAAATGTTTTTCTAGCTTAATGCAAACATACGAGCAGAGCACATCTAGTGCATGTTCTGTATGAGACAGAATAAAGGAGTTTTCCTCATGAAGAATGCTCTCCAACCTTAACTACTTTGTACTAGAAACTTTATTTTCTTCTCTAGAGGATGAAGTAACTTGAAACAGCTGACAGACAAGGTACTGTCATCAGCGTTATCAAGAAATGAGAGAAGAGCTACATATTAAATCCATTCAACTCTTCTGTAAAAGCAGGCTGCTGTTACCAGAAATCACTGCAGATGAAGACAGTTAGGGCACCCAAAGCTGATGCTTGCTGTAAGCCAGTGCTTGTAGCTTTCTTGGGTTCTGCACCACTTCATAAGTCACGTGGAAATGATTGGGTTTCGATCCATGTTTCTCAGAAGAAATGTAGAAAGCAGTTTGGTCAGGGTGTTAAAGCCCTCTTGCTTGCTCTTGTTACTGCTAGCTACTTAACATCTTCAAACATCATGTCTTTGTAAAATAGTTCTTAACTTCAAGGAATTAGACTGTCTGCAAATTTAAACCACAAACATCAGGTATTTTTCTTAGTGCTGGAGAAAGGTTCTTATTAAATTTCCTCATAGCCTTCCACTACACCAAGGAACTATCCAGACCCTTGGGAACCCATCTGTAATTTTGTTTTTCTCTCCTCTGGCTTGGCTACAGACTTCTTTGAAATTTTGTGCTGTGCAGAAAGCTTCAGCTGGCACAACTGGCATCAGCACTTCAGGGCTGCTTACTGCAGTTTACTGGATAACTTTTCCCTTTGCCCTTGTCCCCTCTAGTTTATCAGCGACGACTCTTGCTCATGCTCAGGGCTGATGCATCTCCTATGGTTTGTGAGTTTGGGAGCATTTGAGAACTGGGAGTGCTGGTGGCAGTCTGATGTGGCTGAAGTCTTGTTTCTGAATATAGATACCTCTGCCTAACTTCTTTTTTCCCCCTAACTTGGCACGTGAGGGCTCTAAATCCTCCAGGCCAGCCAGCAGTCAGAGCCTGCAGGCTTGCTGTCTCAGAGAATGCTGGTTTCAGCCCCAGAATTGAAGCATCTGGCTTGCCAGCTTAGAGACAAGGAGTCTGAAATCTTTACTTGCTCTTTCAGCTTAGAAATATGTTGTCCTGGAAAACTGCAAGTCCTGGAAATTCATCCTTGCAGTCTCACTTTGGATCTGGAAGTCCTTCTGTCCTCTGTGCACAGGGACAGCTGTGCCTGTGCAGTAGCAGGCAGCAGTGGAAAATTTGGGAAGCATTGTGGCTGTTTTAGCTAGCCTGCTGCTGACCCTGCAGGGCATGTGGTGTTTGGGAAATAGAGTTTTGGTGTAAGGTTGCAGTACTGCAACTCTGCAAAACCTTTAAACTGTTTAAAAGCTTTAAACTGTTAAAAAATTCTGGTGGTATGGAAATTCCATCTGCAGAATTCATATAGGCTCTGGTAATAAAAAAAGCCTGCAGATAAGGAAATGGTACTGAGTAATTCTTTATGTGGGCTTCATTCCTCTTCCGAAGTCATAAAGAGCTGGCCGATAAGCAGAGGATCAGATGATTACAGCCCTCTTCTCCTGCTGTAAGACTTCCGTATGCCCGCTAAGCCACGGAGGAGGAGATCTCCCACTTCCTTTCAAGCTATGCAGTTCCCAAGTGCTCTATGAACTATCAGTCCCTATCTGTGGGATGAAGTCTTTGTACGAAGCTCTCCAAAGCCTTGATCTCGGGAATATGAGAAAACAGTTTGCCGTGAAATTCTGCAGATGTGCTGGCAGAGGGCTGTGACAGCTGCTTTTGCCTCATCCTGCACTTTTTGGATCTCTGGCTCCTCACGTACGAGCACACTCTCGTTTTGTGCTCTTAAAACGGGAAAAATCTGTCTGTGACTGCTGGGTCTGTGCTCAGGCATCGCCTGCCAGCAGTAATTAGGAGGCACTCGTGTTGTCCGCAATCAGTGCGATAGCACTGCTGCATGCCCTGGTCTCAGCCCCAGTGCCTTTGCCCTCTGGCTCCACACTGGTCATCACTTCTTGCTTAGGGCAAGTGACTGACTGCCTGCTTCCTCTGTGGTGTGAAGGTATTGGGATAACAGCATATGCTTTCGCAGAGCTCTGTTGGTGCCATCCTGCCAGCAGAGGTTTGGTGCCAGTGGTCACTTCTGCAGTGTTCTTTGTCTAATATCCACCTCTCAATCTGTAGCTTTCAAGAGCTTTATTCTGCAGTTTTTAGCAGGAGAGGGTGAGGCTTGATGTGAAGAAGTGGCTCGCTCTAAGGAAATGGGAGCTGTGCCTCCTGAGCAGCAGTCCAGTGCTTGCCATGACTGTACCCCTGCCAACAGGGCTTTACAGGCTTAGGTATGACAGCAGAGTGCACTGATAGCAAATTCAGTTGCAGTCAGTAGAATTATTTGGATTAAAGCACTGTTGAGAATGGAGCTTTTAGACTTCATTGGTGAACCAGCTGTTGTCTGGAAGGTTGTTTGCCTCTGACCACAGTAACATGTGATACTGTTTTGTTCCAAGTGTGCCTGCCAGTCCAGGAGGGAGCTGGTGCTTCTAATGCCTGGGCTTCAGCTGGACCACAGTTGTTCTTTGGTTCCATAGAGTAATTGTCTAGGTGAAGACATTTGTAAAAGTAAGAGACTATGTAAGTGCCTTTGTAGTTGTGTGTCTGTCAGTAGCTTTATTCTTCCATGAGAACAGTTTTTTAATATAGAGCATACCCTGCTCTAGGATTACATTGGGGTGTTGCTGAAGGCAGTTCTTCAGTGTAGATAAGCACAAACTTGTACCTCACAGGCCAGTAAAGGCCTTGATCCACCCAGGTCTGTGTGTATTGGTGTGTTTTAAACACAAAGCAAAGATTCCCTTGACCTAATGTCAGGAGGATCCCAATACATTTGTATTTGCCTATAAACTGTTATTTTTGAAGAGTCTGATTTTCTTCTGTAAGCTAAAGGGTATCTCTAAACACTGATCTTGATTCCTTCCATTTGTAAAGGGTTTGATGACTTCAGGTGGCTTGGCAAGTACCAAGAGACTGGGAATATTTGCTGCAATGCGATACTGCAGCTACTGCTTACTGCCATGGAGCCAGGAGCAGCCTGGATTTTGTGTCATCTGAAGTCCAGTCCCGGTTTTCAGAGGGCCACTAGTGGCATGCTGTAATTAAACAATTGTTTCATTGGATGGTGGAAATCTGGGAAATCTTGATGTTTGTTTCAGGACTGTATAAACTTGGCTTGGAAGGCTGTCTCATCTTTAAACACTTTCTCTCTCCAGAGTGGTAGTTGTGAATTGCAGGACGCTTCATAAAATTTAATGTAGCTCTTTGCCTCTGCCTCTTGACATTTTAAAGGCATGGTGAAGATACAGTGCTTCAGAGGTCACTTTCAGGCAAAAAATGCCTCCTTAGATTTTGCAAATAAGGCAAGAAAGAGGAAAGGCAGAGGAATCCTTTTTAAAAACGTAAAGCGTGCATCTCATGACATGCATTGAAGCATCCTCAGTGCTGGCAAACTGAAGAGACTGTTCTTATTTCAAGAGTGTACCTGGTGAGTGGGGGACTAATCTGTGAACAAAACAATTTTAACAACATTCCTTTTCTTGTTCAATTTTCACTAGTTTATTCTGCTTTGAGGCTTGACTTAATGCTTTCATTAGTGAATAAGTGATTTTTCTTACTCGGTTTTTGTTGTTTCTTGCTTTGGTGAAACATTCTGTTTTAAAACTGGGGATCTTGAGCTGTGATTTAACATCTTCACTTGATCTCTGATAAATGAGGTCTGTATCGCAGCCTTCAGAAGTGGTGTGATGGAACTGATGCAACTGTATTGGTGCATGCATGCTCTTGGTAAAATGAACTGGTTTTAGAAGCAGTGGCTTAAGATGAGCGTAACTTGAGTGCATTTTGTGGGCTTCCCTCCTTAAAAATCCCTCCTTGTAGCACTGCTCTGGCTGGAACTGTCAACCCCCTTCCTGTTCTGTGAAGACAAAACACATCTTGCATTTTGTGCGCTTCACTCCAAACTGCTGCTGCCTGCTTGGCCGTGGGCATTGTTCTTGTGTTTAGAGGTTTTCCGTTGTGCCGCAAATGTTCTGTTTTAACTGCTTTTATAAAACAACCCAAAAATCCCTGAAAGTGACATGTCAGTATATTTTTTTCCCATCTCACCTGTGAAGGAAGTTCCTCCTGCCCCGTGGTGATGAATTGGAGGGAAATGCTTTTTTCAGATGATAAAAAGAAATAAAATTCCGTGCCCTTCCCAAAGGAGGAATTCAACAATTGGACAAGTGGCGTGGGACCATGTGTTGGTTTCTAAAAGGATACAGTTTGTAAAGATGTTTCCTTTGATGCCTGTGATGAATATGGATGTGTTTCCGTTGGAGAGGGTTTTGATTAAATTATGCAATTAGAGCTGACCAGACAGATCTAAATATAGGAAGAGGTTTCAGTTATCCTGCCTTTGTGTGTATTAACACACCCATGCAGATGTGTGTTTGTTACTATTGTAAACAACACCTGTTTCTAAAGACAGTTCAAAAAGTCAGGAAAGGGAATGGGATTTGTGCAAAAAGGGAGTTATACAGGAGTTTGATGATGAAAGGGGAAAAAAAACAAACCACAGTTGTACCCAGCTTTTTGACCTTCTAGAGAAGGACTTCCAACTTAGTTTAGCAGCTGGACTAGTCATGGCATCTTTGTGGATATCCCCAATTCACAAAGCCGCAGCTTGTGCCCCGACCTAGTCTCATGTGCTAGAGTGCTCCAAGTTGTTCTGAACTTTTCAGAACTTGGTCTGTGATCCAACAATGCTGACTGAGCTCCTTGCCCGCTCCTCCACTCCTCGATGCTCCTTCTGCCAGGTGGGACAATGTGTGGAGTGTAAATACCTCACAACACAAGTGAAGTGGGTAAACCTGCCCCGGAGAGGCACAGCGAGGTACCGCTGTGATGGCTGCTAATTCAGTGTGTCTCTTGACAGCTGTTTGTTTGGTATTTCTTTGTTTTGAATGTTTTGTTTGGATTTGAAAGTGTTTTAAAGAGTCCTTCAGCATTTTCAGCACCAGTATGCTCCTCTTTGCTCAGGCAGTGTGGTGTGTGTCAATCAGGAATTAAGGCAGCATCCCATGTTGCAGCGCTGTCTTGAATTCTTTCTACAAGAAAGAAATGCCAAGAAGACACAGAAAAGGGTTAATTCTTTTTTCTTTCTCTTTGTCCTTCTGAGAACTAGAAGAGAAGCCAAGTCAGGTTCTGTGTAAACTCTCTAATAAGTTCTACAGCGCCTTGAAATGAAACTTGCTTTCTTTTTGCCTGTGTATTGCAATGCCACTGAGGCTTCTACCAGGTTTCCATGTATTTTTCCAAGATGAGCAAGGTCTGATCTCAAAGAAAGAACTCTTTGATTAAAAGCAGAGTAATTCAGCAGAGGACTCTGGCCTTTTTGTTTTACAAGTCACACTGCTTGAGGAAAGAAACTGAAACTTTGTTGCTGCTTGCTCCAAGAAGAGGGAGCCAGAGGAAGTCAGTGCACAGTCCGGCGTAGCACATTTTAGCCTTACGGCTGGCCAGACCACATGCCTTTTGGTGATACGTGGAAGTCATTCTTGCAGGACTAAAGTGACAGCTCCCTGGCTTCTAGGCCAAAATCTGATCTTTTTTTTTTTTTTTTTGTGACAGTCTAAGTACTGTACTGAGTACACATGAGCTGCTGAAAAGATGTGACTCTCAGAGAAAGTCAATTACTAAGTATTTTTAAAGAAACAAGTTAAAACCTCTCTGCTTGTTATTTCTTTACCTTTTCAGTAAGTAATGTATGCTGGGAGGAGGTGCAGTGACTAATAGTAGATACATTGAATTTTAAAGCCGGTCAAAGACTAGACAGTTCTCTCCATTAACAGTTATGTACATTCTCTTCCCTGTGGTTCCTGCCCCTTTTTATGTCTAACTGTACCGAATGTATATTCAATGTATTTAATAGGATGCTTTTTGCTTGCATCACTGAACCTGTAATATGAAACATGAGATTAATAGAAGAGTTAGAGCCACTTCTTGTTTGCTTGAAACTTGGGCTAGCAGTTGTTTTATTTCCCAGCCCAGGAGAGGATCATCTAATTGTCCTAACTCTTTCTGCACCTGCCAAAAACAGTCATTTATGCAAAGTGGGACAGTTTCCTATGGGATCTCCTGTGGGAATTTGAAAACAGTCTCATTGAATATTTTACTGTCTGCTTAGTGTGGCTGACAGAGGAAAACTCTCTCTTCTTTGATGGCCTGAAGAATAGAACTTCACTCTTGGGCATTTTGCCTACGTGCGCTTGTTTAAATCCAAGGCTGGCTAAACAGCTAGATATGTATTTGTCAGTTTTTATCTAGGCTTCTCCCAGGCCGTGTGTGGGTTCTTTGTTAGACCAAAGAGTACATAAAAAACAGCAGCAGTGAAGAAGGGCAGTTAAAGTAGCATACTGGGATTTAAAAGAACTTTGTTGATTCCAACTCCTCTATTAGCAGACAGAAAGCATAGTAAAAAGGGCATGGGTTAGTAAAAAGTGCATGGGTTTTGATGTGTAAAGAGCGGCTGGTAAGTGGGTAATAACTCAATTTCCTTTAAGCTGATTCCAGGCTGCCTTTTGGGGAGTGTCTGGTTGCTTGTCCTGGGTTTGTGTTTCACCCATACCTTGTGAATTCACATCCCCTTCGAGGGCACTCAGCTACTGGAAATGCTAACCCCCACTTTGCCAGACGGGCATGTGTAGTTGGGGAAAAAAGAGGCAGCCTGCCTCATCTGCTGACCGGTGGTTTAATCTTTATTTTGCATTTCCAGCTGATAAGACCACTTTGTGCAAAAGTAATACAGGAAATGATGCACTGCAAAAATCAAGAGTGGCAGAAAGGGAGACAGAATGTACTGGCAAGGGCTTAGTGCTGTGGATGCTCTCTGCCTCTTGGAAACACAAACTCCACCTACGCTGCCTTTTTTTAGCTTGATACTGGTATTGGAGCTTAGTGTGAGTAGTGTACAGCAGCCTGTGAGGTTTTTCTTCCCTCTGTCTTGTGGCTTGTTCAAGGCCTGGAGCGTACTTAGACGTTTTTTTGGGGGAGGAGGGGGCAGTCAGGACTTCAGCAGGAGTCCCTGGGCTAGAGGCTAGTGACTGGCTAGGTCCTGCTCAGCTGCTTTACTTCCAGGCATATCTACGTTACTGTACCTAATGCTGCTCCTCCTGCTCCCAGCATATTTCTTGCCACAATTGTTGCTACAGAGATGCCAACTGCTAAGATAATGCCTTTGATTGTGATGGTGAAATATGTTTTGGATTGTATGATCATGGGAGTGGGACTTGTGTGTGTTGCAAAGTTTGATCCAAAGCTCCAGAAAATCTGTTTGTATGGGCTGACTGCTTGGGCCTGCATCTGAATGCTGTCCTTAGCCTTTGCAGAGCTTGTGTCAGCTCATGGCAGGGTTGTGTTATCAGGCATGGGCATAAACAGTCTTAATAGACAGGACTTCTTTCCTTCTTCACAGCAAGTAGGTTGATCACTTTAAAACCAAGTAGCTTGGTAGAAATTGGACAGGCCTAGGTGGAACCATGTCTGCATTCACTATCAATGCTGAAAGAAGTTTGGATCAAGATGTAGACTTTCTTTTTTATTCTCAAGTCTTTTAAATATTGTTTCATTTGAATGGATATGAAATAGAAAGCTTGATTTGATTACTTGGTGATGCACTACTGGAACTGGTAACCTCTGTGTGTGGAACTTGTGTCTTTTGCTTGAAAAGTGCAGAAACAGGGAGTTTAGAATGTTGATCAAACTGTTTAGAATACATGAGTCTGAGAGTTAGAATAACTCTGTTACTTACAGGTTTGAAGCACATGTGTCTCTGGAAAAACGGCTTTTAAATTAGCACAGTGTTTTAATAGAGCACTTCACAGTGCATGTGAGGATAAAGCATACCTGGGGTACAGTCCCTGCCAGTAATGGAGTTTCAGTTCATTTAACAGTGTAAAATGCCCAGGTAACAAAATAAATTTGCCCCAGGCTCATGCAAATCTTCCACTGCGCTGACGTTATTTCATATACAATTCTTAGCATAAAAGTAATGGGAAGTAGCTGTATGAAGTGCAGGCAGACGTGGCCTGTGTCCTAGTCCATAATCATCATTCATAGAAATGTAGTTTATACAATTCAGCTTAATAAAACTGAACCTTTCTAATTGGAGAATTGGTTTAGTGACAAATTAATTTGAACTGAGTGGATGGTTTGCAGCTTAGAGTACTGTGAGTATAGTGGTACGCTGTGAAGCCATTGCAGTGCATAATAGTTAAGAGAGTAAACATGGCACAGCATTTAGCACTGTAGATCTTAAAAGACTGATCTTAAAAGATCTGCAGACTCAGTGTAACTCTGCAATCCTGTCTCCAGTCGGGTGTGCTGACACCTTCTGTGTGTAGCTTGCTGGCTGGGGAGGGCTTTGTGTCTTTCTGATGGCAACAAAAACATTCATATCCTTTTCCCTTTTCCCCTTCCTCTACAACCTGTTGGTATCCAGTCAGGATACATGTCCTGTCTTCATGCTGTTTGAAAACCAGTGGTTTAGTACTCTTTGTCTCATTTTCCCCTTCCTGCCAATGCAGAGTCTCTCCTGCTTTCCACAGCCTTTTGCCTGCTCCCTGCCCAAGCAAGTGTGAACCTTGCTGCTCACAGCAGGGGCTTCATCATTTGTGGAGTTCATCCCCTTCTTCACTCATCTCTTCATCTTTGCTCCATGCTGCCCAACTCAAGAACCATTGTGCCATCTTAAATCCTCTTATCAGGACTTCCACCTCCTCACTTCATCCTGTGTCCGTGCGTACATCAGGCAGGCATTGCCATGGCGAATGGTCAGGATGTTATCAGTGAAGTAAATTCATGGTATCTTTCCCTCACAGTCTGCTGTGAGGGCTTTTTGGTGGGAAGGAGAGATGGAGTTCTGTCATGGAAGACGAGTGGGGACAAAGAATTTTCTAGTTCCTTTTCTTCTCTTTTTTCATTTGTTGCTCAAAGTAAGTTGGAAATGAAGCTGAACTGGTTTGGTTTCAGATCATGGTAAACACGAGTCTAGTGCAATGATTTTTGAGCTACATCACTGGCAGTTTGGAGAGGGCTGGATAGCACAGTGCTGGGGAGGCTTCCAGCTGCTCTCTAACTTGTACAAAAGCAGTCGTGATCTTGCACTGGTTGCTTGGCACTTTCTAATGATTAAGGTTGCAGCAGCTGATAGGCAGAGGGGAGCACTCTTCATGCTTAATGGTGCAAGAGGAAATCTGAGCTGCTGTTTTAGGCTACATTAAATGGGAATACATCTCCAATACAGGAGAATCCAGGCATGTTGTCTTATGTTTTGGCTTTTCCTATCGAGCTTCTCATGGTACTCACTGGGGCTGTGCTTGGTCACTGAGCAGAAGTATTGTTTGAAGCTGGCAAATGAGGTTGCTGTCTTCACTGTGTGATACAAAATTCAGAGGGAACTGAGCTGGTGAGGATTTGTCCCACCACCTGCCTCTATCCTTTGCCCTTTCTTCACACTAGCTTCTTCTCCTCTTCAGCCTCTTTGGGTTTTGTTTGTGCTGTGTCATTATTTTCCAGGGTGATTGCCTTGTTTGTTCAGGATTGTGCTGGGGAGAGGGATGTAGAGCATTCAACAGCAAGCTCTGCTGCTTAACAGTCTTCTTAGATGTATCTTGGCTCAACACTATGTTCTTAGGATTTTGGTTGTTGCTTGAATTTTGCTCATGCCACTCTTGTGGGTTGTTTATAATTGCTGTCTGTTAATTTAAAAGGTAAAATCCTTGGTTTGTTTTTCTCCCTCCGATACTCTCCTGCAGGCTCTCAGCCAGAAGAGTTCAGAATGAGAAGGTCACATCTGTCGAGGGGGGATGTCAGCGCTGCCTTCCTGGGACTGGAGGACTGAAAAGGAGAAAGGAGCAGAATTAGTTGGTTCAGGCTGCTTTCGACTACTGACATAATCTGCTGTACTCTGGTGGTGGTAGAAGAACAGGACAGTCTCCTCTTGATTCTGTGGTATCGCCGCAGTGGGGTCACCATGAATGTGACAAGTTTATTCTCCTTCACCAGCCCAGCAGTGAAGAGGCTGTTGGGATGGAAGCAGGGAGACGAAGAAGAAAAGTGGGCAGAGAAAGCTGTTGATGCGTTAGTGAAAAAACTGAAGAAGAAAAAAGGTGCTATGGAGGAGCTGGAAAAAGCGTTAAGTTGTCCCGGTCAGCCCAGCAACTGCGTGACGATTCCTCGTTCCCTGGACGGCAGGCTCCAGGTCTCGCACCGCAAGGGGCTGCCGCACGTCATCTACTGCAGAGTGTGGCGCTGGCCGGACCTGCAGAGCCACCACGAACTGAAACCACTGGAGTGCTGCGAGTTCCCCTTCGGGTCAAAGCAGAAGGAGGTTTGCATCAATCCCTACCACTACAAGCGGGTAGAGAGTCCTGGTAGGTTCTTCCTTGTTTGTACCTTTTACACCTTATCTGAGCATTGCGAAGTGTGGCAATTAATCGTATGACTCATCAGCTTAAATAAGCAAGAGTGGCTGTTTGCACATGTCAGATTCTTCCTCTGCCATTCATCTGTATGTAAGCAGTAATTAGCAGTTTTCCCTTTCACATGGCAAGTGCTTCGCCTGTGTGAATGTTTTATTGCTACGCAGAGGCATAGTCTTAGCATGTGCCTCAGGCTGCTGGCCCTGGTTTTGATGGTGCCCACTTACCCCTCGGTTAATTTCCTAGTCTTGTTTTCACTGAATGGTGCAGATGAGTGAATCTGTAGGAAACATTGCAAGGTAAAGCGAAGGGTTACTGTAGCCATTTTGACATAGTGCAGTAGCGGTATTCTTAGCATTTCCAAATTACTATTTCACTTCTATCACTTCAGTTTCTTCATGCTCCAGAAGACAATGTTGTCCTCTCTCCTGTGATTTTGGCCTTTTGAAAAGACTGATTGCAGGCAGTGGATTGTTTTCCCCTCAAAGCTTTGATAGCAATGTTTGTAGCTCAAGTTTTACTGTCAGCTGTTTGCACAGTTTGCTTACCTGTTACCCACTTCTTTTTTAGTGTGCAGCCTGTTCTCTCTGTCTCCTCCTCACAGGCCAAATCTCTTTTGTTAAACCTGTGTGTAATTTTACTTAATGTAAGTTTATTATCAGGGAATACTTCCAGGACCTGGGACAAAATGTGCTTGGACATATCTCTGCAGGCTCCAGCTACTTGTGGGGTTTTACAGGGACATCTGCAGAAATGCACTGCAGGCGTGGGTGGACTTGGCTGGTTTAAATTTGGGAAGCCCATCTGTGTTGGGCATTTCATAAACTGGGAAGCTGCCTCTGCAGAGTGGCATGGACACCTGAAAGGCTGCCGTGGAAACAAGTTGTTGCAAGATTGTTTTTCTGTGGGTGGAAATTGCATTCATCTGGAATCTGCAGCACACAGTATCTAGATGTTAAATATTTCCCTTTGGTGTGTTAGTGTTAACCTGGAAATCCTGTGAAAGGGCAGAGGTGATGCCCATAATGTGTACTTCTGCAGCAGAATTTGAACAAAGGAACTCTGCACTGAGAAACAGTTTTTTCAATTAAAAAAGAAAGATAAAATGCTTAACAATTCCACGTCAAGCAGAAGTGGGAGAGTTAAATAGTTGTGTCCTTGTCTGCTTATCTGTGGAGTTGCTTACACTCAGTGTTCCAAAATAGTGAAAATTAAGATTCCTGAAAGCCATCTATTTCTGTCAGATTGAGCAACAGTTGGGCTCTTACTGTTACTGTAATGGCAAATTACATGTTCTAACTTAGTTTGCTTTAATCTTGGCACCAATTAGTGAGTTTGAGAACGTTCTCATTTGGAGCATTTATCCCATATTTAAAAGCGGGCATCTGTGAATGTCCTGTCCTTTCAATGAGCTGCTCAAGTTAAAAATAGAATCAAAACTTAGACATCAAAAGGATGTCGAAGTAAAATGTCCATTTTAGCTGAGTGCTGTGAAGTAGTTTAAGTGATTGGAAAGGTTTAGGTGTTAAGTCATCTTATGAATTTTGTATTTGAGAAATGGAGCAAAAGCTGTAAGCCTGAATCCTGGATGACTCTTTAGCAGGTTTTGGATGAGATAAAAATCTGTAGGTTCATGTTGGAGATGGTAGAAGTAAAATGCTTCTCCTCTTGTGCAGAGAGTATGCTTCTTCATGAAGAAGTAGATATTCTTGGTCAGTTGCCTAATAGGCACCTGGACAGCTTCCTTGTAAGCTTTTGGGCTGTAGTCAGTTTGACAGCTGACAGAAGCATTCAGTCTTTGACAAACTCTCTGTGCTGCCCCAGCCACTTGAAAATGTTCTGGAGGCAGCTGCTGAGCAGGAGCTTGTGGTCTCTTGTGCCGAGGTGCTCTGTTCAAGCAGGATCTGGAAGTGCCATGTTACATCTTGAACTTCTAACAGCTTGCTGGAGTGTGTGAGTGAGATTGAAGCCCACTGTGAATTTACTGAGGTCTCTGACTGGGTAGAGAAAGGAGGAGGGGTTTAGTTGGCCACAGATCTGCCCTTTCTTTGAGTGGTATTGCCTAGAGGTGAGAGAGAAGTGGCTTTTGGAAATGGGTGGTAGCTGAACTTCTGTTTGGCTCGGAGAGTTGTGCTTTGTAGCTTAGGACTTCATTTCTTTTCCTATCCCTTGCTCGTTCTTGCTTCCCTCACAAGTGTTGTCTTTATCTTTGATCCCCGACAGTCACTCCTAAATTCTGCTAACTGCTTGTCCCATTATTGCCAGGATATTAAAACTCCATTATTGCTGCTTAAGTGCTGCTTATGCTTTGAGATTAATGGGTAGTGGGAATTCAGGCATGAGTCACCATTTCCAACAGTCTTTGGACTTGAGCAGATATCAAGGTTTGTGTTTCCAAGGCTATCACTGCAGCCAGGAGGGCTAGAAATGTGCTTTCTCTTGACAAAACAAAATTGGAAGCTGAGATTGTGTGTGATCCATGTTTTGTGTGCAAAGTACATCATGAAATGCTGGCTCTGCTTGGCAGCACAATCTCTAACTGCCTTATGCAGAGCTGAAGCTTGCGGAGAAAGCATGGGATAGCAGCTCAACATTCCCTCTTCTGCTGATTGTGAGGGGTATTTGTTTCAGTCTTATTTCAGTTTTTGAGGCATGTGGTAAATCTTATATGTAAGATAAGGTAATGCTTTGTGTTAGGAAATTAGTGCTGTAGATGCTGCTTTGTTTTCACAATGCCATGGATTTTCTACCTTGATACCTTACTCCATCTTTGCTGTTTAGCTTGAGAAGATAACTTTGGAAAACAGGGGACTTTGCTATGTGCTGGTGTCTGAAAGTACAAACTGCACCTGAGTCCAAACAAGACTTCTCTGTTAGTCAAGCTAGATAGGAAGTGATTGTAAGCAATCAAGAGGAAGCAGAAAACCATCAAGAGTCTCAAGCAGGGAGCCTGTCCAGTGTGTCTGAGCACAGGTAGTGCTGCTGCCCACGTGCAAGGTAGAGAAGGTGGCATCTGGCAGGCATGTGGGTGTGACATGGAGATAGCATATTGGTGCCCTGCCTGATGAAGGAGCAATGCACAGGCACAGAAGCCTATCTGGTCCTGAGGTGGGGCCTTCACAAGATGTTAGGGGTTGGAAGGTTCATCTGGAGATCTTTCAGTCCAGCATCCCTGCCAGAGCAGGACTACAGAATCAAGAGGTGTCAAGAGACCTGAACAGCCACACAACTACTTTCTGGCGTGGTTAGCTTGGCAAGCTCAGTGCCCTCAGCTCGCTCGCTGCTGAGTCAGATGGGGGCATGGCAGCAGGGGAGCATGGGGCAGAGGTGAGGAGGGGTGACCTCCCTGTGATGGTGTGACACGGGGTCAGCCTGGGATCAGCAAGCTGTCCCCTGGGTGCTGGAGAGCCCATCCTTGGCTGGGTACCCAAACAGCTCCTGCTCGATGCCTTGTGCCAGCACAGCTGTTCGTGTGGCCTCCTGGTGAACCAGCTCACAGTGACTTTTTCCATCTCCTGCTGCATTATCTTCCAGGCTGATCAGAGTAGTGTGGGGGCTCACAGCATGGCTGCAGGAACATCTGAACCAACACAGCCCTGTGGGTGACATGTGGGGAGGAGTGGAGGTGGTGGGAAATGAGAGGAGGGAGTAGAGGCTGTTTTGTTGCTGGGAATGGGAATTATAACCTTGTACTTGACTGCCTGGAAAAGATCTCTTTGAAGCTGAGAAGCTCACTGCTGCTGTTTTGTACATCTGTTGTGTACAGAATTATTTCTGGTGCTGGGTAGTTAATGGCTGTCAAATTTCTCCCTTTTAATTAAGAAAGGCAGGATCTGAACTGGATGCCTTTTAAAAACAGGCATGCTCAGCTGAGCTGATGGCCTCACTTTACTGAATCTGCTTTTTCCCTTCAGTTTTATTTTTTCATTTGGAGATATCTGAAAATCAGGCTCAGAATCTGCTTTGGGTCTATCCTTAAGTATGGTCAAGACTTGAGAAATAATTAAGTGTAGAGCATAGACAGAGGCTGTGAGGGAAAAGTGACCACATCATGCTTCATCTTTCTGAAAATGCCACAAATGACCCCTCAGGATTGCTGGAGAATGTGTGAAATGAGATTTGGAAATCCCTCCTGAGATCCTTCCTTCCTTTCTTTTATTCCTTTAGTTGCTGTGAAAATACAACCTCTGTCCTCAGTTATGTCAGTGGGCTCAGGTGAAAGATGTCATCCAAAACCTAGGGGAAGAGTATTCCTTTTTTTAAGCCCTGGATCTTGTTTGCAGAAAATGACTATGCTGCTGCAGGCTTTAGCAGCTGCCAGTAAAGCACAGATAGGAAAGGCTGGCTGACTTTCCACTGTTAGGCTTCTCTTTTTGGAGGGCTGGCTGCAGTTTGCTCTACATCAAGGGGCTTTAAGCTGATGGTGCCCATGTCCTGGCTCAAACTGGGGAACAAGCAGTGTTTGCTTTTTCAGACTGCAGACAAATGTCAATGTCAGAATGGTTAAGCTATCAGTTGTCCCTAAAGGTTGTGATGTTCCTTCCCATTACAGCCCCAAATTCAGAGTGAATGTCAGCTTCAGCAAGCTTGGTTTTGGCAAGCAGCATTTTCCCTGAACATACACCTGCTTTTGCCACAGGAGCAGGCCAGGTCCCCAGGCTCTGAGGAGAGCAGTAGGTGTGTTTTGCTGGTTTTGCTCCCAGCATGGGCTCCTTGCCTGTGACATTAACCTGATTGTTTTCATATTTGTCTTTGATCTCCTTTGCTGTGTGCTCCAAGTGAGTCCCTGCAAGGGTGCACTCCTACTGCGGGCACCAGGGGTACAGAAAGAAGCTGGAAATGGTGGAAATCCTGGGGAAGGCGGGTTTGGACTTGTGTGGTCCTGAAAGTAAATCAAGTGTTCCCCTGTACAGCACTGCAGCTCTGGTCCTTAGTAAAGAAAAATAAGGCATGCTTCAAGGAGCTTTTTAATGTCGTTTAAAGCAGCTTTTAGTGTCATTGACCACCACTCGGGTCTAGTGGTCTGTGTTGGCCTGGTGGTGTTTGGCAGTGCTCACTGCCTCTAGGTACTTTAGAGAAGAATCAAATGGGTCAGTTCAAAGACCCATAGAAAGCTTCAGGTTGGAGGGGACCTCTAGAGGTCATCTAGTCCAACTCCCCTGCAGTAAAGCAGAGACATCCCCAACTAGACCAGGTTGCTCCAAAGTTCCGTCAAGCCTGACAATGACTGTATGCAGGGATGGGGCCTCCGCCACCTCCCTGAGCATCCTGTTCCAGTGTTCCAGCATCCTTATGGTAAAGAACTTTTTCCTAATGTCCAATCTACATCTACCTTGCTCCAATTTAAAATCATTGCCCTTTAACCTTTTGCTACAAGGCCTTGTAAACAGTCCCTCCCCAGCTTGCTTGTAGGCTTCCTTCAGGTATTGGAAGGCTGCTATAAGGTCTCTCCAGAACCCTCACTTGTCCGGGCTGAACAACCCCAACTCTGTCAGCTTGTCAGCCATCCCTGATCCAGCTTTGGATCACTACATATGAACTGGTATACCTGAACTGTTTCTAGGCAGGGCAAATTGAGATAAGGATCTTTTAAAGCCTGCCATGACATCCTGCCCCTGCACTTGTTGCTCGTCAAATCACCAGTGCTGCTGTTGGCCAGTAGCAGGGTTAAGACACAGCTCCTGGGACTGACAGATTGGCAGTGCCACCAGTCTGTCCAGGAGAGAAAAGCTGGAAGCAAGCAGTGAGTCCTTCTGGGACTGTGAGCTTGTCTGGGTTTTTTGAGTTTCAAGGTTTGCTTGGTGGCTCACACCCCCGCAGTACCTAGGGGAATTGGATTTTGAGAGAGATGGAAGAGGTTTGGTGTCCCAAGCTGGAGGGAGCCCAGTGAAGCAGCTGCCAGCACAACTGCCACAGCACCAGACATGGCAAGAAGGTAATGCCAGCAGCACCAGGCTGGGAGGAAGCTAAGAGGGAGTAGGGGAGCAAAGGCAAAAGAGAAGCTGCTTCAAGGAGGTGTGAGGGAGGAGGAAAGCAGTGTAGGTTTTGAGAGTTAATCTGTAGAACCAAGTTAGAAAAATCCTTGTTCCCACGTTGTTCCCATAGCAGGGATTCTGCACCTCTGCAGGCGGGGGGTGAGGGAGCAGAGGGCCATGGCTGGGAAGCTTTGCTGCTTCTCTGTCTAATGCTGCAGCTGGGTGTAACTTTACAAATAGCTTGCTGCAACAGGTGGGCACAATTTTAGGATGGTTCCCCAAAATAGCAAGCAACTGTGGGTTTGTTTGGTAAGTGGCTTAAAACTTTCTTCTTTCCAGTTTTGTGGAATCTGCTTCTAAAATTCCCTATCAGAACTGACCTGAGGGAGAGTAATTGAAGTGGGGAGATAGAGGAGGGAATGGTCTAGCAGCAGGATTTGTCTTGTCTAATCTCCCCACGTGTCAGAAGATGAGCTGCAGTAAAGAGATGGAAGTTGTGGAGAAGGATATGTTGGTGTCCTTTTTCCTTTCTTCCCCCCTCCCCCCCCCTTCTTTTTTCCTCCCTTCTTTCTTTAGAATTAACCAAATTTGGGCATTTCTTCTAACCTAAAGGACCAGACCTCCAAGTTTTAACCTTCTTAGTAGGATGGTGACTCTGGCTTTCATACAGGTCATTTGAACTCTGGTCTGTGTAACTGCCTGAGCCAATATACATATTAGACTGTAACTTCCTCTTATATCAGGGCTACTTCTGCCCCCCACATCCACTTACAAGAGCTCCTTCCCTAATATGCATACAATTAGCATTATATTCTGAAGTTTGCCTTGGCAAATGTCAGCTTAACCAAAATCTTAGCTTATCAGAGCATCCACTAATAAAATCTAGTGTTACCTGACTATTGTCATGCAGGAAGTGCACTCCTCTTGCTTGCCCAATGCATTTAAACCAGGTGGCTGATGTAAAAGAAAAGACAGTAAAGTGGGAAGTTTTAACTACATAAAGTGACAATTCAAGCTGTGGGGTCTGCTGAAACTGCAAAATAAAATTGAGAGGAGAAAAGAAGACAGCTCTTTCCTGGAATAGAAAGTCTGGCATCTCTGTCTGACTGTCACCCAAAAGAAGCTACTGAATAGCTATTATTGAGCCTATTCACTTGCAATTACTAGAGCAAAGATTTGGAGCAAAAAGTCTACAAGGCTGGCACTTGTGCTCTGAGAAAAGCAAAACAGAGCCATGCCACCACAGCCCTGCTTAAGCCAGGTGCTACTGGAACAACACAAAGTTCCCAGATCCTCAGGGATTGCTCTTGCCACAGCACTACTTATTTATTTCTTTTTTAACCAAGGCTAAACTCTAGCCTGAGCACAGGCATGTGAGTGTCTTTTTATGTGAGAACTTCTCTGGTCAAAGAATATTGTGTTTTGCCAGGCCTTGCTTGAGGCAGCAGGAGAAAACCTAATGACATGACAACTTTCTTTTCTCCTGGGTGTTTTATTGTTTACAAGATGTTGGCAAGCCCTGCCAGTCTGCACGCTTTAGTGACTCTGACTCTGCAGACAACAAGCACAGCTAAGCCTGTTCAGCTGAGCATACCTGCTCTGCTCCCACCATGGATGCTGCTCACCAGGATGCCGCAGGCAACTTCAGCTGCTGTGGCCTTAGAGGCAGGAAATTAAGGTAGGAGTCTTTAGGAGGGTTGAAATGTGTTAGTTTAACACTGCTGCTGTGTTTTGAGGTTTTTTGATGTTTTGTTTTTCCTAACTTTTTTACAGCTCTGTCTTTGCAGGACTTTCTGTCTAGTGTGGTGTACAAGCCACAAGTTCCTCCCCCTGCCCCCTCTTTTCACACCCGTTGCTGGATAACACAAACTTGGGTGAGGATTTCCCTCCTTCCCAACTGGTAGTTCTATTTTTCTAGTAAAATGTAAGTGGCTTTGCTTAAATTCATATGAAAATACAGCTCTGTGATGCTTGGAAATTAAAGTGCACTGTCTAATGATAGTGCCCTTGGGTCTTCATTAGGGCTGAGAGCCCTGTTGTGGTGCAGGTCTGTACAAACCCTTCTACAGAAAATATGGCCACAGAGTCATCAGGATTTTTATGAGCAGAAAGAACAACAGCAATTGCTCATCTTATATTTATTTTTAGCCTAGAAAGCTCACAGAAGTAGAATCTACATTGGCAGGGAAAGATTATCAAAGTCTGCTTTCTTATGTATGGCTCCTTATATTTCATTACTTGGCCTTTCAATTTTTAGCCATGGAAAGAGAGATACCTACCCAAATCTTCATTTAACATGCAAAGATGGCAGGTGGAGGTGAGGGGAAATGAGCCCTGGGAGGAAACTGACTGTCATCTGGGCTTGTCAACTAAGGTCACTGAAACCCATCTGGATAGAAAATATGCAGCTTTGAGAGCACAGCAGGCCCTTGGGATTGGATTAGGTTTTGGAGGGGCATAGGAAGCTGTTCCTTATTTTTTGACTTGTTTAGGGTTTGTTGGTTGTTTTTTTGGGGGTTGTTGTTATTGTGTTTATTTGATTTTAATAAAGAAGCTTAAAAAACAAACGTGATATTCCTAAGTGGGAGACTTTCTATGTTTCCTAAAGTCATTATCTCTGGAATGTGAGAATAGAAACTCTTTATTCTAGGCTAGCACACCTGCTGTTTTCTGAAGAGCAGGATGACTTGCTGGAGACACAAAAGCCTTCCTTCTTCAGCAGCTTTCTTCAAAGGCCACCATTACATTTTCATAAAAGCATTTCTTTCATGGTGTGGTTAGTTGGAACATTTATCTGAACAGCCAGGCTGTCTTTGGTCTATCTTCTGTTTTTTTGGCATTCTTGGCTGTGGGATGAAGTGGCCCTGTGGGTGAAATTGCCATGCAGCTGTAATTTCTTTCCTACAGCTCCACTTGTTTGGTGCAGGCATGCTCTGGCTGTTATTTGCGTGGTAAAACCAAGCAACTCAATTCCCAGGCTGGCCTGACAGGTGCAGGATCTCTTTCTAGCTAGAGTTCCACAGGCAATACCCAGCTCAGCTTCCAGGTGGTTTACTTTCCTCTTCAACCATACCTAGTAGCACTTATGTGCTAAATTTCAACTCTAGATCCACAGTGATGCAAAATCCTGGAGCAGATCTTAGCCATGGTGTAGCCTGTAAAATCTTCTCATCTGGTGCTTGAGGAAGTACAGAAATCAAGCTGTGGGATGACTTCTGATTTCCAGGCCATTAAATGGTTTTAGTTGTTTTAATGAGTTTGAGTTTGCAAATCCTGCTACGCTGTTGTCTTAGCTACTGTAGTTAAGAGTATGTTTTTCCTTGTAAAATATACCTCTCTGCTGAACAGAAACAATTATAATTTATCATAATTTTTTCAAAAGCACAAGTTTTTTTCCCTCATGTCTGTGTTTCTTTCTGCTGAAGAAGGTAAAGAGGAAAAGAAATTCTGCCTGCAAACTGTTGGAACAGCCTCCTGTGGAGATCTGCCCAGCAAAGCTGTGTGCTGCTTCATTATTTTATAGCAACAGGTGTGCTGGCTTAGCACAGAAAAACTCCCTCATGCTTTCTCCTCTTCAATTATACCTCTTCCTGGAGCTGGCAGCTGCGCAGAGGTCAGCCTCCTCCCCTGCTGTACTGAGCTTCAGTAATTTGTTATTCCATATGGTTGAGGTCTGCAACCTGACCAGAAGCTCAGTGCCTTGCACAGGGGCAAAGGGAGCAGGAAGGGGATGCAACTCCCTTTTTAGGCTTTGAACTCCTGCATCCCTCCACACTTGCAAAGGGCCCAGTCCCTGCTCATGTTTTCACTCCTGAGTGAACAGCATTCAGATTAACTCCTTTGTGACTCTGCTAGGAGCAGCTATAGCCTGCAAAACTTCCCCTGAGCTGCAGAAAGATCAGGTTATAGCAGTGAGTGACTGCCTTGGAGCTGGACTAATTGGAGGGCTGTAGTCTGTGTAGCAGTGACTTGGCCTTACTGGGCTTTTCTTCCTCATTTAAGATTGTCTGTACACAGGGAGGATGTGAATTAGGGACAGCGTTCAAAGTAAATTTTGCAGTTATGTTTTGGAGGCTCTTTGTGTTGTATCAATGTTGATCATATTTTTTCCTACCCCTTTACCCTTTCCCGTGTTTATTTTGGAAAAAAAAAAAAAAGTTGTCATTTAGTCATTTGAGGCTGAGATAAGTAGAGAGAAAGTGTAGCTTTGCAGGAGGAAGAGCTGGAAAGAGAAGACTTGCTCTTATTTGTGAGTCCTTCTGAACCTCACCAGTGGTTCTGCCCAGCAGGAGAAACCATGAATGTACCTTGGGAAAATCTGGCAGTGCTTGATTTTAATTACAGAAAACATACAGAAAATATCCTGTTCTCCTGCTATTTTAAAGTGCTATAAATTGTGTAGCTTCCTGTGATGTCACAGGTATCATCATTTAATGTGAGGTAGGGGGTGGGAAAGGTAGGTGATGTACTCTCTGCACAAATTAACTTCAGGAAAGTTAATGGTTTGACCTTCATCCACAGAAAAGGAAGAGATAGGAAAGCTGTGTTTTTAGTGTTTGGGAAAGTAAAGAAGGATCATAAAGACAGGAAAGGGAAAATACTTTTTAACACATGATCTCAATGTTGCTTTTTCACTGGTGATTTATTAGCCCAGCAGATCTTGACTGTGACATTTAAACAGTGCTTGACCTGACTGCAAATGGACTGCTAGTTTTAACAGAGAGATTCTAATATTTAGGGCCTAGGTTTGATGTTTGCTGTGTAGTGAGTGAGGGGGTTTGTGATGTCTGCCTGAATGTTAATTTTTTTTTTTAATGCTTTTTTTTTCCAGTGATGTGTGGCAGTGGTTGCCTTAGAGGCAAGGGACAGCTGAGGGGGATGTAGCTTTTCTGGGGTGTTTTGCAATTGAGAACTTCAGGTTTGTTTCAGCCAATGCCATTGTTAGGAACTTCTCAGATCTTATGTAAAGCGAAGTTGGTTAAAATTCTCACATTAAACCAGGGTGACATCTGCCTTATTTGAGACCTGTTGGAATCTCAGGCTGCTCTATTAAAGAAAGACACTAAATCTTTAAAGCCTGCTTCTAATTCTAATGAGCAGCTTTAATTTCAGTAGTGATTGGTTGGTTTTCAGTATACGTTCCATAAAGATTTCTGAGGTCAAAGTTTCCAAGCATTGATGCCACTAACAGGCAAAAGTATGTAGCTTCATTTCTTTCTCAGGCATATGCCAAAAGAGGAGGAAAAAAAAAAGGCAAGTGAAACCTGTTTGTTTGTTTGTTTTCTTTCAGCTTTCTGTGAGTTGCTTTAGAATAGAGAGTGAGTTCTCTGCATGATATCCCTTTTTATCTATTCTAAACACGGAGCTCAAGCCTGGTCTGTGTCAAGCTGTGTCCTGGTGCTCCCATTCCCCAAGATGCTCACATAACAATCTGAATGCTTCTTTATAAGCAAGCTGCTGGAAGGGTAAAGATGCCACAGCGTCTTGGAAGAACCTGTTTGTCTTGGCAAGAAGATGGGTTGTTGTTTTTTCTCTTCGTGTAGTTTGTAATTCAGCCTTTTGGTGAAGCAGCTGTCTCCAGAACACCTTTCTTAATCTGAGCAGTAGTTGTGTCTGTATAGGCTTGTCCTCTACACATGCTCCTGTTCCTCTTCAGGTGTTGGGAACAGGGTAAGCATCTCGGGGAAAGATATGGTAGCCTGGCTTGCTTTCACTGAGTTTTGGTTCTTTTTCAGCATGCTCCCTTGAAGCAAGCTAGCCCAGCAGGTTTCCTCCCGTCCTGCTCAGCTGGGGGGTAGGAAATGGACATGCTGAAGAAGTGCAGATGTGTGGACAAATAATTTTCATTACACTTCCAGATCTTTGTGTGTGGAACTCCCTTTTTCATGCTCATTCCTCTCCTCTTCCTCTCATCACCTAAAAATCTCAATCTATAACAGAACTGTCTCTTACACTTTAGTAGCTTGGACTTTGCTGTGAGGTGTGCTAAGATAGAAGCTGAGGCACTGGGAAAAGAGCTGATTCGTTTATCTTGTGTATTATGTTTAGATTCCCAGTTGAAAAGGGATCTTTGTTTCCCTGCTGGTGAGAAGGCTTGGGAGTGTGGTGAGACTAGTAGTTCCTGGTGTGTGTTCCTCTGATTCCATAGCAGCATACAGTTGGAGCTCAATTGCTGTTCAGTTGTTTTTTTGCACTACACAACTTTGTCTAAATTGCACGTTTTGTAAACTGACTTGGAGAGTTAATAACTGCTTTAATGCTAACATGTAAGGACGTAGTCCAGGTCAAAAATAAAATTACAAGTGTTGGGACCAGACTGAGTTCAAGGCCTATTAGTATTGTCTTCAAGAAAACAAAAAAAATCTGTCCTTATTAGCAAGACTCTGGGTTTGAGGCCGTTGGGTGATTAGCAGGATCACAAGTGCAGCAAGGAGAACTGCCTGCCAGCACCGCAAGGTGCTTGCTTTCCAGCGCTCCTTCGTGTGAATCAAACTGAAACGCAGAGCTGTGGTTTGTGCTTGGTTCTTCCTCTCCAGCCCTCTGTGAAAACAAGCATTTGGCAATCAGGTAGCTAGCACGATCCCTGTGAATCCAAGCAGTGCACTAACCAGATACAAGGAAAGGAGTTCTTGCTTAGACATGCGCTCCTGGGTTTGCCTGCCTTGTTGTCAAGACAGATGCGAATGTGCCTGAGGGGAGGAAGAATGTGCTGTTTGTTTTTTTCCCCTGCATAGCTTAATCCATCAGAACTTAATTTCTAACACTGTGGCTTTTCCCTCTTTCTCCTTTTCCAGTCCTTCCTCCGGTGCTGGTTCCAAGGCACAGCGAGTACAACCCTCAGCACAGCCTCTTGGCCCAGTTCCGCAACCTGGGGCAGAACGAGCCTCACATGCCGCACAATGCTACTTTCCCGGAGTCTTTCCAGCAGCCTAACAGCCACCCGTTCCCCCACTCACCCAACAGCAGCTACCCAAACTCGCCTGGAAGCAGCAGTAGCACCTACCCACATTCTCCAGCCAGCTCAGACCCAGGAAGTCCTTTCCAGATGCCAGGTACAGTCAACTTTGGTTCCTCTGCAGAAGGGAGGCAGTGGTTGGACATCTCTGGTACCATGATTTTTTTTGCTTTGTAATTCCAAATTATAAGCCAACCCTTGTGTTCCATATCAAGCTGAGAAATGGGAGGCAATAAAGACTATGTCATCACTTTGTCTAGTAGTAATATGTTTAAAAGATCCAGAGGTGTAGTGCTGAGAGACATGGTTTAGCACCGGACTTTGTCAATAGAGTTAAACAATGGTTGGACAAAATGATCTTAGAGGTCCTTTCCAATAAAATGATTCTGTGAATATTGAGGAATGTCATAGTGTGCCTTTTCCACATACAGTTAAAATGCTACAGGAAAACTCTTTTGGAGGGATTCAAAATCTTTTGAGGGACCACTTCAGCAGCTCAGCCTACAAAGTACAGTGTTTAATGCACAAGAAGTGTAATGCTACAGCTCATCCTTGCTTAGGGAAGAGATCATCAGTTCAGCACAAGGCTTTATTTCTGCAGAAGAAGGATGTTTCTCAGTCATGCTGTTGCTACTTAATAAGATTTCTTCAGTAGTGATGGAATTTCAAGGAACAAATATACTTTAACTGAAATACAGTTCCTTAAGGTCCTGAAAAGAAGTCTTCAGGCTGTATTACTTCCTAAAGTTGAAGAGAATACCTTTCTCTGTAGAGCAAGCTGGCTTTTTTTGGTCTTCACGTGTGGATGGATGGATAAAATACTGCATAAGCAGCCTGTGACAGTTTTCTTGACCTAAATGTTAGGAGTAGGACTCCATAGAAATGCTCACTGATGTCCTGAGGGAGGATGTGTGGAAACAAAGTGGCAGACTTGAGAAAATCATTTCCTCTTCCATGCAGTTCGCATCAGTAGATATCTACTGCTGATAGTTGTTTCTGCATAAAATTCTTCTCCTCTGAGCAAAGACTACCAAATTTGAGTGGCAGGAGGGAAGGAAAGAGAGTTTGTGTTGGCTTTAGTAAAATAATGTGAAAAGTTGCTGCAAACCCAGCTGCCTGCCTTTTCTTTCCCCCCCCCCCCATAATATTTGTGTGGCTGGGACTCTTGCAGCAGAGATAAAGGCTTCTCTAACAAGGTCTTCCTGAACACTGACTTGCAAAGTTCTCTTGATCTTTGAGGGTCTGTTCTGTCCACATGCCTGTAAAGACAAGTCAACAGCTGCAGTGAAGAAATCAAATCAGAGAAGAGGTCAAGATAGTGATGTCCTTGATGCTCAGCTCTGGGCAGTTGCCTGTCTTGCACTGATAGGGAAAGAGGCTGACTCTTGGAAAACATGAAAACAAAAAGCAAACTGGTTCTCTTCTGCTCACATTACCATATTTGTTACCCATAGCTGGCCTGGTCCTCAGACTTCTGTGTGCCTCAATGGTATGGTACTTCAACCTGCAAAAAAAACACATGGGCTGGAAACATAGCAGAGCTTTCTTTCTGGCTTGTTGCAGGGAGGAGTGACTTGGCTTTATTGCAGTTGTGCTTAATATGCCCAGTAATTCTTTGCTTTCCTGATTCAAGGTCATGATTGCTTTCTCAGATACCTAGTGGGTGGAAGTTTATAGCTGAGTCAGGCTGGAAGCATTTGCAGGCTAAAACTGTTTCTGTGGATCTGCACATATACTTTAAAGTCTTATCTCTTCCTTTTCTATATTTAGCTGATACTCCCCCTCCTGCTTACCTGCCTCCGGAAGATCAGATGACACATGATACCTCCCAGCCAATGGACACCAACATGATGGCACCCACAATTGCCCCTGACATCCACAGAGGAGGTAAAAACACTTTCTTCTCATCTTCTGCTTCTCTTCTTCTGAGTAAAGAATTTTCAGTGCTTGATAACTGAGTTTTAATTTTGGATGTGTGTTGTTTATGGAAATGGTTAACTGTAGAAAAGAAAGGGAAGCCAGCCACGGCATTCTTTTTCTGTTATATGGGGTCAAACAGTAGATCTAGAGAAAAAGAATTATGAATGTAAGTATTTATTTAGAACAAGAAGCTATCACATAACTCTTTAGAACTGTGAAATGTATGGAGTTTATTACTAACTTCCAACCAAGTCAGCAGCCAAAGTAATTTGTGTTTTGTATCTAAACTTCTACTAATCATAGAATGGTTTAGGTTGGAAAGGACCTCAAGGATCATCCAGCTCCAAACCCCTGCTAAAGGCAGGAACACCTCCCACTAGAACAGGTTGCTGAAGACCTCATCCAGCCTGGCCTTGAACACCTCTAGGGAGGGAGCATCCACAACCTCCATGGGCAACCTGTGCCAGTGTCTCACCACCCCCACTGGAAAGAACCCTTTCGTAACATCTAGTTTGACTTTCCTCTGTTCCAGTTTAAATCCATTATCCCTCGCCCTGTCATTACAAGACCTTCTAAGTAGTCCCTCCTCGGTCTTCCTATAGGCCCTGTTTTCAGGTACTGGAAGGTCGCTTATAAGGTCTCCTTGAAGCCTTCTCTTCTCCAGGCTGAAAATCCCCAAAACATGAAACAGAATTCCTGTGATGCTGCACATTTCTGTGTGCAGTGCTGAAATAACACAAGTGCAAGGAAAGGAATATCTTTTCTCTTACTAATTCCTTGATTTACTGGAACAATGCAGTTAATGCCATAGAGGGCAGCTGAACCGAGGATGGCAGCAGATCTGGTCAGGCAACAATTTCATCAGAGAGGTGCTAGTGCTGCCAGTTAAGTAAATGTCCAGAGACATTTTACATGGGCAACTGGAACGTGTGGGCATTTGAAGACTACTTGTATTTTGTTGTGTTCCACTCTCCTCCCATTTTTGTTCCATTTTTGTGTCATGCAGTGATAGTGATTGCTTGAGTGTTTAGAGCTGTCTGTCTGAGGTGTGGCATTGTTGCAGACTGTAAAAACTGTAGTAAAAAAAAAACTCTCTTGCTTTATGTAGGGTGACAGAGACATCTTTTTACACATTGCTTTTAAAAGCCCTCGCAGCCAGCCGTGAGTGCTGAGTAAAGCATTTAGTGCATTCATCATGTTGTGAGAAGCAGCCACTTCAGAGAGTACCTAAGCTTACACTGCTGTGGCCTGTGCCAAGAAAGAGCAGCAAGCTGGAGGCCGTGCCAGAATGATTATCAAGATCACAGGCACATGAACAATGCCACTGTTGTTCAATTATTGTATATTTTTTTGGTACTTGTTTTGTTGCTAAGCTGAATGTCTGCTTTCAGGAAGTATATTAGCCCTCTTGGAACATTTTGGATAGCTTTTCTGCTAACTATTTACTCTGTGTGTGGAATGAGTTCTGCACGTGATAAGCCTTATCTGTAGCATTTCACTTTTTCACTGATCCAATGTGCTCTCTGCAGAAGGGCTTGTAGGTAGGATGAGGGGCAGTGGTTTGGAACTGGAGCGGGATAGATTGAGGTTGGACGTAAGGAAAAAGTTCTTTACAATGAGAGTGGTAAAATGCTGGAACAGGTTGCTCAGATGTAGTTGAGGCCCTGTCCCTGGAGACAGTCAAGATCAGACTTGATGTGGACAGCCTGCTCTAATTGGAGGTGGCTCTGCTGACTGCAGGGGGGTTGGACAAGATGACCTTCGAGGGTCCCTTCCAACCCAGTGCAATCTGTGAATCTGTACTGTCCAGTCCTTGCTGGCCAAAAGGACATTGATCAGTGTTTGTGCAGACCTTAGCTTGTTTGTCCCTCTCACAAAATCCACAAGTACTGTAGAACTCCTCTTTTACAGGAGCTTTACAATTTCCTTCTTGCTTTTTAACATGCAACCATGTCAAGATGAAAATGCTGTCGTCATTTTTTTTCCCTCCTAGTGGTTTAATGCAGTGGAGTTTCATCTCTGTCCCTTCAGTTAAAAACCCAGAAGATGCCCAAGTTCTGTGTGCCTCCATGTATTTATTATTTGTATGTATATGCTGTACTTCAATAAAAGTCTTCTATGGGTTGTAGAAGAGTTTTCACTGCTAGCTCAGTGCAGCATTTTTTGTGCAAACTCCTCCAAAGCATGTTCTTCGTGAGGTTAGTCTTAAGAGATTTGGTTTAACAAGCTGCATCCTGTCAATGAAGTTGGGTAATTTCCATTGTTGGCCCATGCTGGGAATAGAGAGACTGAACACACCTGCTCTGCATGACTTAAAGCAAATGTGAGGAAGTTAGTATGAGATCTGTGTGAGAGAGATATGATTCATTCGGTAAGAATGGCCAGCTGGCAAGGTTTCTTCCTGACTTTGAGAACTGGGGCAAAGCTGCAGCTTTGATAATTGCTGGCATCTTCATGGAAGTTAAAAGTGTAGCAACCTCTTGCTGATAATGACTGACTTTCTGGGTTTGGTTTTTTTTTTTGTTTGTTTGTTTTTTCATAGTGACATGCAAGAATAGGAAATGGTAGAACATAAGGAAAGATCAGCTCCCTTTTCTATTTTAAGCAAGTTATTGGTCAGCAGTAGACACTGTGCTCAGAGGTTTAGCACAGTGATGTAATGACAGGACAAGGGGTAATGGGTTTAAACTGTAAGAGGGGAGATTCGAACTAGATGTTAGGCAAAGGTTCTTTGCAGTGAGACACTGGCACAGGGAGGTTGTAGATGCTCCCTCTCTGGAGGTGTTCAAGGCTAGGCTGGAAGAGGCCTTGAGTGACCTGTTCTATTGGGAGGTGTCCCTGCCTATAGCAGGGGCTTGGAACTGGATGATCCTTAAGGTCCCTCCCAACCTAAACCATTCTGTGTTTTTTGATTGTGTGCCACCTTTTCTATCTACTGTACACTGCTGGATTGGGGAGAACTTCTTGGGTTTTGTTTTGCATGTGAAACCACTTTTCTGTTGCCTGTCTAATGCCATCATTCGGCTCTTGCAAGTCTTGCTCAAGTAAAGTTGAACTGACATTATTCCGTAGAATGACTGTGGCTATGAAAGGTTCAGAAGGGCTTTCACTTAGGTGCTGTTGCTTACTCAGCTCCTCTTTCAGTGATCTCCAGCCCAGGTTGCTTAATGGTTATGTGGAGTCTGTGCTAGCAGTGTAAGACACAGCATTTGTGTTGTTGCTTTCCAGATGTCCAGGCAGTTGCATATGAAGAGCCGAAGCATTGGTGCTCCATTGTCTACTATGAGCTGAATAACCGCGTTGGGGAGGCATTCCATGCTTCTTCCACCAGTATCCTGGTGGATGGCTTCACTGATCCTTCAAACAACAAGAACAGGTTTTGCCTGGGGCTGCTCTCCAACGTTAACCGCAACTCCACCATCGAAAACACAAGGCGGCATATTGGCAAAGGTGAGGTTTGGGTCTTTACAGCTGTTCTTTGGGCTTTGGAAGGTCTGTTTCCTACAGGATGGTCTGGGTTGGAAGGGACCTCTGAAGGTTATCCAGTCCAACTCCCTCTGCAGCAAGCAGGGGCATCCTCAACTAGATCAGGCTGTCCAGAGTCCTCTTGAGCCCCACTTTAACTATCTCCCCAGCATGGCCAGTTGCCTCAAGAGCAGGTTAGGCTTCCCAAGTCCATGAGGTGAATGCTTGTGTTGGTAAAGATGTAATTTTCTGGCCAGGTCTTAAAAGGAAAGTATTGTACTTACCTAGTGTGTAATTACAGGAAGCTTTTGCCCTTAATCAATTTTTTAATTGCTCGAAGGCTAAAATAATCTTAATTAGAGTGAGAATTAAGGCAGTGTGTCTAATGAAGTATCTTGATTGATCTCAATTATCAGTTAATATATAAATCCAAATTACAGTTCTTGGCACCAAATTTTTTGCTAGCCTTACTTTGAAGTTAAATTAGTGATCCTAGCATGTATTTAGAGAGACAATCTGCTAAAATAGCTCTTCCAAATGCATTCTTCCACAGGATGGTGATTCCTTCAGTAGGAATGTTGTGCTTCTCTTCCATGGCTGAGACGCTGTCCTGCAAAAGTGAAAAGCCTGGTTTATGCCTGAGCTGATGCAGTCCTCTTTTCTGAGAACTCACCCATAATGCACATGACAGGCAAGCTGGCATTGCCCCCTGCAGTGAGCCATTCCTGCCAGACCCTTTTGTTAGGTGTTTGTTATTAGCAAACTCTAAATGTTCTGAGACTGCTGAGGGTTCAGCATGCCCAAGTAGTAGAGTCTGTGTCGTAAGGGCTGATTAATGACAAATCCTCCTTCTTAGGGAAGGAAAGAGTTGAAACTGTCAGGTCATCACGTGGAAGCCCTCAGTCTGGAGAGCATTTCTCTACATGAGAACTTGTGCAGCTCTCAGCAGTGCCACTCAAGTCCTAGTACTCCTTCCTGCTTTTCCTCCCCATCCATCTTCCCAAGTATCAGGATATTTATCTAACACCTCATTCGCTTTCCTGTGAGAAGTAACCCAGCTGCAGGTAGAGCTCTGCTGAAGCACTCAGCTGCAGTATGTACTCAGGCAATGTGGCTGAATCAGTGAATGTGTACAACTAACGATTGTGTAGAACTGCTAAGTCTTTGAGGAAGGAGGAGTAAATCCCAAACTTGAAGACAGAGCCATAAATGTTTTTGCAGATCAGGTGGGAGTATCTATGTACCTACACAGGTACACGCTTAGCTCTTGCCTGACAGAGCACAGTCAAGGCTTTCTGACTGGACTTCAGTTGAGTTTTTAAATTCTGTGTGTTCACTTCTCTGACTTGTGATGTTGTGGGAGGTGAAAGGTTTGAACAGCAAATAATCCATTTCTTAAACACAAAAGGCAAATTTTCTTGCTTTCTCAAAGCTAAAAGTATGTCCTACTGACACCAAATCTCTGCAAAGGTTCCCTGTTGCGTCCCTCTTCTGGGCTTGCTGCACTCAGTGGCAGGTAAAGGAGCAGGCAGAAGGGGAAAGGACTGTAAAATTGGGGTACACAGAATCATCTCAGGAATATAAAGGCCCTTGTCCTTTGACAGCTTTCTGGAATTAAAGCAAGTGGAAAAAGCCTTTCAAAAACAGCTTTCAGAGCTTTCCCAGAGAATCCAGCCTCAGGCTGCTTTAGTATCTACAGATCCTCCAGTAGGCTTCTTCTCTCTCCTCTTGCACTCCCAAATACTGTTTTACATAAACACAAAGACAAAATGTCCAGGTGGTCAGCCAGCCACTGCACTGCCTCAGAACTACTGCAGTGCTTGCTATTTCGTTGTTGTTAAACGTCCAGCATGGCAAACTGCAGGAATTAATAGCTTCCCCTGATACCTACATAGGTGCAGAGACCCCTGTCAAATGACTGCTGGTGGACCAGAAAAGTGAAAATCAGCTTTGCAGACAGATAATGTTCTGATATTCAATTGGTGTTTATCCCTTGAAGCAGATACTTCTCAGTGTAGACAGACCATGAAGAATATAGAGTGCCCAACACAAGAAGGACATGGAACAGTTAGAGTGAGTCCCGAGGAGGGCCACAAAAATTATCAGAGGGCTGCAGCAGCTGTACTACGAGGACAGACTACAAGAGTTGGGGCTCTTCAGCCTGGAGAATGCTTTGAGGAGACCTTATAGTAGCCTTCTAGTATCTGAAGGGAGGCTACAGGAAGGCTGGGGAGGGACTATTAACAAGGTCTTGTAATGACAGGACAAGGGGTAATGGGTTGAAACTGGCAGAGGGGAGATTCAAACTAGGTGTTAGGAAAGGATTCTTTACAGCGAAGGTGGTGAGACACTGGCACAGGCTGCCCAGGGAGGTTTTGGCTGCTCCCTCCCTGGAGGTGTTCAAGGCCAGGTTGGATGAGGCCTTGAGTGACCTGCTCTAGTGGAAGGTGTCCCTGCCTATGACAGGGGGGTTGGAACTGGATGAGCATTGAGGTCCCTTCCAACCTAAACCATTCTATGATTCTAAAAATAGATACTCAGGGTTAATTCATCTAACCTTATGTCAACCCTCTCCTCCCAGGTGTTCATCTCTACTATGTCGGTGGGGAAGTGTATGCCGAGTGTCTGAGTGACAGCAGCATTTTTGTGCAGAGTCGAAACTGCAATTACCACCATGGGTTCCATCCCACCACAGTCTGCAAAATCCCCAGTGGATGCAGTTTGAAGATTTTTAATAATCAAGAGTTTGCTCAGCTTCTGGCTCAGTCGGTGAACCACGGCTTTGAGACGGTGTACGAGCTTACCAAGATGTGCACCCTGCGGATGAGTTTTGTTAAGGTGTGTGCAAACTGCCTCAGTGCTGTTCTGTCAGCAAAGAAATCATTGCTTTCTTAACGTGGTCATTTGGAATGGGCCAGCGCCTCTCCCCACCAGTGACCCGATGAATTTGAAGGGTGGAATAATGTCTATTAAGTGTAAGACAGATGTTAATGAAACAAAGTTGTCTCTTGCTTAGAAAGCTTGAGGTAGCTTCTAGATGGAATTTCATCATAGAATAGAAAGGTTTAGGTTGGAAGTGACCTCAAAAATCATCCAGTTCCAACCCCCTGCCATAGGCAGGGACACCTCCCACTAGAGCAGGCTGCTCAAGGCCTCATCCAGCCTGGCTTTAAACGCCTCCAGGGAGGAAGCATCCACAGCCTCCCTGGGCAACCCATTCCAATGTCTTACCACCCTCACTGTAAAGAACTTCCTCCTAATATCTAGTCTAAATCTCCCCTCTTCCAGCTTAAACCCATTCCTCCTCGTCCTGACATTACTAGACCTTGTAAATAGTCCCTCCCCAGCCTTCCTGTAGGCTCCCTTCAGATACTGGAAAGCCACTCCAAGGTCTCCTCGAAGCCTTCTCTTCAGGCTGAAGAGCCCCAACTCTCTCAGCCTGTCCTCATAGCAGAGGTGCTCCAGCCCTCTGATCATCTTTGTGGCTCTCCTCTGGACCTGCTCCAGCAGTTCCACATCCCTCTTGTGTTGGGGGCTCCAGAACCGCACACAGTACTCCAGGTGGGGTCTGACGAGAGCAGAGTAAAGGGGGAGAATCCCCTCCCTTGCCCTGCTGGCCACACTTCTCTTGATGCAGCCCAGCACACGGTTGTCACCTGTGAAGCCATAGTCACCTGTGAAGCATTTCTACTGTGTCTGTTAACTGTTCTAATTTCATTGAATTGCTTCTTGTAAGTCTGTTCTATTTCAGCTGAATTCTTGTATTTAATATATGTAATGACAGGGCGAGGGGTGATGGGTTTAAATTGGCAGAGGAGGGATTTAAACTGGATGTTAGGAACAAGTTCTTTACAGTGAGGGTGGTAAAACACTGGCACAGGTTGCCCTGGGAGGTTGTGGATCACAGAATCACCAAATGTGATCTTCGATCTTCGATCACATTTGGTGATTCTGTGATCCACAACCTCCCTGGAGGTGTTCAAGGCTGGGTTGGATGAGGCCTTGGAAGACCTCTTCTAGTGGGAGGTGTTCCTGGAACTAGATGATCTTTGAGGTCCCTTCCAACCTAAACCATTCTCTGATTTTATCATCTGTGTATAGATTGGCCATATAGAGGGAATTACTTACATGGAATTATGGGACTCATCTCTTCAGTGCCAAGGTGCAGCACAAGGAAGATTGGAAAAGAACTGCAGCATTAATTATTTGGCCACCAGTTCATTATGGAGCACCTGGTTTTGCCCCCTATCTTGCCCATTGTTGCACTCCATCTCCCACTTTTTTAAGAGGCCTAGTTGAACCTTCTGTTCCTAGGTGGTATTTATGGAGAGTTGAGCTGGGACTGCCTTTATAGTGCTTGTGGGAGTGTAGATAGCACAGACCTCTAAATCTGTCCTGGCCAGCAGCTTCCAAAGCAGGAGCTGCAGTAATTGTTTGGAATAATTTAGATGCCTTTCTATTCTAGAGGGGCAGGCAAGGTCAAGGCCTGTGTTGTGGCATATGTGCTGACATAAAAGACCTGGTCATGTATCTGACAGGTGGTAATATGCTGAAGTGTTCTTGATAGGATGATAGAAACTTCCAGACATATTAGGGCAGGGATTTCTAAAATAAATAGGTTGTTTACAGCTCTGCATCCTACAGAGGTGTATGGCTGTGTTGCCTGACCTCCTCTGTTTTGGATGTTGCACTGCACAGTCTTTGGAGCTACTGCCACCTGTGCTGGGTCATCCCTTCAGCAGGGTTACTACAGACCAACAAACTGTCCCTGTGGCTACCTTAGTACGGCCTGCAGACCTGCCCCCAAAATGATTCACTTAGAAACTGATTTCAATGTCAGCTTGTGTCTTTAGTAATTACTGAAACTGAATCAGGTATGAGCCGAAACAAAATTTTTCTTACCTTAACTTGAGAAACAGCCTGCTTAGGTGTGTCCTCTTCCTCCAAAGAGGAATGCTTCTGACTTGTTACTCAGTTTCTCATGTCCATCCTGAGAGTGATGCTTTGCCAGATCCTCATCCAGACAGATCCTCATTCCCACTTCCAGAATGTCACTCTATGGCCTCATTTTTCAATTTATGTATCTGTTTGGCAACATTTCCCCCAGTTTGTTCTGGTTTTGGAATTGACAGAGACTTTATTAGCCCCCTTTTCAAAGGCATTCTTGGGACATCATGCAGCTGGCAGTGAGGTACTGGGAATTTTTGGACTGCCCCAGGTTATGCCTATAAGAACTTAAAGACTTCCCTTCTAAGAGGTTAGGAAATCTAAAAATGATACCTCCTCCAAATATTTTTCTTTTAGCTTGAGATTTGTTTGTTGAAATATGGTAATAGTTGGTGCTTCAAGGGTGTCATGCTACCCAGCTGATAATGAATGTTGAAAGCTAGAGTATTTTGGTAGTGAGGAAGATGACTGAAGGATGCTTCTCATATATTTGTCATTATAAGGTGATTTTTTTAATTATTTTTTTTTTCTTTCCCCACATACGATTCTGTGTCCAGGGTTGGGGAGCCGAATATCATCGCCAAGATGTAACGAGCACTCCATGCTGGATAGAGATACATCTTCATGGTCCCCTTCAGTGGCTGGATAAAGTACTTACTCAGATGGGCTCTCCTCATAATCCTATTTCTTCAGTGTCTTAAAAGGTCCCAGGCTCTGTGTTTTGGAAACAATTGAGCCTTGCATGTACTTGAAGGACGTATGAGTCAGACACACTCTTTTTTAATCTCTTTTTTTCCCCTTGAACTGGCAACAGCTGAATAAGAGCCATGAAATACTTGACTTCTGTGACCAACTGTTGGATTCAGAGGAAAAGAACACAACACCCAAACAAAACCCCTTTTGACATACTGTTGGTATCAAGAATTTTAGTTTACATTGTAATGTACTATTGCAAAGTTGGTTTGCAGGGCTTAGTGTGACGAGGACGCCTGAGCCAAAACCACAGAGCCTGCTGGACCCAGTTCCTGAGGGATCTTCCTGTCCCTGGCGCTCGGAGATTCTCTTTCCTCCTTACATTGTCCCTGTGTCCTCGGGGGCTAAGAGCCAATGTTGGTGAAGTCTGCTTTCTGCAGGTTCTCTGCAGTACATTTTATCACTGTTTGTCTATGCTGATGGATGCTGTTCTCTTTAAAACAAAAAAAGGAAAAGGAAAAAAAAAAAAGCTAAGGTTTAATCTCAGTAACTGCCATAACCTTTGAAGTTGTGTCCTGACCATACTGCTGTAAGAATCTTAGGTATGTTTTTTGCTAAATGTATGTACTGTGTATTTGAAAGTTTAGAAATTAATTAGAAATAGACCATAAAGGAATTAGGACTATTTGAATGGGGGGAGGTGGGGGTGGGCAGGGGAAAATGACAATTGAAGTGTAGAATATAATGTAAACATAGCTCGTTAGGGTGAACAGAGGTCTGACTTTTGCTGTGCATTTCAGTTTTACAGTGGCTTCATCTTGTTTAATTCCGCCCGGGTTTGCCTCTTCATTTTCTCCCCCCCAGCATAGTTGCCTGGCTGGCTAGTTCTTTTGCCTGTGAAGAGGACAGAATGATTAACTCCTGCAGTCTGAAAGCTGCAGCTCCGTGTGTTTCAAGACAAAATTGTACAGAGTGCTCTTTAACTACGGAGCAGTTTTATACAGTTTATGTGTCAGAAGCAGGCTTTTAGTTTTTTAAGAGAATCTTGTTTTGCCAAACCTAGTAACTGTTAATTGTTTGGAGGACTTCAGAATCCCTGTGTGGGTCTATTACAAACTTTTTAAAAATATATATTTTTAAATTTTTATTTGTTTGTTTTTTTACTGCTTGGTTTATGTTCTTCTCTTCAATCTTTTATATTCACATCAGCTGTAGTACTTTAAGTACCTTTATTCCAAAACTAGTGGGTCCTCTTTACTGGAAGATTTGAATAAAACCTGTTGTTACTGCTTACATTTGATTAAAACTTTGTCTTGTCCACTTCTTAGTAGACTCTTAGCAAGCCAGATAAAGACATGGGCTTGGAGGAGGAACAACCAGAAATGAAGATATAATGACCTTTAGACATTTATGATTAGTACAGGTTAGTAACCCTACTAAACTCAGTGTATGAGATAAAAGAATACCCTAGAGGGAAGGACTTTTTAGGCAAGATCAGGATTAACACAATACCAGTGAAGTATCCTGGTCAGTGACACCTTTGTGAGATTTTGACACACAGTATTCGTGTGAGAAGAGTGTTTGCTGAGGTTTCACACAGGTCCTGCTGCTCCTGGCCATGGTTGTGGTGACAAGACTCCGAGCTCCTTTCCCCACTCCTCTGCCTTTGCTCTGGGGAGAGGTGAGGGAAGGACTGCTCCTTTGCTGATGCCAGGTGTCTGTCAGGTGCTGGGAGGGTAAGGGTTGAGAGAGACTGGAGATGGCAACACCTGTGCCTGGCTATCATGCACTGTGCTGCACTAACAGGAGCCTGAGGAAAAGCTGTGCAACACAGGTGACTGTGTGTGCTTGTGAATGTTACCAATGAGCAGCAGCCCTTTTTGGAGAGTGAGTTAATCCCATCTTAAAAAGTCAATTCCAGTCTGAATTGCAGAGTCCCAGTTGTTGCAAGTTCCTTGTGTTGTGCATTTTTCTGTGCTTTTTTGAAGTGCAGTGTACATAATATTTTCTTTATCTGTTACCCAGCTTTATGTTTGTGGTGAGATGTTAGGCGTAAGGAAAAAGTACCTTCACGTGATGGCACAGAGTATCCCAGCTGCAGCTTGTTAAGTAAACTGAGAGGATTGGAGCAGCACCTGAGACTAATAGCCAGGAAAATAGGAGGTAGGACAGACATTACCTTGGAGAGGGCAGTTGCTACTCTGAGGCTCTTGTGAAGATTTTTGTGAAGATCTTGGAAAAGTTTTCTTATTGATTTGCCTCACTTTGGATAGTTGGAGTCAGAAAGCTGGAAAAAGCACACTCCAAGAGAGAAGGAAAAGAGTTTCCTGCTGGTCTTTCACAAAACAGAAGGCGACGAAAGCTAGAGACACAGAAGGTGCCTGTGGTGTCAACTCTAACCAGGTGAGTCCCTGCTGCCTGTTTGGTTTTATTTCCCCATATTTTCCTGGCTCTAGTTTCATGAACAGCATGGAAGAGAGTACTCCAGAGTGAAAAGCCAAAATTCCTATTGGGAGAAACTGAGGATGTGTGATTAACTTCTTTAGAAAAAGAGTTCAGGGAAAGTAGTGAAGAGTAGATGTGGAGACAGATGTTTCATGGAGCTGAATGCATTTTGAAATCTCTGCTTTGACTTTGAAGTGCTGGAAAGAAGATAATTCTCTCCAGGTGGAGAAGACTTTAACCATTTAAAAGGCTCTGGTGAACCTTTAAAAGACTTGAGGAAAGCTAAGAGAGGTAGCCATGGTTACTTGTGTGGTTTTAGGAGCCACATGATAAAATTAAATGTTTTAACATACCCTGTATCAGAATCAGGGACCTGACCTGCTGCTCACTGACCTGGCAGTGCTGGTGAGTGTGATAAAGCCAGTGCCTTGCTAAATCACTTCTCTTGCCACCATAGCTGTGTTTTCACAACTGCCCTTGTCTTTCCTAGCCTCAAAGAATGCAGTTCTGTGACTATTGTTGTTCTAAGCCAATCAGTCAGTGCAGAGATGTCTGAAATTTGGATGGCCTTTTCTTGGCATATGGAGCTCCTTATTTTTTCCTTTGTCTTGCCACGCTTGAAACCTTTGATGGACATCTCAAAAGCTAGCTGTGTTTTGATGGTCTGGTTTGCTCTGCTCAGCACACTGTAGTCTCTTATTCTGCTCTTGAGAATTCGTGATTCATAACCATGAACTGGCAGTCACCTTCTTCTGGATGCATGCCTAAATATACAACATCACTCCACCATCACCAGGCACGGTAGAGCAATATATTTTTCATGTGCATCATCTCACAGTTCATTTTCTTCAGATACATTTATTTGTGATCCTGTGCAGGAGAGAAGTGAAAATGGCTCTTATTTTACTCTATCCCCTCATGTCCTAGACTTAAAACAGCTCAATGAAGAGACACACCTGTGTCATGTTACCCTTTAAGGGGTGTTCTCTAAGCTCCCCTTCCCTGACTGCTGTGTTCTTGTTGACTTTCCTTATTTTTTTTTATCTGAACCCTTTGCAAATAGCTTTTGTCTGATTCTTTTCTCATACCTCCTGAACACTCTATGTTTCAGCCAGACAAAGCCCCTCTACAGTATGCTTGCCAAAGGCGGGGAAAGAATTATGAGTTGCTGTACGCACTGGAAGCCACCCATAAAGATATTCATGGTTCACAGGCACCACTCTTTCAACCCTCGCTGTCTCAAATGCTTTTTGGAAGAGGAAGGTGAAGTGTCAGAAGTTCATGCTATTGGATTTCACTTTGGCCTGGGATTATTGTTTTAAAGGGTTTAGAGTTAAGATTTACAGTTAAGTATTGTGTTCAGTTTTGGGCTCCTCAATACAAGAGGAGGGCAATGAAGCTAGGGAAGGACCTAGAGAATAAATCTTCTGAGGAGTGACTGAAGGAGCTGAGGCTGCTTAGTTTGAAAAAGAGGAGGCTGAGGGGTGACCTCATCACTGTCTATAGCTACCTGAAAGGATGCTGTGGAGAGGTTGGTGCTGGTCTCTTCTCACAGGTAAATAGTGATAGAACAAGAGGCAATGGCCGCAAGCTGCAACTGGGTGGGTTTAGACTGGACATTAGGAAACTTTTTTTTCCCAGCAAGAATGGTCAGGCATTGGAATGTGCTGCCCAGGGAGGTACTTAAGTCACCAATCCTGAATGTGTTTAAAGGTCGTTTGGGTGATATGGTTTAGAGTGAACCTTATAGAGCAGGGACATTGGTTGGTGATCCTGAAGGGCTTTTCCAACTGGAATGTTTCTGTGATTCTGTGACTGGAAGATGGCTGCAGTCCCATCAGATATTTCTTCAAGCTTGTGGACCAGTCTCCTCCAGTCAAAATCACCATGGACCATAGTGCTGGCAGCAGCACTGTTTAGAAACTGGATCCAAGCATGGCTCCATTGTGCACATGGCTCCGGCAGTGGTTTGACTACAAACAAACTTTACAGACCTCTCAAATGCAGCCTGAGCCCTGTCTGTTGGACTTGGTCCAGGCTGTTTTCTAAGGCAGTAAGGAAAGAAGCTACCTTGATCTGCATGCTCTGAAGACTTGCAGTTCTAGGAGTTGGATTTTTATCTTGTGCCAGGAGCTTAGCTTTGAAAATGCTCTTTCATGGGGTAGCTTTTAATTTGGGTGTGGGGTTTCTTTGTACCCCTACTGGTAACGACTGCTGCTAACTCAGCATTGTGGCAGCTTGGTTTTGACCTTTTACATTGCTCTTGGACTTCCATGTGGCAATTTTAAGTAGTTACCTTGAGGTAGGAACATCAAGTTTGAGAAACCTGATTCACTAAAGCATACTTGCAGTAAGGGGCCTCTTGATCTGACCGATGGAATCTGTTAGCACCACACAAGCCCCAAACTGATCTGTATTGCAAATATTCAACTGAAGCCAAGCAGAAAATTATGTCTGTACAGTGGCAAGAGAGAGTTCACTGAACCTGGTGAAGTTTTAGTTTAGTTCTGGTTTTACAGGCTGGGCTGATAGGGCTACACAACAGCAATTGATTTCCTGATCTTTCAGAGGTGGATTTGCTGTAGTGGCCTCTGATATTTCCCACTCCCCACCCTTTCAGTTAGACAGGGGTATGCTGGTATGCTGTTGCTTTTGTAATGAGCAAAATTGGTTAGGGAGATGAAGAGAACTGAAAGCTGTTCTTAGTCTTATTTCTCCCCCTTCTCTGCCAAGTCACCCTAAGAAACAAGTTAGCCGTGTGCTGGTGACTGCCTTGTTAGGGAGGAGCAAGAGGAGCAGTGGTGACACTGATGTAGCTGGGGAGCTGACCTAGTGAGAGCAGGTACAGGAAGAGCAGCTGTCTGAACAAGAACCAAGAGAGTGTCTTCACACACAGACTTTCTTATCATCACACATTCCCTAGAATGTTCTTTTCTGCGCTAGCAGCTGTGGGTGAGTGATTGGGGTATGGCTGTGTGTGATGCGCAACAATCCCAAACATGTTGGTCCAACCTGGAACTTCCCAGGTGAGCATGCTTGGAGGATGTCTTGCATGTAAGCATCACGTTGAGCAGAGTGAAGGGAAGGAATTGCCTGCTCTCACTGTGTGTGGTGCTCACGTTTTGATGCTTCAGATGTGTCTGGGTGCTCTTGCATTGTTTCTCCTCCAGGTGGATGAAAGCATATGCAGAGTATTTGGCCTTGCCTTTATTTTTCTCTGTGCTCTGGTCACACCTTGTGTTTTGTAAGACATTGCTGTGTCATCCTGCACTGGAAATCACCCTGGCCTCACACAGGTGGTGTACACAAGAAGGCCAGGAATAACTCTACACTTCTATGGTTTGCCTGGAAACTGTGACAAGCCTGTCCCATAAACAGGAAAGAGCCTTCGAGGGGATGAAGCATAGTGAAAGTCTAATCACACCGTTGGCCATCTCCACGTGGGAGCCTTTCAGTGCCATGCAAGTGTGGAAAACATCATTGTAACTGGCTTCCACGTGCTGGATGAATGCATAGACACCAGATGTTGCCTTACATATTCAAGTCTCTTCCTCTAGAATTGATCTGAGACAAGTGTTTCACATACAGAAGTTATGGGTGAGAGCCTGCATGCAGGAGGGTTATATACACAGGAACTGGGCTGGACCTGCTGCACAAGGAGCAAGGCTGAGATTGATCATCTGAAGTTCCTGATGCAAATAAGCAGTAAAAAATGGAGAGGTAGCATGCATTATTGGCTGTTAGAGGCATACAATGTATGTTTAAGTGCTATACAAGGTACTGGCACTGACAGTGCTGGCTACTATGTCAGTAACCGTTGGCTCAATTTCTTTAAAGCCATGTAATGCAACAGTGGCCTGATGGTTTCCTTTATAGGCACATCTAATTATTAGGTACTCTCCATGTCTGTATTTTCAGATGCATGATCTATATGCTGTGACTGGTTTGGTATTTTCAAACGCAGAACTGGAACACTCTTTGTAAAGCTCCTATCTCTCATTGTAGCCTTTCTTCCTCTGAGCTCTTACAGAGGTTTTTGAGAGCATAGCAAATGGGCTAGTTAATGGAAGACAGCAAAGCACAAAGTCATGTGGTGCCATGACAATATTTAGTGTACACCTGGAAAAACAAACAGTTGTGTTCATCTCTTGGGTTGTGGGTTTGTTTTCAAGTGTCCTGTGGATTGTTTTTTAGCTGCTGTGAGTGCATCTTCTAGATTGCAAAGCTAGCAGGGTTCACCTGCTGTTGCTGGTTTACTACAGAGGTATAAATTCTGGCCCTGGAGTGAAATTTTCAATTTCCTTTCTATAGAGAGGGCAAATTCTAACAGACCCTGTTTTTAAAGCACAGGTAAGACTAGAAAATAGCCATTTACTTTGTTCAGTATAGACTTGTGCATGGCAGTTGTGCCCTTTCAGGCACTTTTCCAAGGAGTGCAGGTCTCAGGATAGTCTTCAGAGAAGATTAATGAAGCTGATTAGCAAAGATCATGCCCCTGGATGAAACTGTTGTTTATTCTGACTATGTTTCTCTGATATGCTTAAAAGAAAGGGGAGTGCTTATTGTATTTAGTGTTCTTTCCAAAGTAGTGAAATATTTCTCCAACAGAAAGCTGAGAGTCACTGGGGTGTTTGTTTTTGTTAAAAAGGTAGGGGACAACAGTTGCATTGAAGTGAAGAAGGGAGGCAAAAGAGAGATTTTTTTTTTTTTTTCTTTTCCTTTTATTTCAGTGGGAAAAAATGCATATGCTCTCATCTTTTTCATAGACCATAGGGAAAAAAAAGTTAATACTGGGGGCAGGGGAGAGAAATTTCTATCAGTAAACTATAACAGGTCCATCTGGTTAGGTTTTGGAGGACTGGTCATTGGAGACTGTCAGTGACAGGTTAGAAGAATGCGTATTGCACAGGTGTCCTCCATGCTTTCTTGGACGCCTTCCTGCTCTGTGCTGTGACTGTCAAGGGCTTGGTCTGAACATTTAAGAAGTTAATTTTGTGAGAGATGCTGATGTTGAGGTGCACTTTGTCACTTGAGCATATTTTCATGCCTGTTGAGACATACCGGTTTAATGTAAACCAGGCCAGAATATTTTCCTTCCCTTCTTGTTCCACATGCCTCTAGTTCAAGTAGAGACGAGTAACAGCTAAAAGATTTCATTTGCACAGCCACCCTAGTCACAAGCCTCCCTTTCTGCCGGAGGGCATGTGCTGCTGATAGCATTTAACCTTCACTGGGAATGGCTGGGCTACGAGCGGCTCATACGAGGCAATCTGGAAAAGAGCTTTTCCTGCAGCTTATCAATATTCCCATCAGGAACCTACCCAGAGTCTCTGCTCTCAGAGGAGGGAGGCTGGAGGGGCGGTGACAGCTGTAATGGCAGGGCACTAATGACTTTGGAGAAATGTTACTTTTGTAATTGGAAATGATACAAACAGCCCCATTAAACCAGATTGTTGATGCCATTTTTATCCTTGTCATAGGCTTAGTTATGAGAATGGATTCACTCTAAAGAGATGACATCAGAATTTTTATGCTTTCCACAATTAGGTGGACAGAGCATGAGGCTTTAACTCCTGAAATGCTCTTTTCCCAAAATATGAGCTAAGTGACTGCTTACTGTTCCTTCAGCTGAACAGTGAGGTGAGCACGGAAGAGGTAAAATGACATTGGCATGTGATTCTGAAAGGTGGATTAAGAGCTGACCTGAGCTCTGATTTTCTTGTTTGGTTTGTGGTTTGGGCTTTTTGGTTAAAAATGTTCTTTGACAAAAAGCTCTTTATAGCCCAGTGTATGGTATAAAAGAGAAAGCTTTTTAAAAGACAACATAAAAAGCACCCTTATTTCCCAGGTAACTCTGTTCTTCTAATCCTCCGAGTCTCCACTCCTTCAGCTTTTTTTAGAATAAGTAGGTAGAAAAAGTCAGCAGCAGAAAGGGATAGTTGTGGGGAGGTCCTTTTTGAATACTTTTAAAGCACACTGTCAATTTTTGCTTATCATTTTGGGTCATTTTTAAGATCTAATGGACATGTAAAGCCTTCTGTCAGACCTCCATTGTTGGCGATTGACATCCTTAGTGAAGTACTCAGCATCTGCTTGTCATGCACTAGTGTCAGTCTTGTTGGACAAGAAGGACATAGCACTAGGAATTTATTTTCCTGGAACAAGCAGCAAATAAGGACAAGAAATGTGTGTGTATAACACAACCTTGAATATGGGCATTCCTCTGTTCACTTTTTTCATGTTTCATCCACTTGCTTGAGTAGTCTGCCTCTGCCTGAGCAGAGTTGACAGTTGGAGTGCTCCTTGAAGCTGGCAGGAATGGGCAGAAAGTTTGAGTCTAGGCCAGATTAGGGCCACATAGATAAAATATTGGAAAGGACTAAATAAACCTGTTGACATCTGACTAGTGGTGTTTCTTTCCACAGCACTGTGGGAAAGGCTATCTAACATAGCTTTAATCAAAGAAATTGCCTTTGGTTTGGTGCTGAGAAGCTGAAATAGAGCAGTTGGTTAAAAAAAACCCAAACCTCAGTTACTCAGATGTCTGTCTCTACTACAACTGTAAAATATCAAATAAATAGTTAGGTCTGGTCCAGCAAGGAGGTGGGATACTGATGACTGCAATGCAGGTGAATGCTGCAGATTTCTCTTTGTTCTCACCTCTGCTATGAGGACAGGCTACAAGAGCTGGGGCTTTTCAGCCTGGTGAAAATAAGGCTTCCAGGAGACCTTATAGTGGCCTTCCAGTATCTGAAAAGGGGACCTACAGGAAGGCTGAGGGGGGGACTATTGAGAAGGTCTTGTAATGACAGGATGAGGAGTAATGGGTTGAAACTGGCAGAGGGGAGATTCAAACAAGATGTCAGGAAAGGGCTCTTTTCAGTGAGAGTGGTGAGACACTGGCACAAGTTGCCCAGGGAGGTTGTGGCTGCTCCCTCCCTGGAGGTGTTCAAGGCCAAGTTGGATGAGGCCTTGAGCAACCTGTTTTAGTGGGAGGTGTCCCTGCCTACGGCAGGGGGCTTGGAACTGGATGATGCTTAAGGTCTCTTCCAGCCTTCCCTGAGAGGTTGTGGAGTCTCCTTCTCTGGAGGCTTTCAAGGCCTGTCTGGATGAGTTCCTCTGTGATCTGTGCTAGATTGTGTGGTCCTGCTCCACTGGGGAGGTTGGACTTGATGATCTCCTTGGGTCCATTCCAACCCCTAACATCCTGTGATCCTAAACCATTCTATGATAAACCAAAGTCCCTTAACAAGGCAACTCAATACCATTCATAGAAAGCTTTCAGTTTGCTCCCTGCTACTCTGAATTGGTGCCTTGACACAGGAACACAACTACTGGTTAAAATTCATGCTTCGTATTTTGCTTCTGGTTTAGTTGGCTTCATAAGCTCTGTTACATGGAGATCCCTGACTCAGGACAGTGACCATAGAGAGTGCAATGGCAAAATTCTGCTGAAAAAATCAGAAACTCACTCTAAAGACTTCTAAGCATGGTTGCAGCCAGTCGCTGCTAAGTCTTCTGTGAGCAACTCTCCAAAACACAATCAAGGTGGAATTCTCACTGGCAGAGGTGTAACTTTCATATTTTATGTTCTGCGGCTTACTGAACGCACTCTGAATAAATGTTCAATGTGTTTAAGTGTCTCAGGTTGTTAAAAGTCTGCCGTGGCCGAGCAGGGTAGATTTATGATGGTGATGATGAAGCAATACTGAGTTCCTCTGTGCTCGGGATACATCCATGCTGCGGGACAAAACCACATAGCGCTAGCTTCACCTTCTGGCCAGACCGAGGAAGTGATCCTGACCGTCAGACGAGTTACCGAGTTCATTTCTGTGTGCTGGAGAAACACTTTTTCAGAGAACAGATTAAGGCTGAACTGCAGCTAAAGGGGAAGAAGCTCTGGTGGAACATCTTTGCATTTTGCAGCATAATACAATGATGCATTGAGATGGGGTCGCTGGTGGAACATAGAATTCTTTTGTAAACATGGTCCTAATTTGGAAAGCAATTAGATAAAATACCAGCTTCTGGGTAGAAGACTCCCAGTGGCTTTTCTAGACCCACGTTAGCTACTGTCTGAAACAAATATTTCTCTGCTTTTCATGTTCTGTATGCTAATTGTGCCCATGCAGCTGCAGCAGTTGTGACTGGAGTTTCAGAGGCTTTTTTCCCTTGCCTTTTTGAAGATTCGATTTTTGAAGGTCTTATTTGAAGATTTAATTCCATGGCACTGTATTTGTAGCATTACACAGGCGTTGTTAAGTGTAGGGTATACTAGCATAAAGGGGTTTGGTTTGTGGTGTAAAGCACCAACACACAATCTGGTTCAACGTGGGTTTTAACAAGCCCTTTCCTAGTTAGTTGCCAGCCTTTTGCCATATGGTGTGACTTCATTTCTGGGTAGGTTGATCATATAACGTTGAATTTGCCATTGGAACGGAATGCCCAGGAAGGTGGTGGAGTTGCCATCACTGGAGGTGTTCAAGAGAAGCCTGGATGAGGCACTTAGTGCCATGGTCTAGTTGATTGGCTAGGGCTGGTTGCTAGGTTGGCCTGGATGAGCTTGGAGAGGTCTCTTCTAACCTGGTTGATTCTATGAATCTTAGCAGAATCTTTCCTCTTTTTATAAGATTGTGCACACTGTCAGGGAGGGAAGGAGGAGTGTATTTAGTCACTTGAAAATGTTAGTCCTCTGCTCCCATCTTTGTCAACTCGTACAGAACACAGAGGTTTCAGCCAAAAGTAGCTGAGAACGAGGGTGCTTTGTCCAAGTCAGGAGCCAGATCGTATTACACTTCTTATGTTTACTACCAGACTTGCTATGGTTTCATTGCCGTATTGAAAATAATCAGGAGGATGCAGTTAATGATTTCCTTTTCAGCTGTGTGGTAATGAACTAGAGGAGAAATATTATGATAACATGAGTAATTGGTGGCCATGGAGAAAAACATTCTGTAAGACAAGCTTTTAAATGTTTTCTTCATTGAAAGAAAAATAATTAGTATTTTACTGTCAAGTGATTGCCTTTCCAAGTTTAATAACAAACCACTTGTGCAGAACTTGCTTTTAGAGCCATCAATCTTTAAGAATAACGTTTGGGAGTGGGGGGTGTTGCCATATAGAAATTTTCATTTCTGAGAAATGTGAACATTTACAGAAAAGATAATTCTAGATTTTTTTTTCAATCTGTGCCCTTTAGATATAATTTTGTATCAGACCAAAGACCAAACCCCCCCCCAAATCCATGTTTATCATATATATTAAAAGATCATAAGGAAAATGTAAGAGCACTTTATAGTACGACAGAATGGAGATCAAGGAGACAGTCCAGCTTCTAAGGAAATGTTTTGCCTATTTTGGATGAAGTTAGCATAACATAAAATCAGAGCTGGTAGAAGAGTGCAGAGTTCTAGGAGACCTTTGTGATCTCCATGTCCAGACCTTATTGTGGCCTTCCAGTATCTGAAGGGGGCCTAAAAAAAAGCTGGGGAGGGACTTTTTAGTCTATTGGAGAGTGACAGGACTAGAGGGTATGGAACAAAGCTGGAGGTGGGTAGGTTCAGACTGGATGTGAGGAGGAAGTTCTTCACCGTGAGAGTGGTGAGAGCCTGGAATGGGTTGCCCAGGGAGGTGGTTGAGGCCCCATCCCTGGAGGTGTTTAAGGCCAGGCTGGATGAAGCTGTGGGCAGCCTGATCTAGGGTAGGGTGTCCCTGCCCATGGCAGGAGGGCTGGAACTAGATGATCCTTGTGGTCCCTTCCAACCCTGACTGATTCTATGATATTGAAAGAAGGGGTGTATAGAACTGGTAATGAATAGGAACTCTTCCTGTCATACCTGGCTTCAAGGACTATAGTCTCTGAAGAAAAGCAAATTTGCTGAATAATAGATTTAAGTGGAAAGGGAGGGAGACAAAGAGGTGACCTGAACAATTTGGATTTATACACCTCACCAGCAAGGAAGGTCTTGAAAACAGTAGGAGAGCTACTCCAAAACACATCAGTGCTTGTTCATGGTCACAGCAGATTGGCAGCACAGCTGATGCACTCTCTAAAATAGCAGAAGTTTTGTCCCTAACTGCTGCATGCACAATCTCATTCCTATTATTCCAGTCCACAGGATTATCAGAGAACTGAACAATCCACTCTCCTCTCCAGCACCGACAAACCTGCAATTTTGTGTACTTGTTCACTGAGTTTTTGCAACAAGGTCAATGACAAAAGTGTTCAGGATCAAAGCACACAAAGTGGAATAAAACACAAGGTCAGTGATCTGTGATGAAACCATGGCAGAACAGCATTTTTTGTTGTTGTTGCCACCGTTATTAAAATAATAACCAGGGTGTGCTTACCTAGGTTTAAGCACAGGGCTTGAAATGGAGAGCCTCAGAAAAATTCTGCAAGGGAGAAATGACAGTGATACATGCTAACTCTGATCAACCAGGATCTGCTTCAACAGAAGGACTACACAAGGCTATTTTGAACTTGGAATTCTTGTCTCTTCCTGCTGTGGTTTCATCCCATGCTGATAGGGACACAAAACTGCATGTTTCCTCAACTCTGAAGAGTGGGTTGTTCCGTTCTCTTGTGGACCGGAATAATAGGAACGAGATTAAATCATGCACTCAGCAACTGGAGGACAAAACTTCTGTTATTTCATACAGCCCATCGGCAGCAGTGCCAATCTGATAGGACTGTGAACAAGTCCAGTGCATTCTAGCAAGGTCCTAATATCACTGTAAGACACTAGCGACAGCCTAGCCAGCAGGTGTTGTGTGACTGTTTATGGGAAATAAATGCATGTACTTTAACAAGAGGTGCAGGAAAAGGAGTGGTAAGGTAACTAGCGAAATAATAACAATTTAAACACACACACACACCCAAACACAACAAAGCAACATTCTAGGAGAAGAAATGTTGAAAGTCAGGTTTGTTTGACTTGGCAAACAAAGACTGAAAAGAAATGGGATTTAATGAATGTATTTGGGAGTTTGAGCATTTCTTCTTCCTTCCTGGTATCTGAAATGACATCAGAGAATAGAACACTTATTTCTATTCTTTTTCTATTTATTTAATTTGTCATGGACAAATTAAAAATGAATCTTTTAAAGATTTCAGTCCAACAGAGGAATAACAGAATTGCAGAATTAACCAGGTTGGAAAAGACCTCTAGGATCATCGAGTCCAACCTATCACCTAACCCTTCTAATTAACTAACCCATGGCACTAAGTGCCTCATCCAGCCTCCTTTTAAACACCTCCAGGGATGGTGGCTCCACCTCCCTGGGCAGCCCATTCCAGTGGGCCATCACTCTTGCCGTGAAGAATTTCTTCCTAATGTCCAGCCTAAACCTGCCTTGTCGCAGCTTGAGACTTTGGCCTCTTATTCTGTCACTGGGTGCCTGGGATGATTTGCAACATCCTTCCTTATAAACACAAGGTAAAAGAAGCTGTTATTACATCAATATGTAAATTTGTGTACTCAGGAAATGACCAGGAATTAGGATTGACTGCATCTCTGAAGTGAGCGCTTGGAAAGAGATTCGCTTGCTACTGTTGTGTTTAATTCTCTTCAGCGTTTAATGCATTTAATTATCTTTAACATCCCTTCAGAAAAAAAGGTTATTTTCACACTGACGAGAATTATGCATAATATGAAATAGGCTAATTCTATAGCCAGCGCCACAGGCACAGGAAAAACATTTCCAAGGTTGGGCAGCTCCCTCAGTGTTGCAGGTGGTTATGAACAGTATGACAATTTACAATGTCAGCATCCTCTTCTCCCCTCTGTCCTGTGGGTGCTGTAGAATCAATGGTCATTTTAGTCGTTATTTAACTGGGGAAAGGATGTACTTTTAATCTGGAAGGTGGAGTTCGTTTGCTCAGGAAAGTGTCCACTGAGATCCCACAGCTACATTCTGCACTAATGCTTTTTTGGTGACACATTTAAAGTTCTTATCAGACTTTGCCCGTTATTTTTTGATGTTTTCCCCCTCCTCTATTCTCTTCAGCCCTGTTTCTAACCTTTCTGTGGTTTAAATAATTCCAAAAACACCGAGCAGGAATTTTCCTGCACACAAAGCTCCTGCGAGCTTGAGCGGGAGCTCTTTACCAGCAGCCTCCGGCTGCAGCCTGTCAGCCACCTCCTCCCACCGCACCGATTGCTTCTCTCGAGCGCCTCGGTGCCTGTCTCGAGCGGCTGGGGAGAAGCCGTCGGTCCCAACCGGAGCCACGGCCACCCTCCCTGCCCACCCCGCTCCCACCCTGCGGGACAGCGACGGCAAGGGTCGCGCTTGCAGCCGCAGCGAGCGCGGCGGAACTAAAGGCCTCAGGTAGAGCCGAGCAGCGCGTGCGCGACGCTGCTAGGGCGCAGGCCTGCGCCTAGGCTGGGCGAGCCGGGCCGGGCTCAGCTCCCCGTGTCCGCCCGCGTTCCGGCTCTGCTTGAGGGCGTCACTTCCCTGCGGTGGGAGGCGGGCAGCAGCCGGTGGGTGCTGGGAGGGGGAGGGTGCTCCTATCCCGGTGGGAGATCCCATCCCGGTGGGTGATCCCCACAGGGCTTGGGCGCGGCGGTCACTGTATTTTTCCCCTCTCCCAGTAGTTGCCCTGGGCTGAGGTGACCGAGCAGGCCCGGGGGCGGGGAGGCTGTGTGCCTATGCTGCTCCCCAGAGTCGTAGAGACCACCCTGTTCCCCAGGAGCGAGTCGTGGCGGGCTGGGTGGGCTCCTCCCCGAGGCTTGGGGAAATGGCTGCCCGGGAGGCTTCTGTGAGGGAGCGGCGGTTCTGTGAGGGGTCGGCCTGCCCGGGCCTTCAGGCGCTCGGCGGTGCTGAAGTCGGTCACAGAAGGCCCAGGGAGCGTCGGGGTTATGCCTGGTGCTGCTCCCCCGTGTCAGTTCTCTGGGAGATTTCAGGACCTTGAGTATCCATCTAAATGCCTGTGGCAGCTTGCGGTACATCAAGAGCAGGTGTGGCCAGCAGGTCGAGGGAGGTTCTGCCCCTGTGCTCTGGCCTGGTGAGGCCTTAACTGGAGTACTGGGTCCAGTTCTGGGTTCCCCAGCTCAAGGACAGAGAACTGCTTGAGAGGGTGCAGCAAAGGGCTGCAAGGATGTTTAGGGGACGAGAACACCTCTCTTGTAAGGAAAGACTGAGGGACTTGGGGCATTTTAGTCTAGAGAAGACTGAGGGGAAAACTTAGGGTGTCAGGAGGATGAAGTCAGTCTTGTTTTCGGTGGTGCCCTGTGATGGGACAAGAGGTAATGGGCACAAACTTGAACGTGGGAAGTTCCATCTAAACATGAGGAGGTTTTGCTTGAGTACTTGCAGTTCTCCAAACAAAGTCAAAGTGGTTTTGTTTCTTTTTAGGGTGTCACAGAAGTGAACTGATGCCTCCTCTTGTAATTGCAAGCAAGATGAAGATCCCCATTTTGCTGCTGAGATTGCCTCATTGTTACTTTTCTGGAAGAACTTGCTTCATGAACTTTCACTTCTCTGCCAGAGCAGATTTCCTGTGCCATGGCTCTCTTACACTTGCAGTGCACCCCTATCGTACAAAATGGATGTGTTCTTCAAATGGTTTGAGGAGAGAGCTGTGCCAGCAAGTAGCCTCTGAGCAGGAGTTGGAGGGACTTTCTGACAGAGAACAAAGACTGGTAGCCAGACTTTATGATGGACTAATCCAGGGTCATAGAGCCTGTTTAGCAGAAGCCATTACACTTGTAGAATCCACTCAAAGTAGGAAGAAGAAAATAGCCCAGGTGCTCCTTCAGAAGGTATTAGCCTACCACAGGGAACAAGAAAAGTTTAATCAAGGAAAACCACTTGCCTTTAGAGTTGGTTAGTCCTTTTATATCTGTCCAGTAGTTGTTTTGATGGAATTACAGCCCTCACCTTCTATTATAGCTGTTCTTTAAACATCATGGTCTGTACACTTGGATCATTGGTTTCTTGTGATTTGCAACCACTCTAGCTCACTTCGTTGTGCAGTAAAATCATGGCTTGAGCTGAGAAAATGCTTTTGAAAAAAACTCTTACAATTATTGCTGTTTCTTAAGGGAACTGTATTTGTTTGTTGGGGTCTTTTTGGTAACTGTTACAAGCTGAAATGTTGTCTAGTTTGCAAATTGCTACAGCTGTTATCTTCACTTAGGGAAGGATGTAGTTAAGCAGACCTGGCTGTTTTTCGGTTTTTGGTTTTGTTTTTTTTTTTTTCAAATAAGGTGTTTTGAATACTTCCTGAATCCCTTCTTCAGTCTACAAAAGTGCATACGCTTTCCTGGTTCATGACCCTGCTTTAAAGCAGCCACTTTGCAGCCAAGGAGACTTGAACTTCGTTCTCTTGGAAACTATAAAATATTTTGTCCTTGCAAACAGATGGACTGCTAGAGTGTTTCATAGTCAGCTGTCATCTCTTGTGTGTGTACAAGGGTAGTAAGAACAAAAACAGAGGTATGGGAGTGAGAATTGTTTGGTGCTGATCTTAGTTTGTGTGCTTTGATGTGCCTTATGTGAGATAACAGCTCTTCAGTGAAAGAGCCTTTGCTTTTAGAGACAGTAAATCTGAAAAAAATCAGGTTTAGGATATGGTATTCTTAAAGTTCTGAAGAATAAATCAATATGAACAAATTTATGTGGAGGGGAGGAAATAGGACTGGATAAATCCAGTGTTACACTTCCTTGCGTGTGTCAGTGTGGCATAGAGTCTTACCTGCAGTGATACTGTGTCACATAGTATTTATTTATTAACAAAATGGTTGGGTTTTTTTCTTCCCAATGTGACTATTTAGGCTTGTCTGGTCCTCCTGGTGCTGGGAAATCAACTTTCATAGAATGCTTTGGGAAAATGCTTACAGAAAGAAAATACAAAGTGTCTGTGTTGGCTGTAGATCCATCCTCTAGTACAAGTGGTGGTGAGTATGAATTGAAGTTTGAATCAGATTTCTAATACCAATAAGAGTGTTTCCTTGGGCTAAATGAAAGATAATCTGGGCCTTATAGAAGTAAAACATTAAAAATAAATGTTGTATCAAGTCTTCATTTTGTTCCCCACATTGGGAAATATGTATCAGTGCCCTAATTTTGTCAGATTTCAGCGCTCCTAGATGTGTTTCTTCAGAAGATCACATTTTGAACAATGACCATTCTAAGTGGTGAGGTGAAATCACTGACAGTTTTGGGCAGAGTCATCTGCATGCCAGAGCCAGGCTGTGTTTCTTCTAGTTAGGTGCTCCTTTGGGGTCTGATGCCTGTGGTTGGGAGCATGAGCAGAACAAAGTGCTACTTCTGAGCCTGCAGACAAACAGTTGCACTCTTGTTGGCTCTACCGGATTTTTCTTTGCCTTTGGGAAGGTACAGACCTGTGATGGCTGCCTTTTTCCATGAGCAGCTACTAGGAGGAGATGAACATTTGTGTTCTGGCAGGGGCTTCATTATCTAGTGTGAGGCTGTGCTAACATACAGTGGTGTGTGTTGGAGAGCAAAGTTTGAGCTTCAGCATCTTCCTTTTGGCTGTAGCTTAAGGAATCTCAACTTAAAAATTATTCAAGTTCCCATAAGTTTCTACCAAATGTCACAAAGTCTGGAAAACTTGGGTCCTTCCTAGATTTCCTACAACTTTAACTCAGAAATCATGAGCTATTGTCATAAGGTCTGTGCTGTCCCCATGCACAGGCTGGATTTTAAGAACAGCTCACCAATATAGCTTTGGGGTTGTTCCATGGCAGGGGGTTGGAACTAGATGATCCTTGTGGTCCCTTCCAACCCTGAATGATTCTATGATTCAAATGTTACCATATAATGATTTTTGTCTGAAACTTTAGATAGCTGCAGTTTTCGCTCCGTAGTTGTATTCGTTTCCCTCTGAATGAGGAAAAGAAGGATTTAATTTCTGCCTGAACTTCAGCAGTGATAGTGCTGACGCCTGGGCAGGAAGTGTATGCTAATTTGAAACTATTTAGAGGATGCTGCAATCGAGACACGTAGATCTGTCTGGGGTTTGGAACATTCATTAGTTCTCAGTAGGAATTTCTGGATTTCTATTGACTCCTGACTTCAGGATCTTCCTCAATTTCAAAGTTGTGTGGCTGTAATATCTCACTTTTCAGTGAGAAACTGTAGGGAAATTACAAGTTGACTATTGACATAAATAATAGAACCTCAATTTTTACCTTTTTCTAATGAGCAGCTGCCAGGAAACATCAATTTTTTTCCAGCTTCTGTGCTGTTAGAGAAGATGCTGCAATGTCTAACTATTTAAAAGAAACCCTTCTTCGTTGCTGTGACCTGTGGCAAGGACTGACTGTGTTCCTAAATGCATTCATTCAGGATACATCGATAGAGTATCAAAATATGATAGCAAAATATGATAGCAAAATATGATAGCTCTTGTCTTTTGGGATGTGCATCAAGCGTGTAGATCTCACTGAATTAGATGTAAGAAGGGAAGGCAGGGATGCACTTCAGCTTTCTTAATACAAAAACCCCACTGTCTGACGTACCAGTCATAAGGCAGAAATTTGTTGCTTTGGATGGAAACATCAAAGATTTCATTGTGTTGCTTGCTGTGTACAGGCCTCAGAAGGCTGTTCAGCAGTGGTTGGATTAATTTTAAACTAGAGAAACTCTTCATATTTGGTAGCAGTAAGATCTGCTTTTCCAGCCTGTGGGGAGCAGAAGAACCAGGCAGTAACTTCTATTCCTTAACCGTGTCCTGAGCAGCTGTTACTGAGGTATTCTTGTGACTGACATCGTCCAAAAGATCTTTTTTCATTGGGTGGGGGGAAGTTTGGCTGGTTTGCATTTTGAAATAATTTCACATTAAACATTCCAGGTTCTCTCTTGGGTGATAAAACACGCATGACTGAGCTGTCAAGAGACATGAATGCATACATCAGACCATCTCCAACCAGAGGGACACTGGGAGGTGTAACAAGGACAACCAATGAAGCCATTCTGCTGTGTGAAGGAGGAGGTTACAATGTTGTTCTGGTGGAAACAGTAGGTATGTGCTTAGAGTTCTCCTTTAATTATCCTGTTGGAATGCCTGGATGATCTGTCCGTAGTGCAATACTGAAATCTGACATCGTTACTGTCTGGAACATGATTGAAAATTTGCAATAAATGGTGAACTCTGAATTCAATTTTTTAGGTGTGGGACAGTCAGAATTTGCTGTGGCTGATATGGTTGATATGTTTGTATTGCTGCTACCACCTGCAGGTGGAGATGAATTGCAGGTATTTATCAGTTTTTCTTACTAAGTATTACCTAGGTCTAGAAAAAGAAACTTCAATCCAAGATGTAATACCTACACAGAAAGTCCTTTATCAATAGTTGTGTAAATCACACTGCAACTACTGAAGTCTTTTCAGTATCTTTTCAATGTGTTGCACAGTTAGAACTTGATTTCCACCTTAGTTTTGGAAGTATTAGGATGTAAAATTTTGATCTTATATGACTTATTTTGGCCTATTTTCAAGCTCTACAAGATTCTGTGATGGGAGTTTGTATTATGGAAGAACAGAAATTAAGAGGTTTGTAAACTTGGTCATGTTTCAGTTAAATTTCTACAAGTGAAACAGATGATCATGCAAACTCCATTATATCCACATTTAGAACTCTTGAGTCAAAGCAGAGTAGTAGCTAGTGATGGCAGGCTGATGGGATGACTCTTGCATGACTAACATACAGGGGACTCTCAGAAAAGCCAGTAAGAGCCACTAGAAACTAAAAACATTTTGACCTGCTTTTTTGCGGTAAATCAGCATGTCACAGCCCTGGGTATTGATGCTTTCTCTCCATGTTCCATGTAGGGTATCAAACGGGGTATCATTGAGATGGCAGATCTAGTTGCTATAAATAAAGCTGATGGTGACTTAGTCGTGCCTGCACGGAGGATACAAGCTGAGTACGTCAGTGCCATGAAGCTGCTTCGCAAGCGTTCGAAGGTTTGGAGGCCAAAGGTTTGTCTATTTAACTGTTGGGTGTGGGGTGATTGTGTTGTGGTTTGTTTTTTGTTGATGGGCTTGGAGTTTTTGTGTTTGTGCTTCTTTTTCCCCTTGAATGAGTCCGAATAGTCATGTAACTGTACTAATAATCCAGGCTCTTGTTAACAGTACTTGGTTTAGTGTTACACTGTGCTAGAAGACTTGATAGATGCTCTTTCTGCTCCACCTCTGATCTGGGGGTGTGCTGCATGAAGCACCCTGCAAAGCCAGTCCTGCTCTCCAGGATTTCTGCCCTGAGCTGCAACCTCAGCACCAGCAGACACATCACATCAGGAGTGGTCCAAACCTGTCCTGTCTTAAAATATCCCTTAAGCTGTTTCTCTGTCTTTTGTAACTCTGAGGCCTGTGATTATCTTTGCTCTTCCACTTGTCCATGTGATTTTCTTTACTGCTTTAATTTTATTTTTCTAGTTTCTCACATAATAAAAGTTCTTGGACAAGAGCCTCATCTACTTATACATGCAATGTGTAGATTGTTGGAATTCTCGTCCTGTGGGCCTTTAATGCAGTGTTCCACCTATTAAAAGGTTATGGTAGTTGACTAAGGAAAAGATTCAGTACTGGTCGTTAATATGTGTATATAAAATAAACACACACACCTTCACTTCTTGTATACACATATAGAAAGGAGATTTGCTCTACTCTGGCATCAAAAATGACCCAGTGAGGGAATTTTAAGTCAACTGGGCTGCTTGAGGCTTAACCATCATTTTGGTTTTGGATGAGATGAGAGGTACCATCTGGTAGACATGACTTGAAAGAACTGTTTGAGACCACTGAACTAAAGAGGTTGTCAGGAATCTGTTTCTGTTTCAGTGATGGCAGTGTCTGACAGCTGGAAGAAAGAATATATTGATGTGCAGGGGCTGTTTCCTATTCATTAGATTGAGGAGAGACTTTCTTAAAAGCCTAAAAAATTTCTGTTTAAAAGATGTTGTGTGTCAGAAATGCTTTTAGCAGAATTAATTTCTAGTCCAGAAAACAAGTGCCAAAAATAGTTGAACCTATAGCTCCATTCTAAAATATTTGAACTGCAAAGGATTAGCTACCAGATTATATTTACCAGAATATGTAACTCTAAGTAAATCATCAACACTGTGCCTTGTAGCTGAGGGACTCTTTAAAATGATTCTCACTCAGACCAGCAGCTGTTCAAGGCCTCTTTATCCCAAGTACTGTGGATCTCAGGGTCTGCTTTTAGTTGGTAGATTTCCAATATTGAGATCTTAGTGTACTGAAGTAAGCTTACCATACACACTTCTTTTCCTACAGTCTACCTGATGCAGTATTTGAATCCTCAAGCCCAGTAGCTGCTTGGCTTTTAAAAACTCTTCTGAATCCAACAGGTAATGCGCATCTCTGCCAAGACTGGAGAAGGGATCTCAGATATGTGGGATAAAATGACAGAGTTCCGTGACCTCATGCTCACAAGTGGCGAGCTGATTGCCAAACGGCGGAAACAGCAGAAAGTGTGGATGTGGAATCTCATCCAAGAAAATATGTTGGAACATTTCCGGAGCCACTTGGCAGTCAAGGATAAGATTCCACTTCTAGAAGAAAAAGTTCTTAGTGGTGTCTTGTCTCCTGGGCTGGCAGCTGACCTGCTACTGAAAGCCTTCAAAGATGGTGTCTAAGCATTCTCTTCTACTCTGTCCTTGTTAAGTGCTTTATGTTAACGTGAGCATTAAATACAGTTTTTCTATGTGTGGGTTCAAATGTTTTCCTACAGCAGGCATTAATGCAATAACCTGTCCACTTCTCTGCAAAAGTCATGACAAATGCAGACACTGAGATTCCTACAGCCTATAATTGGAGAAAACAACATTTCGAAGTCTTCTATTTGTAATTGACCTAAATCTGCTGATCGAAAGTATATGCCCATCTCAAAATGTGACTGGATTTGGGGGGGTGGGAAAGAAAGGGTTGTGGTGGTGCAGAGTTTTATTCTAATTATGTGACCATCCTAGAGCACGTGACGCTGCAGCTTTCCACTCTAATACAGCACCAGCTGTTGCCAGTATGGATTGCTTTTTCTTTCCTCACCCTGAGTGATAGCAAGAACGTTGGACCCTTTGGCAGCACTTGACCACAGTCTTAGTGTAAATAAATTGTGTGCATATAAATAGAATATAGTGGTGTCAGGTGTTTGGAAGCTATAGTTAGGTATTATACACTGGGAGAATGGAACTTGAATCATCTCAGTTTCTAAGTAGATGTCTTAATTCAAAGGCAAAATTTAGTGAGACTGTTTTTAAGTGCAGGCCTCAAATGGAACAAATGTCATCCACCAGGGCCTAACAGCCCATGTCTATACCAGAATAGTCATCTCCAGTAACAATGCTTTGAGGCTTTCTGATCTGACTTCAGTTTTTTTTACTTCAGTTGTGTTTGCTGTGCTTTTTTCCTCCTTTCTTGTAGAAGATGTAGCTGCTTAGAAACCAAAGTTTGGGGAGTTTTGTTTGTTTGGGTGGTGTTGTTTTGTGTTTGTTTTTTTTTTTTAATTTATTTCCCTTGAGAAAATCTGTCAGAAGCATTTTCCTGAGCCATGATATAGAAAGCAGAGCTCATTTGATACTAAATATGAAAGCTAAAGTTGAAAAATGCTGATGCTTTGGCTGAGATCTGGCACAAAACTGGCAGGAGATTTTTTTTGAGTCTTGTGTACTTGAACTGGCTGCAAAAAAAACCTGCATGGAAAGTGATAATTGTTATAGTCTTGAGTTTCTGGACACACACATGAAAGAGAAGATGGGTTTAGTTTTAATTTTAGCTTGTTTTCACCTATTTGGCTTTCTAAAGTATCATCACATAAACTGTCAGAACTTTGGTGCTCTACCCTCCTTATTCCCATTTCTTAAGCTTTGCATCCCAAGTGAGTAATTTGGCACTGCTGCAAACCTGTTACCTAGAAGTAGCTAAAGGAATGTTAGGGGGTGGGAGAAGCACAGTGACTGTGTTAGGATCATACTGAGTAGTTGTGAAAAAAATGTAGTGCTGCAGTTTCTTTTTTATTTAAAAGCAGTTTATTGAAAATGACAGAAACTGCCCCAAACAAAAAGCAATGTCTTCTGTCCTTTCAGCTTTAAAAATTAACGTATTTTGATGGTACGTACTAGAAGAAGTGACAGATGGAAAATAAATTAATGAGACTAGCAGCATTTTAACTGGTGAGTTCTCAGCTTTTTTGATAGTCCATTTGTTTCAGGTGACAGCTTTTAAGGGGACCTAATTTGTGCTTATCTGTTAGATCAAACCCTTATTATCATCCTTACATTTGTCAGGGGGTGCTGTTTTCCTTGTCTGTTGTACAGGAGCTGTCAAGCAAGTAAAACAGAGCCTGCTGCTTTGTTTAAGTGACAGCTGCTCAAACAGAATATGTTTTACCACTTCATCAGGATGTTTGCTGGATGCAGATCTGTCCATCCAGTCAAGCCATTATTTTCTCTTCTTGTTGCTTCTTTTAAAGTATTGTTAACTTACTCTTAACAGAAAACAGCTTAAGCAAGTTCTGCTTTTCATTCAGCTGCATTTTATTCTTAAAGTAGAGCACTGAATGAAAATTAGATTTGCCACCTTTATGTGTTCATTTATGCCTCATGCTTCAATAGGCAGAGAAATGCCATTACACTGAAAAGGGTCTTTGGAAATGGCACAATAGAGAAGGGTCCCTCCTTTGTTTTTCAGTGATTCTCCTACCAAGCTGAAAAGCTCTACTGCACAAACTATGACCTGAGTCTCACATGTCAGAACCAAATTCTTTATTTTGTAGCATGAAAAATTTGGCTATGACATACTTTGTTGGCATCAACTGCTGTTCAATTGATTACGCAGTTTGGTTTACATCCTCCTGGGCCAAGGAAACACTTTGTCTTCAGAAAGGCTGCTTAGCTTTAGCTCTACTAGCTACAGTTTAGTAAACAATTCAGTATTTCCCATGAATTTTATCCAAGATGATTTCCAGCTCATCATTTGTATCTCTGTGGGATTGAGTGGGGTAAAATGCATTAAAATGCTGTTGTCCAAGTAAAACAGGCTGAAAAAAAGGTAGTAAACAAATCTGTTGAGTAGGATTTTGCTATATTCTTTATGTGCTGCAGTTGTTAAGTTGCTCTCTTCATAACATTTCAAACCCCAACTACTGCAGAACAGTATGAGAAAATACTAACAAGACTGTAGCTAAAAGTATAATAAACTGTTAAACAAATTGATTTGGGAGGGAAGGAGTAAACTTTTCAGATACACAAGCTCATGTCCTACAAAGTCTTGCACTTGTATGTAAACATGAAACTTCTTCCCAGGTCCCTGTGTAACAGATGTTGCTGGTGTTTCACAGCTGGAAAAGCAAGTGTGGTGAGATCAAGTGATTTACCCAGGACTCAAACAGGTCAGTAGAGCTTAAGGGTTACAGTTCAGTAGTCTTTGCTCTGAGCCCCATATATATTTACAGCCATGTTACTTAAGGTTGAAAAAATGCTCTTAGCAAGTTCATGCTCCCGGTGTGACTTATTCCTTTCATATCTAATCTCTCTGTTTTCAGTGACAGGATGCAGTGACCCCTTCCTGACTAGTGTTATGTTGTAAGGTCCTGCTTCAAGTAGTAGAAAACTTTTCCTTGATAACTAATCTGCCCTCACCTTTTGTAAATGCATTATTTCCTGTGGTGGCTGCTTGTTCAGTCTTCATGTTCTCCTACTGTATGGTTTCTTTATTTGTGAAACCCACGGTGTGTTTGTCGTCTGTTTGTGGGTCTTGAGATTTTTGGGCATGAAGATTGAGCTAAAGGATAATAGTGAACTTTTTTTGACCTTACATAGTTCCTTTCCAGAAGTTCTCTTTCTTAATGTGGCAAGACTCAGTTATTGACTTGCCCTGTACTGGTGTAAACAGGCTTGTTCTGGCTTTGCTTTTCCTTGCTCAGAGTGCTCTGTTGCTTCCTCCTTGGATGCACAGCTGAGAGGTAACTTTGTGAGTTAGAAATATTTTTACAGAGCTTAGCCCTTTCATCACTGTTCCTGCTAGAGTGTTTTAAAACTGCTATCATTTGAATAGTGGTTGAAGTTGATAAAACATATATTTAAAGAAAAATGAGCATGGAATTTAGGGTTTGGACAATCAACAGTGCACAGGCTGGCTAGCAACAGGGTTCTTCTTCCAAAACCTAAATACTTCGTGGTCATATTCCTTACAGTTTACTTAAACATAACCTACCCACCCCATATTAGAACATTAACACAGTTTGTGGATTGAGATAAAATATTTCAAACTCAAAACCTTCTAAGCATTGCAGTATTTAGAATGGAAATATGATAGACTGATTCTGTTCGCTGCTGCCATACTGAGGTATGGTTCTAGCAAAAGGGGATCTGGCATTTGTGGTAATCTGTGGAGTAAGTATGGTATGGAACAGCAAATGGAATGTCTCTTTACACTCTCGCCTCCATGGCAGCATAAGAATTATCTTGGACAATTCACTGTCAAGCCACAGAAACCAGTGTGACCCACTGTATGCTGGGCGAGGTTTGCAAAACTGATCAATTCCCTTTTGGAATTGTGTGTTATGTGGGACTAGTCTGGTGCAGGCGCTTGTCCTTCGGAGCTAGGTTTGTGCTCTTGGGGAGAGTTAGAAGTCGTTGTAGCTGGAGTTAATGAGTGGCTGCCTGGAATAATTCAAAAGCTTAACTTCAGGATGCATCGTAAGATTCTTGTATTTTCACTTCAAATAGGGTAGCAAAGTGAGTCCCTGCTGTGTGTTAGCTACTGTCTTCATTTTCTCTTATGTTTAGCTCTCTTTTGTCAGTAAAGTAGCACAGAAAGATTTATTTATACACTTTTTTCCCTCATTACTTAAATATTCATAATCACAGGGATTAACAGTAATTTTTGTTTCTTGTATTGAAAGTGACTGTTATACCCTAAAGATTATAGCCTAGAGTTTATAACCTAGAGCCGGTTACCGCTTCAGCTGACTGAGCTGACCTGCAGTGTGGCAGACTGCGGTGGCTAGGGTTGAATAAGGTACATCTAATGAGCAGATGCTTCCAGTGGCTGTGGCTGTGGCTGTAGCACTATAAAGTCACCCTGCTGAAGGCTTCTCTCAGCCCTGAATCTGTGACACAAAGATCCTGTTTGTAGTTTTCTAATTGCAACCAGCGGAAGACAAGACTAATGTTAGTTTTTATGACTCGTTGCTTAGCAGCGTTGATCAACAAAAGCACAACCTTTTCTTTTCCTGTAACCTTGGTGAACCCATGCTTGGACAGAGCTCGCCAGCGGAACACAAAGATTTCTGAAGTCGTGCAAAACTGTTGTTCAGTGTCTGTTAGCGGTGTCTGAGGGAAACTGTCTCTTCTTGACCTCTGTGTCACCTTTGCCCTTTAGTCTTCTTTCTCTCTTTCATCGAGCCTTAGAAGAACACAGGCACCATCCTAGGAAGGTGTGGAGGATGGGAAGTTTAGAGGCGAGCCAACTGTGCTCAGATGTATCCTGCCACTTGTGAGGAAAAGGAGCTGAGCTGGTTCCCAGAATACAATGTCAGACCCTCCTCTGATGGCAGGAGAAACAGACTTCAGCCACCACAGAAAGGATTACTCTTATTTAGAGAAGCTTTCTCAGTATTTTGGAGTAGACAAAATAGAGAAGAAAGGGAAATTTGGGTTTTTTCCTGATTTATCCCATTTAGAAGGGATTGCACAAAGTGAACTGGAAGGGATATTGACTGTGTTTAGAAACGACTGCACTGGGTATAGATATACAGATAATTTCCCTTCTTTTCTTTTTTATCTGATCAAATCTGGCAAAGCCTCTAAAAGAAAATCTGCTAATATTTGCTGTCTGCAGAATTCTAAGTAGCTGCAGTCACCTTCTTAATTTCTGGAGGAGGATAGAGTTTTGGTCAGAGTCAGTAAGCTGTTCAAAACACTTTCAGTAGAAGCAAAAAAAACTTTTCTGTTGTTTTACATGGTGTGATACAGAGTAGCTGTCTGGTTCTTTCTGTATGCAGTGCCAATAGAACCTGAGTAGATTAAAAAATTAATATTTCAAACTTTAGGTAATTAAAATATTGCTCCTCTTCACATTTCCTTTCAGCTATCCATTAGAACATTCTCTCACAAATGAAAATGTGTCTTTGCTGTGAGACTCTTCGGTGCTGCTATTTTGGCATCTGCAACAACCAAGCAGATCATGCCCTCTGCACAGCACCAGCACAACCAAAAGCCACTGGGTGTTTTATTTCTGTACAAGGTGAATCAGTTATTCTGAGTTACGACATGTTGAGTAGGGAAGTCCCAATTTCACGCCTTGCAGAGTGCACATGGCTTTCAGGGTAGCTGCAGACTCTGCTCCATACACGTTCCCACCGCACACTGTTCTCTGCTGATATTTGAAATGCTAACTAACATCTCTCTGTACCCTGATGTCAGGAAGGGATGGCATTTGAGCATGTGCCTGAGTGTGCTGGGACAGGGGTCCTGGCTTACAGACCAGATGAGTTTCGTCCCACTAGAGGAGGCAGTTTTCCATTTTGGGGATGCAATGAGACAGGAAATTTCAGAGGGAAACTGGGATAATTAAAATAATCTTGTTTGATTCACTGCCAGCTCTTTCTTCTTAGAAAATATTGCTCTGGAGACATGCACAGATCCTGTGAATGAATCTAGTCTGGATAGCTCTCATTTAACATTTTGAACATGTATCCCTTGGTAGGCATCTGAAGCACAAGGACGTTTCTGTGGGACAGTTTGAATGGCTTTGCTTTCATAATGGTTTTTTTTTTCTTTACTATCTGCTGCTCGAGATTAAGTCTGGACTAGCAGGTTAGCGTGGCATTTCCTCCTGTGGACTGCATCACAAAATCATCCCCAAACAAAAGGTTTTTACAAACAAGTCTTGTGTAACTTGTGAAGAAAAATAATATTTGAAAAGCTGAAAGAGAATTTTAAATACTGCACAGGCTGGATAGAATTCAGTGCGGTGGGTTTAGTACCTGAACCTAAAAGTCATACCATTATTTACCCTGTGTTTTTGTGCTTGCCTAGTGTTCCTAATAAACCACCTTGTTTGCATACCAAGAGATAGCAACTGAGAGAAACAAATTGCTGCCAATAGCAAAGGTCAGTCTTTCTGAAAGTTATTTCTCAGTGGCTTCGTTTTCGAGGTGTTTTTTGTGAAGCAGTGGTAGTGTTTCACAAAGGAAACAATTGCTTAGGAAGTTTTGTTGGGACAAATGCTGGAAGGGCATTAAGTGTGACCAGGGGCCTGGGAGAGGCTGCAGTCTTTGTCTCAGTTGCAGTACTTGTAGAGAGCCCTTAGATGGTGCCGTACAGCAGCGCTCGGCCCTTCCTGCGCCCAGGTGGAAGCTCCTCCACCGAGTCAATCTACTGCAGGGATGCGTTGGCCCCAGATGAGGGTATGATTTAAAGAACGGGTGAAAGGCGTCCCTAGCAACCGCCAGATTTCCTTGCCCACTGAGCTTGAGCTGCTGTTGAAATGTAAACTGTGTTTTCACGAGGTTGTTGGGTAAAAGAAAATGAACTCCAAAATATTGCAGGAAGAAATTGTAGAAGCAAAGGTAACCATCAGGCTGTTCCACACAAGCCAAAGCTTTCTGAGCAGGAGCTGAAGCAAGCCCTTTGTTTCCTAAGAGTTATACCCAACCACTTTCTTAAGTAATGCATATTCCTGTCCTTTGATTTCTCTATATCCATGGATCCATAGCCTGGGTCGAAAATTCTGCTGTAGTTCAGTCTGGAGAGCACAGCTGAGCTGTCTCTGGGCACTGTTAATTAAGATCAGCAAATGCAATCTGTCAGTCGAGACATATTAAATATTAAATTCAGGCATGGATTTCAATAACTGCTATCATTTAGTTCTTATAAAACTTGAATCATGTCACACTTAAAACATCTGTGTCAAATCTATTGCCGATTTTCTGTAAAGCAAAGTGCTTTTGAATAATAGCTGAAGAGTTTTTGGGGGCATTTGAGGATCGTGGTGGAGGAAGAGCAGTGTTCACCCTGGGAACTTCCTCCACAAATATGGGTGTGGTGTTGTGGCTTTCAGGTTAACCCTTCCACGCTGTGAAACTCACTTTGTTCCTGAAGACCCGAGGATGCAGATTTGAGAAGTTCATGCAGCTTTAGGATTTTGAGTTGCACTGTCAGCTACAAAGGAACTGAAGTGGAATTTCCTCCAGTGGGATGGGTCTCAGGCCATGAAGTTAGTTTTGTTTGGAATCTGTTGTATAAATTATGAAAGGAGGTTATTAGGTAACTCTCCAACACTTTATCAGTATCTAGCTTTTTCTTTTGCAGGAGAGAAGTGAGAGGTTGAAAATATACTGATCTCTGCCCCTTGGAAAAGAGTCCAGGCACTGTTTTTTTCCAAGCTGGAAGTACAGCCTTCCCATGGTTGTGTCCTGTGCTGTTGCACATTCCTGTCATTTGTAAATGGACCAGATTGTTTCCCTCCTTTTACCACCATTTGAGGGGCTTAAGCCTGGGAATATTCTGCCAAAGTAAATTAAATAATTCATGTTTTCAGAATGACTTCATTTGGTCGAGACTTCTATTTACTTAGAGAGAGAGAAAGAGGCTGCTGCTGTTACAGTCTCTGCTGTATTTTTTTATCTTGGTAACTTCCTATAACACAATTATTTTTTCTGACCTTTGAAATGTGGCAGACTGCATAAAATGAATATCCACTGTGCCTTCTGCTCATCCCAGGCATTTTCATCCTGCATGCTGTTGTTTTAGGTGATGTGAGTTGTTAACATTACCCCGGGTTCTGCTGGCATGGAGGTCGGAGCAAGTACTGAGCTTCTCTTTCTTGAGTGTTGAGAAACACTGTAGCTGAATTCACTGACTAGTTGAATGGTACTAAGCAATGAAGCTAGTGGCTCTGAGTTCTCACCTGTGAAAAGGGAATCTTGTAGCTATTTGCATTATAATCTTCCAGCTGCAGTTGCATTTTTGCTGGGTTAAAAACCTTAAGCAGCTCCAGCAATGTGTCACACTGCTCTGGTGTTTCACATCTGCAAAGCTCTGCTCAAATATTTGCCCTGAGTAAAGCACTCCAGCGAGCTGAGAGGCAGGAAAGCATCACTGCAACTGCAGAGAAAAGAAACAGCCCCAGAGAGGTTAAAGCCACTTTCCTTCATCACGCAGTGAGTCGATGGTGGAGCTGGAATTACAGCTTGGGAGGTTCCTGGCTCCTGCTTCTCTAAGCTGTGGAGAAAGGTCATTTCCCAAAATGACTCCCATTTGTTATTGATAATAGGGCAACAAAGGGCTCTGAATGTATTAATAGGTCACTGTCTGGTGTCTTTAATAACACAGAATTAGCAACCTTGCATAATTGGCTGCCTCACATTTTTCTGGGGCAGTATCACTTCCACAGTTCGTTTTGTCTACTCTTCATAGGTATTTTTGGCTTGGCTCTTCTAACCTAACTTTAAATAAAGTAAATAGGGACATTTACATAGCAGGCCTAAACTGCCTCCCCATCAACAGTCACAGTAAACTGCACATTCAAGCCACCTCTCAGATCGGCACAGCTCCTCTGCTGCCATCCGTGCGTGCTTGTGGGCCCACGAGCTGCAGCTGGGACACTTTGAAGCCACAGAGCAGAGTGCCATCTGTCTGAAGAGAATACAGAGGTGACAGAGAGGTGCAAGGTTTGATGACTGTCCTCGGGTCATCTTTCTCGGGAGAAAGACAAACCCCATTCCCACCCAGTGGGACAGAGGAAAGGATGCTAAATGCTTTTGAAGGGATCTTTGAGGTTTGGTTCCAGCCATTGCTCAGATGTCCCTGAGGCTGGGATATTTGTTAGGTACTTCTGGGTCTTACAGATCTATTTATTTTTTATTCTGCCTTTGCCTTTTATAAAGTGCTATTGATATTATTGGCTTCAGCAGGGTGCTGACTGAAGCTTTCTGTTTCTTGTTTTTTTCTCTGAAGAGCTATTTGAACTGCTAGGCTACTAAGCAAATTCAGGATAGCCACTGATGAGCAGCTATGAAACTTGAGCTTGTTTTCCTGCCTAGCATCCAGATCTACCCACCTCCAGTGAAAGAAGGACAAGATGGTATTTTCTCTTAGCCAGCTCTGAAAAATTGCAGTGAGTAGTGGTGGGAAGAACAACATGCACAAAACAAACAGTTATCAAATCAATTTACTCAGCCTTGTTTTAATTTGAGTTTGGAGAAAGCATTTCCAAACAGAGGTGGAAACCAAAATATTACGTAAGGCAAGTTAAGCAAGCTGAGCGTGTGTAGCGCACAGGAACGGCAAGGGTGCTCTTCTCACCCTTCTATCTGCAGATAGATGGACTTGAATTAGCAAAGCAATAGGAGCTTTATGTGCTGCGTTTACTTTTTAATGCTTGTTCCTTGAAGTAATTGGATCTATTGTTGTGGGCACTGGGAATGCCAGATTGGCTCCTGCACTCACTGGCTTGTGAACATGACCTTCTGGAGGTCAAAACACTGGAGAGCTCGCTCTGTTGAATTCTCAGAGGTACCAGTCATAGCAGTTATTGCTTTAAAAAAACAATGTGAATGTTTCCTGCCCATGTCCAGTTTGTTGTTTGTACTGAGCTGTGGTGTGTTTTTCTGCTGTTTGGGTTTTTTACTAATTAATCTCTTTAACTCTTCTCAAGTGGATTCAGAGCGTTTGAATTTTATTTTTAAAACATAGTTATTTTTTCACCACTGGTGATCAGAGACTGAACTCTAAATGTTAGTCAGTTTTCTTGAGTTTTTGGTACTTGATCAGGCATCCCGCTTTCTTGGTGAAAAGTCATCCAGACATAGTCAAACATACCCACACAGGACAAACTGTGTACCTCTGCTAAGGGAAAGGAAAAAATAATCTCTTATGACTAATGTCAAATGATTCATGGCAAATGCTGATGGCTACATAATTTCAGTGTTAAGTACCTCTGCCTTTCCTGATAGGGAACTCCAGAGAGACTTAAGTAGAGCACCCTACAAAGAAAAGACAAATGATCTTAGAGTCTCTTAGTTCATGCTCCTGGGCTCAGTTTTCAGGCAGTGCAAAGCTTGACTTCTTGTGGCAGAAAATGAGGTTTCCATGTCTATGTGCTTTGTGGTTTCTGGCACCAGATGGCTTCATGGTTCCTTTTGGTATGAATCTTTTCCAAGAGCTAAGGGAGTTGCTGTCAAGCTTCAACTTTCATCCTACAAACTTGTCAAAACATACAATATTTGAACACCATGCATGATGTGAAACAGCCCAGAGGTGTTGTGATCCATCACCAGATCTGCTGGGCTTGGAGCAAAGCAGTGGTGATTAAATTGCTTCCTGAATGGTTCAGATGTGAGTAGTTGGACTTCCTCAGGACTTCTTTATCTCTTCCTAAAAACCCCACTGAGATGCAGCTGCCATGTTGCCTCTCTCAAAGATTCAATTCGAGCTGATTTGAATGTTTAGTTTAGTTTTTGTGGTAAATCCTGGCAGAAAGGCTTCTCACACCACACTCCTGCTAACCACGCTCACATTGCCAGCTGAAATCTGCATCTGCTGCAGGCCTCTGGCATCTGTGGGTAAGCTTACTCTGCCTAAGTAGTTGTGAGTTTTTTCAGCAGTTAGTCCTTAACACTGGACTTCTATTTACAACAGATTTCAGTATTTTTGTGTCTTGCTGGAAAGCCTGAATTTTCTCTCTGCTGCTCTCTGGCTTGGTCAGAACAAGCAGCACCCTGTATATCTGCCTGCACTTGTGTGGAGTTGATGCAGTGCACTGTGTGACGTACTCAGATTTACAGCCAAGGTAAAAGGAACAGCCACTTGTTACCATCTGTTTTTTTCCCCTCAGTATGTCAAACTGCTCTCTGTTCCTTCAGAGGTGTATTGGGCTACTTGGAACCAGGGCAATGTGCTAAAAAAACTGTGAGCAGAGTCCTAAGTGAATTGATGCAGGGCTCATTTTCTTCTGGGTTCTGCATTTCTGACTTGGTTTTGACCAGGACTTTTTCCACTGCTCTGTGATGGGCAGAAACTAGTGAAGTTAGAATAGATTTTGCAGCTGGAGGAGAGAAGATGCAGGGCTGTCAATGTAAAGATTTCCAGCTGTTGTGTAAATAACTTGAAGGGCATAACTTCTTTTGAGACCTGTCTCTGCCCAGGGTCCCAGATTGCCTGCTGGAACTTAAAAGGCTAAAGCCATCTTCCCTGCAGTTTCAGAGTGCTCAGCAGCTGTCTCTAGCTTGTGCCCATGGATTTCTCTGTGTTCACCTGGGAGATCTTTCAAAGACCTTTGAAAAGGTGGAATGAGATCTTTCCTTGAAGGTAGCTGTCTTGGCTACCTGCCCTACTTACAGCCAGGAAGGAAAGGGGAAACGAGGAAACATTGGAATTCCAGCTGAATGCCGCCATGGGATGGTGTAAGGTCTCAGATTCCACGTGACTGACAATTAATTACATTATTAGGTGCTTCAGGTGCTATTTCCTTTTATGTTAACAGGAAAGAATTCTTCAGGAAGTCCCCCGGTGTTACTGGGCCTGTGGTGAGAAGATCTGAGACACTTAGCAGTGGTACTGTAGAAGCAGAACAATTGCTTTGAGTTTGTTACGACGCTGCAGCTTGTTACAACCAGAGGGCCACCTTGTGTGGGAGCAGAGAAGAGGAGCCAGGGCGTGTGCCATGCTGCGAATAGTACTGGTGGAGGTGCTCTGGCTTTCCCTGCTTGCACAGTCGATTCAGTGTCAGCACAGGTACGGACAGCAGACCTCGGAGGAGTTAGAAGTGAACAGCCTTTATTTTGGAGGTTTGTAGAAAGAGCTGCAGAGCTAAGGGATTTCTTTGAGGTTGGGCCTGTCAGCAGCTGGCAGATGACTTAGGAGGAGACAGTCCCTGGTCGTTGGGCAGTGCAGAGCGCGAGCTTCGAACCGTGCAAGCTTTTGGCAGATAGGGAAGACTCATGCTAAAAGCTTCAGAGCTCTGGCCTCACTTTGGCTGCCAGTCACAGGTTTTGATAGTCTGCTTTATTTTTTGTTTGGTAACTAAAAGTTAGGGGTCTGAACTCCTCTTTTAGTCTAGCCCAGGAAGCCAAGTGTCCTCTGGGGGAAAAAAAAGTAACTATGCAAAAAACCTCTCTCCTGTTTTGCTTTGGTGCCCTAAACAGAGAGGATTCTCAAGTCTCTACCACCAAATAACAGCCTGGGTCTTGACAAGATACTGATTAGGTGACAAAAAAATGGTGATAGCACTCACATGGCTGGTGCTGCCAATAGCAAATATAAAAGTTGAGCAATTTCTGTGACAGTGCTACAATCAAAAATCCTGACGGAAAAAATCCACTTTCTGAAGAATCTCAGGAAAATCTCTCCGCGTAAAGGCTTTTGGGAACCAGATTCAAAGGCAGTTGGGCAGAATGTAGCCAGTAGCACTCACAGTCAGGAACCACAAATTCTGCCTCACAGGAAATTCCTGTGTCTTTTAAAATGTTCCACTGGAAGAAACCTCTGAGCAGTCCCAGTTCCTAGAGTGTGGGTGGTTTTTTTTTTTTTTCCTTAATTCCCCTTTCTTCTGCAGTGTTCCTCAGTAGCATTTACCCTGAGAGCTGGATACTGGCTGGAACTGAGGAATGAATGGGCCAGTCTGGCAGGGTCAACCTTTTTACCACATATGGAAGAGAACTGTGAGCAGAATGAGCTTTTCATGTTAAGTGGAGAGGGCCAGAGGAGGGTAACAGTGATCATACGTACAAAGTGTGTCCACTCTGCTTGTGGCAAGAGTGGAGTGAGACTATCCAGCACAGGGGCCTGCAGCAGACAGCTTGGGGAAGGCTAATCAGGAACTATGCTTGTGGTGGGACTGGTGAGGGGAAAATTTGGTGCATCACTGCAGCAAAGTCCTTCTACCTAGTGGGCTTACATGGGATACAAATGGATTTAATGACCGGGTTTGGTGCCAACAGGTCATAACTACTTATCTTGGGCAGCCACATTAGAAATACACCAGGTATGATTTACTGTGGCAGCACCAAAAGGACCTTAGTTAATGAGAGTGTGGATTTCTCTACTCCTGTTAAGTTCCTTGTTGCATGAGTTGAGCTGGGCCAGGATACCAGGAATGCCATGAAGCGGGGGAGGCACACAAGCTGCCATGACTGTAGCTTGCCCATGGAGCAGCTGGAGCTCAGCACCAGCTGAGCACTGGGCCATCAGGTGGTGTGTGAGGCTGCTGACCATGCCACTTAATTGGAGTTTTTTAAATCAATGTCAGGAAATAAAGGTCCTGTGACTTTCTTGCTGAAACAACTGCTTCTCATTGCAGTGCAGCACAGCTGTACACTGTGTGCTGGCAGGCCTAGACAGCAGCAAAGCGTTACTACAAGAATACAAACACACATAGCAGTTTATTATCTGCTATTTCAATGCTTTAAGCTACCCACAGAAGTTTAGAGAGGTTACTGCTTTCTCTCCACACAACATGTGCTGGCAGACCCAGGCTCTGTGCATGGGATGCTGCACAGGGTGAGAAGTGCGATATTGAGGAGGTGCTCAAGGCTGGCCCTATTGCTACTGTGCTCAGCTCCAGCCCTCAGGTCTGGCTTTTTGGTGAGCTACTCACATGGGTAGTGCTGCTGTTGTGGCTGTTCAGGCAGGGAAGAGAGCAGGGACTGGAGCAGACTCATGCTCTTATTTGTGGCAAGATGCTTAAGGAGTCAGTGAGCGCAAGCTGGGGCAGCATGCTCATATTCACCCATGCAGTTATGCACAAACAGGTTCTAAAGGCCTACCCAGCTCTGCGTGAGCACATTAGTTACAGCTTTGACCCTCCCTTCCTCTTCAGTCTGTTAAAAAGCAAATTCTTCAGCCTAGCATGTGAATGAACCTTACAGTCTTAAATAACAGTGAAAGATTTGAGAAAGTATTTGGGTTTTTTTTGACCAACAGGAAAGTGAGGCCTGTTTTGGGTTTTGGTCACGTTAGGAGTACTGTGAACATTGGCTTGAAGATCTGGGGGCTCAGAGTGTTTCTCTGTTCTTTATTTAAACAGGCACCTTCCCAGAAGAGTAACAACCAGAGTCTGCTGTTTCAGGGCAAGGCTGTTTGAGAAGTGCTGAGGGAAAAAAAAGGTATGTGATAGAAAGTAGACATTTGAAAAGTAGAGGAGAGCTACAGGCAAACCACAGAGGAGATGCTACAGAAACTCCAATCTCTTTTCACAAACTATAAGCCTGTAACTTAGACAAAGTGTTGGGTTTGCCTTAGTTTTTCAGACCTGTGCCATATGTTGCATTTTAAATGTGGTTGAAGGGGAGTGAAATACAACAATAAAAAACCTCCAAAGCAAAACCACCTTCTAGCATGCAACACCCTCCTCCCCCTGTCCTTAAAGCAGGGAAATAGGCCACAGAGGCTTCACAAGGCTGTAAAGTGCCAGCATTTGTCTCTGCTCTTCTACTGTACAGTTGTTGGGGGGAATTTAGGGGTAGGGTGGGTTAATTTGTTGGGGTTTACTAATTAAATGTTTCCAGCTGGCATCCCTCCACCCCCACTACTGCTCAGCCGCAGCTCTGCATTTCTGTTTCTTTTTTAAAATGGTGGGTAAGGGTCATCCATGCAACTCTTAGTCAAAGCCAGCTGCTGAGCACATGTGGCAGCACAACAGCTGCACTCTGATGTATTGTCTGGTATCTGGCAACTGGATGGCTGCCCACTATAGACAGCACTGTGTTCCCAAGGGTTACACAGCAGGCTGCAAGCCAAGTTAGATTCTGGCCTTTGCTTCAGATGTTACCTGTTAACTCAGCCTGCAGCTGCCAAGACATGGGTGACATCTGAGCTGTCCTGGCTGGCCCAATGCCAGCAGTGCTGTTTCCAACTGGTGGTGTTCATGGGGGAAATCGGCAGCAGGCTGCTCCCTGCAGCCTCCCACCAGCAGCTTTAGGCCTAGATTTTAAAAAAGCATTTTCTGTATTTGTTTGGTTGGGTTCCCTTGTAGGCACTCACCTTTCAGGGGGCACTGAACTCAGGGCGCTAGACTCATCCCTCTCCCTTTTCCAGGGACGCCAGGCTTTAGCTGGCTCACATCCAGGGTCAGCTGTCACTTCTAGAATTGTCTTAGATGCTTCACTGGTAATTTCTAAAACTCTGATTCAACCTCTTCCCTTGCAGGCTACTTGGCTGCCTCTGCCATCAGAAGATGACACACCACTTACTGCAGCTCCACAGCCAGCGTCCTGGCTGACAGACCTCTGGGTAGGAGTGCTTGTGCTTGTGTTTTATTAGCTTTCAGAAACTACAGAACAGATACCAGGCCATGCAGGCTCCTGCAGGACCTGCCTGAGCTCTGACCCCTCGGGCAAGAGGCTAGATTGCTTTTACAGCCAGCACTTAACCTTGCTGCTGAGATTTGTCAACAAGGAGGCCAATTAGCAGCAGATATGATGGTGGATGATATAATGCAGATGTCTGTTTGTTAGGAGCACAGGCAATATATTTTAAACACAACATGTGTTTTTAAACATGGCTCTGCAGAATTGATGCCAGCTCCTGCAAAAGAATCCTGCTCTGCAGGTAAGGGTTACAGAAAAATGTGGGGTTTTGCCAAAGTCTCTCAAAAGCCTTGTTCTGCTGGGCTCATGATGACTGTGGCAGGTGTAGGATTAGAACTATTTCTGCTTGAAAAGATGGCTGCTTTTGAATTCACTGATACATTTTTTTATGTGAAAGACATCTGGGTGCAGAAAGAGAACAGGGCAGCTTCTGTGGTCTCGAGAGACTCAATACACTAAGCAGGCTGCTCTGTCCCCACGTGTATATTGGCGTGTCTGTCAGAAAAGACACATCAGGGAGAGCTGAGTGACTCGACTGAAACAGTGCAGGTCTGCAAGCATGTTCTAGCCCCCTGCTGCCAAGGGCAGTGGCTCTGTATCACCTACATACGAGCATGGGGCACCAGTACTCCTCTGGTTCTTCTGGCTGATGTGTGGGTGTTGGTAATGCCAGAGAGGCTGTTTGCCAGAGGCTGGGCCATGTTTTGGTTGAGAATGGGCCTGAGCTTTTAAACAAAACTTCCCAGTAAGGCTCAAGGGCTGGAGCTGCTACTGCAAGCCTTGCACTTAACTGTGAGCTGGCTGCTTGTGCAGGCAGGGTGAGTCAGGCCTCTGCGCAGCCTCCTCCTGCAGACACTGCCAAGCAGTGCAGAGTAAAACTGCTGCCAGAGACAGAAGTATCTTCTGTCCTCTGCCATCCAGGGTGCTCTGAGTCACTTCTGCTCGCTTTAACTGAACATCTGAACCTACAACGTACAACCTTTAATTGAGACAATGGTTTCAGAATTTACAACAGACCTGGAGCACTTTGCTGAAGCAGAGGCCTGGTTTTAAATACCTTTCCAGCTGACAGAATCTGCAGGGCTGTCTTGTAGCTGCTAGGACAGACACTCAGGACTAGCACAAAACACCCCACAGGGTCTCACTGTACATTTTCTGTTACAAGTATCGTGCAGGAGGAGAGGAAGACCACCTCTTGAACACGAGTAACCAACCCTGTGTCAAGCCAGAGATGAATTCCCTTCACCCAAGTCACCAGCAGAAGGAGGAGCAATGGATTCCACACAGGCTGTTAACAGCACCACACTCTAACAAGGTACTGATGGAGACCCTGAAAATAAGTACCCACAGAAATAGCCATTAGAACTTTTCTGCTGATTAAATCTTAACACTGCCCTGAAGGCAAAGGGCAGTCCACATGTATTTAATGTTAACATTAATTTAGGCCTTTAAAGGTCCCTTCTAACCCAAAGCATTCTACAATTCTGTGATTAATTTATCTGAGGATAGTTTTTAATCTAATGAATGCCTAGGTTTTGTTCCCCTTGGTTAGTGTTATAATACTAAGCAGCTTTTCTTGTACAATCCAACAGTATCTTTGCTTCTTGGAAATCTCAGAGCCTCCTTCTTTAGCCTCCTCTGTACATTTTAATTATTATCTTTGGTGGGGAAAAAATAGCTTTAAAAAATGCTGACACGGTGCAAACACAGTATTTTTACAATGGCAACAGTAAGATTTCTACTACGGTCTTTAATGCAGTGTGTGCCTTTCTTCGCTGTGCGGCTCCTCTTTAAGGCAAGAATTCTCCTTTCACTGGGGTGACCCCCAGGCAAGGCCAGGTTGCCCAAACCACCGCTAAGGAGTGGATCTTTGAACTGCAGGGCTAAGGAGGGTGGGGCTGGAGAGCTCCATCATCCTCCCCATTCAGCAGACTCTTCAGGAAGGGTGTGATCCCCCTGGCAGAACTGACCTGGCAGGTTGGTACAAGCACAGAGCCCACAGAAAACACTCTTAGGAGTATCTGCTGTATTTTTTCATCAGTATAATAACCAACCAGAGCTTTCAATTTCAGCTGCTAATAACATCTTACCTTTTATCTTCATACTTTCTCGTATTGTAGGAGAATCCTTTTCCCTTCCCTCCCAGTCAAGCCTAAATCTATGTAAAGGCGATAAAAGAGATGAAGGCAAAGCAAAAAGAAACAAGAATATAGCCAACCTTTTTAATTAGAGTATATTGTACTTCCAAACTGGATACACTAGAAATTGGCAATGCAACGTAAGATGCAAAGGAATATACCAGTTACTGTCAAAATGACCCTGTACAGCCTTGTAATGCAAAAAGCTTTATACAATACAAATTTTTATTAATGTACACAAACCTTGACAGATGAGATCTGAACAAAATACAACACGTAAAAAAACCAAAAACAAAACAAATGAGAGAGAGAAGGAAGAAAAAAGTGCTGAGAGTTGTAACTGAATTACTGAATGGAGAAAGACGCCAGCTTAGTTAATCGATGCATAGTGAGAACCAGTATGACATCACCTCCATGGTGGGGGGAATCATCTGAACTGTTGGTCACTGGTGGCTGGGGAGCCTCTGCAGAACACTCCTTTCTTTAGCCTTGGAGAAGCCAATGGTTTCAATGCGCATGAGCTCCGATAAACACTGTGGGCTTCCTCCTTAAAAAAATAATCCCTCCTAACACACCTTTCCTTACAGAGAGTACTTCTGTAACCTGCCAGAAAGGATTTGTTTGCCCTTTCCAAAGTGATACACGAATTGCCAGGTACAGCAACCATCCCTCTGCCAGACACTGTTACGGTAGAACCTTGTCCAACACGTGGCTTTCACATGCCAACAGCTCCTTCTTGGACATTCCAGCCCTATTTAAACTGCCATTTGGTTTAGATCAAGTGTCCCATTAACGATCCTACTGCTTCCTCCCAGACAGCTGTGCTTTACCTACTGGTTTGAAAAGTATGATGTGGAAGTGTTTGGTCATCTATGGTGTGAGCAGAGACATGCATCGAGTGTGTTTTAAAGAAGTGGGGTAGCTCCTGGATGCATCTTTCACGCTGCTTTTTTCTTCTACTTTGTCTGTACTCCAGAGGAGTGTGTTACGAGGAGTTCTGATGGAGTAAAGCATGGCAAACAGGGCCCTGAGTTACCTAGGTCGTCTGCAGTGGTTGGTAGGTGCTTGGGAACCAGATGGCTTTTCTTGACTGTGTAGACAGACAGAGCTGGTGCATGCTTCTTCGAACCAAAACTGTCTGCTGGAATGTAAATGAAATGTTGGGACTTCTCTGGCCTCTAGGGCAGTAACCTCACTGACAACCTGCTACCAGTCTGGGTGTCTTCCCCTTGCAAATAGCTTCCAGTTTGTTAACAGGAGTGCACAGATGTCCTCCCTGCACAGGAAGAGTTTGGTCGTGACAGTGGAGAACGTTTGACCATCTCAGTGCAAAGCAAATGTAGCATCTTGCAATAGGCTAAATGATGCAAGTTTTGCATCAAAAGAAGTACTTCTACACAAGCTTCTTTTAAACACTAACAGAGATTGAGTTACATTTCTAGTTGTGCATACGGCTAAGAGCCCTTGTGAACCAGAAATGTCTTCCTGAACTGGGGCACTGCTTCTGTGCTGTCATGAACAAGGGGTTGACTCCAACTGGGCTGTCAACTCTTCCCCATCCCACAACAACCCGCAGAAGAAATTCCTTCAGGACAGCAGGTGAGTGTGTGAATAGCACATTAGATGTGACACAGGGCACGTCCTACAGAAGCTTAGCCAAGGGGCAGAGAGGGATCTCTGACAAAAGCTAGGTCAGACATTTCTAATACCTGGTGAAAGACGGTGCGATCCAGAAGCCACTATAAAAAACATTCCTGTAGTGATTCTGAAACGGTTCATATGCTATGCTTCCCGTTTTAATGCAGAATGTTTTCAGTGGTGATCTTTCTTCCTGGATATTAAGCTGTCCAGGAAACAAATGAATTACCAGTGGGTTAGCTTTTCTTAAAAGAAGATACTCTTGGCATTTGGAGCTTAACAGAGGTTATACAAACCGATCTGCATCTGCTGCTTCCTGCAGTGAACTGCTACACAGAACATGTCATTTTTAATGACCATGAGTAGGAGTGTTAAGTAAGTATAAAGTTAGCTTCCTAGCAGGATACACTCTGTCTGCCCTGGAGAGAAGGGAATGATGTATACCAAGAACAGGGAGGGGATCGATAGGACCCTAGAATTTGCAAGTACAACTAAAATACTGAGGATCTAACAGAGAACTGTGTTGCTCAAACAGCAGCTTCTTACAGCTTTGTATGTCAAAGTTGTTATTGGTACCTTTTCAAACAAACAGTCATCTTACCTTCAGCCCACAGATTAGTTTTTCATTTGCCTTTTTTGCAAGTGAGAAACAAACTAGTGCAAGACTAAAGCACTGTGCAAAACTGCCTTGTTTTTTTTAGTCTGAGTATTTATACCCAGAATTTATCCACACCCCTTTTTTATTTTTAATCCCCTTGTTGGATTTTTTTCCACCATAGAATTCTAGTTATACAAGTTGTTCCTGCAAACTAAAAGGTAACCACTGCATAATAATACAGTATATATATATATATATAATATTTATATGCCCTTTTAGAACAAAAGATGTTTGCTGTGGCCCAGAGGCAGGTGTTTGTGACACCTGTGTAACAGTGAGGAGCTGGGCCTTCTGTGTGGCTGTGCGGACTGCACACACTGCACTTGTGTCTACCCACACATGCTCTTCATTGTCAGGCTCTCATCCTGCAGTGCTGGAAGCAACTTTTTTCCTCATTGGTTCTACCCTAAATCTTCCAACCTTGACAAGTGCTTACAAGGAGTCAAACAACTAAAGGAAGCTGCAAAGAGCACAGAAAGAATACAGCATCCACTCTGCACGGAGCACCGCCCCTTCCACAGCTCTGCAGGTCAGAGGGCACTGGGAGGCAGGGAGGGAGCAGGAGTGTGAGGAGGGAAAAGAATCCCAGTTACTGAAGCCAGGACAGGGATGTGCAAAAGCAACGTCATGGCACGCTGCAGGCAGGCTCGCTCACGCACCCGCACGCATGCGAAGCCCCCCGATAAAATGTGTCAATGTCATCTTACAAGTGCTGATTGCCATTAAGGACACTCTTTTTGAGCTTAACAAGACAAGATAGTTTCTTAGATAAGAGTACTGGGAACATGCTTCTGAAGGTAGAAGTATGCAGTAGGTCACCTCTCGAAGATTTAATAAAGCAGCTTTCATGTCAATGCAATAGGTATACACAGAGAGCCGATGTCTAACCTTACTACTGCTATAGTACAAGGGTTCGTTACCTCTTCGGGCTAGGTTCTGCAGCAATGTGTACCTGCTGGGGTGGCTGGGGATTTTTGGTACAGAATCCAACTGCCTTCAGACAGTTTCTGCCCTTTCTGTTAGTCCAAGATAGGCAAGGAAGGAGTGTTTAGGTGAAGAGGCACCTCCCGGTACAGTCTGAGGTCTGGGAGGATGGAATGTGAGATCGTAGTGGTTTTGGGGGAAAAACATCGTTAAAGGAATGAGGTGGGCGAAGTCTGAGTTCCAGTACTTATCAAAGCACAGGGAAGTGCCATTAATGGCCAAGGCTTTCACTGCCAAGTTTGGCTCTGCCCCGCTGCCCTGCGCAGCTGACATAGCCACTGTTTGCAGAGCCTGGGAGGCAGACATAACTGAGAGGGGTGACAGGAGGTTCCTGGAGCTGTTAACTGGTAGGAGTGGACTGGCTTCCTTGGAGGTGGAATACTGGCCTTTCTTCTCTTCAGAGCCGTCCCCAGCCTGATGCTTCTTCATGTGGCGGCTGAAGACGAAGGGGTGGGTAGTCTTGAACAGGCACTCATCGCAGCTGAAGGTCTGGCGTGGAGCATGCTTCAGTTTCTTGTGCAAGTTGAGATTGTCTTTGCGCTTGCAGCTGTAGCCGCACTGGTCACAGTGGAAGGGGCGCTCGCCGGTGTGCACGCGCACGTGCTCCGTCAGCTTGTTGGCGGTCTTGGACAGGTAGCCACACTGGTCACATTTGTAATGGTTACCAAGGCGGTGCTCTCGGATGTGCATCTCCAGCTCCAGCTGGTTTGCTTTCACTGTTTGGCAGATCCGACACTTGTACTCCATCTTGTAGTGAGTCCTCAGGTGGCACTCCATCGCTGCAGGGCGGTTAGTGGAGTAGATGCAGAATGGGCACCTGGCAACACAGCAAGCAAAGGCAGGTACAGAGAAAAGAGGTCACTCGGCTTGGAGACCTGCGTGCCTAGCTCAACCCTGTCACTCAACCCCTCTCTGACCTACTCAAGGGGAGAAGAGGGCACTCTGTTCTCCCTGCGAAGCCTCCTTTGAGTACCTGGTTTACCTGGGCACGGCTCTGCGGGAGGTCTGCCCCTTAGTGGCAGCAGAGCTGACACACTCCTAGGAAAACACGGACTCACTCTGAAGGAGCATCCCTTTAATCTTCTGGCTTACCTTGACGGGGAAGCTTCTGCAAAGCAGGCCGGGAAGTGCAGAGTGGGTGACTGATTCACAGGTACTTTGTGTAACGACATTCCTAGTGTTTGCACGAAGTCACTGTGGCCATTTTTTCCATTAAGAAGTGGTTAAAGTGAGTGTTTACAGATGAGTATGAAAGCAGCTGTTTAAGTAAAGATGGAATAGACTTGTAATACCACATGTACAGCAAGAGCTTAGGAAATTCCTTTTATGTGACGTGGAACAATAAGCTTGCTGGGTATCCTGCTAGAGCACCTGAAAGCCAGCCTGTTTGGGTGGTCTGTAAGGATCCCCAGTTCTGGGAGCTTGTCATGCTCCCAGGTGACAGAGGTTTGGCCCTGTTTGCCTACAGCCAACTCTGCCACACCAGGAATTGTTCCTGCATGGGAACAGGATGTAGGCTCTGCTCGCTCACTGCAGCAGGTGTCCACCTCAGATGTGGCAAAGGGCCTCGCCCCTGGTTCCTAGACGAGGAAGGGCAGAGAAGGCTGCAGGAGAGAACCCTGAACGCTTGGAAGCAGCTTGAGCTGAACAAGCCTGTGCATCACCAAACCCAAAAAACACGTACTTTTGCTTACTGTGGCTGAGAGGAAGTTGGTGAGGGCAGCTCCCTGCCAGGGGTCTCTGCTGCATGCTCCCTTCCAGAGCTAACTGCAGAGCTGAAAGAGCAGGTCTAGGGCAAAAGTCTCAGCTGAGGCACCTGGCTACTATCTGACAGATGTCTCCACCTGCCTCCGTGTGTGGGCACTGGTTAGCAGTTCCGCCACTTGGGTTGTAGCATTCCAGATCATTTCCAAGCACAGATCCAACCTCTCTCTGCCTCCTCATGTGGGACTTCCCTTGCTGCAGCTGGTGGCACATACAGGTTTAATGTTCATCCAGCTGCTAATTGAGAGGCTTCTGAGCACAGTGAGTAACGCAGGAGGACAAAGATACTAAAGCATCCAGGCACTTTTCTTGATGCACTTAAAATACTCTGATCCAGAGAGGGTGCCTGGCACTGAGGCTGCAAACTTGATGAGCTCTATTGCAACAGAGGACTCAGCTGGCTATGCACACATACCTCTCCTGGTCTGGGTGCTCTCTGGATCAGAATCTCAGATTTTGATCTGGAGGAATCATGTTTTTTTCTCTTCCCCCACAGCAAACAGGAGACAGAAAAATACAATGTACTTAGATCTCTTCAGGCTCTTCTGGATGCCTTAAAAAACAAAAAAATCAGAGCTTTTTCTTAGATGCACCCTTGAAAGTACCTAACTATTGTGTTGGGCAGAAGTAACTTAAGTAAACTGCAAAGCCCATTTTGTCAGAAGTCCTGAGTCATAGGTCTTGGATTTTCCTTAGCAAATAGGGCAGATTCTATGCAGCTTAAAGCCAAAGTGCATTGGACAACTGATCTGTACATCCAAGGCAGACATCCTGCCATTCTGGCACATTACTTGTTTCTGGTCTTCTTCCCAGATTCAGTCATCACATCTCAAGTGACCACAGATCCCAGTTCATGGAGCTACTGAGCTGGAGACCAGACACTGCCTGGCATAAAACCTGCAGTGCAAACTGATGGAGCTACTCATGGTATCCTTCATGTGACAGTTACAGTGCCAACCACCAGTCTGCTTAGCAAGAGCAACAGCAGCAGGGAGTCCTGTGCTGAACCCGGGCTGGGCCTCAGATGGTTCCACAGCCTCTTCTCCTGCAGCAGCTGGAACAAAGAGACCAGAGACCTGCATCTTGCATAACATCACTTTGCCCACCCACACAGAGCAAGCATATGGCCCCAGCAGTCTCTCCTTCCCTCAGGGGTCTAGCTTTGGCATAAGGGCATGCTCTTCTGTAAAACACATCTCTGCACCAGCAGGCCTTAAATAAGGGACACCACATCAGCCAAAGGGCTTTTGTTCCAAGGGTGTCTCACTGATTACATGTTTGCTCATACAGCAGGGAGCACTATGGGGCATGCACACTGAAGGAGAAAGCATCCAAGTTGTTCATTCATGGTCTTAGTCTACAAGGGTTACAACATCACAGGTTAGAATACCACAACTAGTTGCAGAGACTGTACAGACTTTAGTTTCTCTGGGCCAAGTCCAGAACAGAGCCTGTGCTGCGTGCTCTCCTTTGCTTTTCCTAGTCTGCTGCCACCTCTGTGTAGTGCTGCCTTGTTCTCTGTAGGGACTCATCACATGCTGCCTGCTATTTGACTTGAACAGTCAAGTTTCAAGAACCACAGTTTGTGACAGCTCTATGACCAGTGGATGCCACATCTGCTGCTGGGTTACCCACCTGCTGTGCTGATGCAAGCCTGCACTAAGGGACTTGTACCTAGGAAGTCTCACATCTAGATTACAGGGCATGTAACTAAGGCTTTCTGATGGGCTTCCCTCACAGTATTCAAGGTGCTTAACACAGTAAAAGTTTGTGTACTTGCTTTCCTTACTTGAGCCCACCAGTGGGGACAGTGTGGCACTTCTTGTGCTCCAGTAATTGCTCAGGTGTCTTCATGAACTTGTGGCACACATCACACTCGAACATCCGTGTGATCAGGTGGATTTGCAGGTGGCGCTCAAACATGTTTTTTGTCTTGCAGACAAAGTTACAGAAAACACATTCAAAGCCTGGAAACGAAAGAGGAAAAGGCATTCCTTACACTGGGGCCAGGACTGCATCAAAGGTGACAATTCATCCTTGCTTAACAGAGGCTTACCTTTCTCTGACTTCTCCTCAGTGGTCACTGGGGTCTGACTACCAGGCACTACAGAAATGACTAGCAGGTTGTTTGAACCCTTGGGGTTTGGGGTTATATCTGCATCTTCTTTGCTGTTGGCAGAGTCACTCAGTGCTGACAGTGAAGATGAAGATGGACTGTTGGATTCACTGGGTGTCTTCCTCTCTTCGGCTGAGAACGGGAAAAAAAGAGCAATCCCTAGTACAGCAGATTAGATAGGAGTTCAGTGAGCTCCTCTTCAATGTCAGGAAAATAGCTGAAGTTAATTCAAGAGCACTTCCAGAACAGTCTGATGTTAACTGATCTGTTAAATCATAGTTGCACCTCCTTCCTTTTCTTACTATTTACAACAGTGCATGTCTCAGCTTATCCCAGAATTGAGTCTGTAATGGCAATGGGAAGGAAGCATGCGACCCTACCTCATGGCCAGGCTGAAACAATCCCAAGAACACACTCTGATTAGATCAGAGTTCAAAAACATTTAAGAATTCAACAGGAAATGGAGGTTCTGTAGGGTTCAGGTGCAGAATTCCAAAGTGCCAAAGGGCAAAGAAGAATACTGTCTCTCACTGTACTGGGGAGCACTCTCCATAATTTTAAGAAATAACATCACAGTCTTAAGGTTTATCTGCTTTTATTAGGACCTCTCATTGCAGACAATTAAACAAGCGTCCTCTTATTTAACTGGGTCTACAGGTCAAGCCCATCAGAATTTCCTCGCATGCGTGCAATAAATCTATGCACTTCAAATCCCAAACACTAGGAACAAGCAGAAATGAAGAGTTCTCTTAGGAGAACTGCTGTGAACCAGTGAGGTAAGGACACACAAATTATTACCTCCTACCACTGTCTTGGTTTAATCAGAGCTGTGTTAAAAAGAGACTTGACTAAAACTTCACCTTTTCTATGTGATGAACAGTTCTGTGACAACACAATGCTATTCCCCCATGAGCTTCCACTTCAGCCAAGTACTAAAGCTCATCATAAGCAAGCAGAAAGAAGCAGCTAAACAGAAAGGACCTCAGCCTAAGTAAGGAGACCCAGCCAACACCTGTCAGTGATGTTAGAGTGACCTCAAGCCTATTCCTGGTTAACCAGGGGGCCACCAGGGCCCCTGGCCTTTGCTCCACTCCCACTCACCCAGGGTGCACCATAGGGACTCACCAGTGATGATGGGAGAAGGATCCCTCTGCCCAGTTGGGCAGACTTGGTGCTTGCCTTTCCTGGGCTGATTATAAAGGGGAGTGGGCAGGAAGGGCAAAGTGGGCACACCTAGGGTGAGAGGAGACTCAACCCAGGTGCTCTGGGTTTGGGGGATAAAAGGAGAAAATGCTGTGTGGGGTGTCAAAGGGGAGGTGGTACTGAAAGGAGGAAAATGGAGGGGAAAAGAGGAAGATGGGGGGAAGGAAGAAACTGGAGAGAAAAGGAAGAAGGTGGTTGAAAGCAGGAAATGGAGAGGAAAGGAAGGAGAAGGAGGACTGTAAAAAAAAAAAAAAACAAAGAAAGAAAGGTGGTCCCACTCTGGCAAGGTGCTTGGACTGGATGATGTTTTGAGGTCCCTTCCAGCCTCTAACATTCTGTGAAGTCCCCCAGACCAAGGCCTCTGCAAACATCAGTACCTACCTGCCCAGCTTTAAACTGATGAGCGGCACCTTTAAAAGTCTGACATGAAAATGCAGGAATGCACTAATGAAATCTGATGACCCAAGCTGTCAATAGGGAGGAGGACTGGGATATCATACAGAAAGATCCACTGACCTTGGGGACCAGAGTAATAGAAATGGAATGAAATTTAATAGTGCAGAGTACAAGGTTATGACCTGAAGGGCCAGCAGCAAGAATTTTTGCTACAAATGAGGAGTGCCTAAGTTTGAAACAGTCAAGGAAAATGAAAGAAGAATTTCAGTAGAACATGGGATGAATACAAGTAATCAGCGTGGGGAGCCTTCAAGGAAGGTAAATACAAGCACAGACTCTTATTGTCTGAGCTATTCCCAGTAGGTGATGCTGTTTTACGCTGCCATCGCTACTTATTCTGTTTCACCATGTACAGCTTTGATTGCACATGTTGAGAGCAGGAGTTCTAACAAGAACATATGCAGTGAGGGATTGGTACAGTGGGAAAATGGTGTTTCATATAAGAAAAAGCTTGATGGACATGTAGAGGAAGAGGGTTGTTCTCCATAAGGAAATAAATACTGTGAAAGGAGCAAACAAAGGTGGAGGGAGTGATGGGTGGCCTGCTGAAGGACAAGAGCACTGTGCCTGTACTCTGCCTGTCAGCAAGACGCAGGCTGGAAGTTTTGAAAAGGGTCCCTGGTCTTTAATGCGGGAAAATCTGTAGCTGTCTGTCTGTAGAAGGAGCTGGTTTCAAACAGTTCTCCTTGTTTGAGGATATATGTCAACATCCTTACCAACAGGCCTTTATGACTTGATGACATCATAGGATAAGGGCCTGGAGTCAACTGACCCAGAAAATCCATACTATTTTTTCCTCTCTGGATTTGCTATACGTGTAAGCATTTGGCTGGCTCACCAGCTGAATGGCTCGGCTTGCCAGGATGAAGGAAGAACAAGGGAGCTTTGTCTTCCCTTAGAAGACAAGCAACAGCTCCAATCTTTTAGCCACAACAGAATGACACAGGAGAGCTCAGCTTTCCATGTGGCTACAGGTGGTGTTTTCCATTTGCCCTGACTGCTCTGTACAAAGTGGAGTTAGATGCAAAAAGGGAGGGATGCAGACAGCAGGAAGAGCTATGCTGGCATAAAGTCCCTTGAGAGCTTTCCAGTGGTTTGTATTCCTGTAGTTACATTTAACTTCTGTATCTGTGAGCACAACTGCATTCTTCTCTCCCTTCTGCTTCTCTGCCTTTCCCTGTTTTCCCAACTTTATTCCTTAGTAGGACATGAAAAGCAATTTACCAATAGAAAAATTGTGCTGGATGCAAGTCAGGTACAATACTGTCAATGCAACTGTTAGTAGTTTGTGACAACAAAATGCTTCTGCCTGGTGTTACAAGAGAAATTAAAGGATTCTAATTTTCTTCTCCTTCTCATTAGCTGGACTAAGCATATGGAGCTTGTTTGAAAACTGCCATTGCTCTCATCTTTGGCTACTGAGAGAACAGGACCAAGGAGAGAACAAGACTTGTTCTGGTATTTACTATAAAGTTCCATTTATGGTATTACTGAACCACAGTGTCAACTGACCATCAGTGTGGAATTTCAAACGGATAGACTGGAGGCAAACATCCATACTGTGTACTGCAAAGCCACAGGCAGGTGGGCACAGTTAGCACTCAAAGTCACCTTAACACCACTGAAGTCAACCCAGGGTTTTGATGAAATAGTAAACCAGTCAGAAAAACAAATGAGGTACCCTGACTTCCCCAAGGGAGGGGATTTGAGAGAGCTGGGGAAGAGGAAGAAGGAAGGCTAAGTAGTCCTCCCTGTATATTGCCAATCCTGAAAATTGATCTGCACCACCAGGTTATTTGCCTGGCTGGAGTCCAATTCCCTTCAATTTTGAGAGATCAGGCTTTAATTAGCAAGCATTTCAGTGAAAGCAGAGTGCTAATGGAAGTGTGAAGGTTGCACTTAAAAAGCAAGGGAGAGAGAGATCACTGCAGCTGGGAGAGAGGGATCGTCACCTGTGTGCTTGCTGTTGACATGAGCCTTCATGTCTGCCTCCTCCATAGTGACGAAGTCGCAGGCTGTGCAGCAAATGGAGAACATCCACTGCTCTTTGTCCGCGTGGAGGGACATGTGGCTGACAAACTGAGCGTTCATCTCCGTCTCAAACCCACACACGTGGCAGCTGCAGGCGGGAGAGGATTCAAGAGGTAAGCACCGTTACAAGGCAAATCGCACTCGGAAGCACCTTTCTGCTCCTTGGCTTTGCAAGGAAAACCCCGCTCACAGGTTTCTTCTCTTCCCCACTGCTGAAGCCTCTTTTGTCTGCTCAGCTGCCTTTGAACTGATGGCCAAGCCAACGTGATTAAGGGCAGGCACGGTGCAACAATCCTGTATGCGCTGTAACGACCCTAAATAATCATTAAGTTAATTAAAAAGTACAGATTCCAGATGCCGCGCATCACCTAGCCCATTCCTTTGGGCAATGAGAGGCACTGCAGCTTTGCCAACACGTTTAGTAGGGCTGATACACTGACAAACGGAGAGCTTGCTGCACACTCCAGGAATTATTTGCAAGCCCTGGAATGGTTCCCGTGCCAAACTAGGATCTTGTGCAAAACTGCCTGGTAGTTTCAGTGTAAGCAAGTAAAACTGGGTTCAAACATTTCTTATGCTTGACTGGAAAACAGCAGTCATCAGCTATGCAAATAATTAGCAGGGATACAGATTTCACAGCCAGTGTATAAACAGAGTGATACTGAGAGGCAATGGGAAGGCTTCTTTAATTTAATTTTCTTACACAGAGTCCTCTTGGTTTGATTAGACCATTAACATTTAAAACAAGCCAAAACCATTTAAAAAGGTGTATTCTCTAGGGCACTGTTTGCTTTCCCAGGGGGATGGACTAGGTAATCTAATCCAGCAGGTCTCATTTATTTCTTACTTCTATGATTTTGTAATTAAATCTGCTCCTGGCACTTTGACTGAAAGTAAGAGTGATTTGGTGATCTGCTTGGCCACTAGAGCGCACATCACGGTTTGCAGCACACAGGATGGTGCATACAGCAAGGAGAACGTTCCAGTATCCATTTTGTCTGGGCAATTCCTTTCAGCTTTTCAGCCCAACTGCCCCAGAGGTTTTCTGTCTGCCATCATGGTGGTCACTGCAGGTACACCAGCAAAAGGAGGAAATTCTCAGTATGCTTTACTCTTTGAGTTCATAGATTTGGCTGAAAACAATAGAGCTGTCAATCAGCTGGAAGCACAGTGACATTGATTTGCTGTCAATCTGTGTACAAGATGGGATGTTTCCAAACACAAAACTTAAACGAACACTTCATAGAAGCTAAAGAGGATTCTGAGAACCCATCTGCCTCACAAAGCAGTTAAAAAAACCCAGCCCCAACCAAACTCCAGAGCCTTTCCCAATGGCTGGCCAAGTCAAACAGCAAGAGGTAGCCAGCTGGGCTTTGCTGCTTAACCTAAGTCAGATGTGAGCAAGAGAAATAGTTTCATCACAGTTCCACCCTGCAACACCTGAAGGGCAGTCCTGTGACACATCCTTAGCAGGCAGAGAAGCCATTCAGACTGCAGCCCCTGGTGCATAGCCCTCACCTGTAGTAGAAGGGATGCTTCTTTCCATCGCTGCCTTCAGCTGTGATAGCACTGACGATGTCCTCAGTGTCTGTGCTCACCAGCTTCACAGAATGTACTGTCAGGTGCTGGTTCAGGTTAGCACGGCACTTAGCAGCGTAGGGGCACAAGTGGCATTTGTACTTTCTCTCTTCTGAAAAAGAAAGGGGAAAGCTTCAATCTCTACTTCACTTTGGAGCAAGCAATTTTGAAAGCTGCCAGTAACCACACATGCACTCCTTTGGCTTTCTCTGAGTAGCTTCCAGGACCAGGTACTTTGGAAGCTCAGCATTGGGAAGCTTAGAGGAGCTCACAGCTCTTACTCAGAAAACCCCTAATGTGGAGGAACTTTAGGGCTAGTTCCCTAAAGCCCACCTGTAGAGAAGTACCTAAAACTTTATAAACTGGGAAAGTGGGGCAGCTGCTGCTCCTGAGAGCTGCAGCAGAGCCAGCAGAGAAACAGCTCAATAACCTACAACTACTTCCTTTACCTAACATTTTTTATTTGATCTTGGGGTCCAGTTACTCTTGAGGTTGCCCATGCGATCTCTTGCAGAGTTGATGCTTATTGATTTTGTATTAGGGAGGAAAGGGAACACATCTCTTTGGGCTGGTTCTGGACACAAACTAATGAAGAAAACTCACTCAAAGAACAGCTGAAGAAATTAAATAAATTCATCATGACCTTCTAATGCTTCACAATTTAAAATAAAAATGAATTTATTTCAAATGAAAGATTTCTAAATGATGGCAGCACATTTCCCATACATGCCAGACTTGATTTTGTAAAGAGTTGATTAAAATACATTAAAAAACATTACATCAGCTTTTACAGCCTTTGCCCTTGAGGAGCTGCTGTTCTAAATTTCAAATACAATGCTACAAATGTTAAGGGAAAGACATAGAGCAGCTTAGGACTAAGATAAACCCCATGATGTCACAGAACAGGGCCCTTGAACCTTTCTAGCATGCCCTACTTGACAGCACAACATACACTGCCATGGTACCAGCAGTATTTTTCAGCACTGCATCAGAAATTCTTGCTTTCAAGTCTTCTTTTGTGCAGTGCACCTCAGCAGGCTGTCAAGATGCTGTCTTCCATATAAAAACTCTGTAAGTCTCAGCTGATTTGATGCTGATTCATTTTAGGAAAGCTGGTATGGGGTAGGGTAGCCCCTGTTCACCCCACAACTGGATGATGAAAGATGAATGACAGACATGAAACTCTTTCAGTTTCACCACGTCTGAAACACCAAGGCCAAATCTTCTGCTGTTCAGTGCCATTTTAAAAAGCTCATCAGGTGAATGTACAGAAGGCTGTGCCTTCTCTTCAGAACTCCATTAACAAGCTTAGTTAACCAGTTGGTATCTACAGAGTTGTCTACTGGAAGCTGGACAAACCTGAATTCACACATTTTGTAAAGATAGTAACAAGTAGGCTGTGAAGAGACAAAATGCGAGTTATTTCCCTGAACACTACGCTGACATCCGGTCCTTGTTCTGCACTCAGCTCTGCTCTAAGTGCCAGGAGCTGAGGATGGCTCTCACTCTTCTGTTCACCTTCTTTCCCCCTCTGCTTGAACAACCCACGATGGAGGCACAGATCTCCTCTGTGAGGTAACAACCACCCACAAAGCCTTGGCTCACCTGTGTGCAGCGAGAGATGCCGAGACAGAGTCTGCTGTCGCCCAAACACTTTTCCACACACGTCGCAGGGAAAGAGCTGGTCGTTGAGTGTCCAGGATGGCAATCCATTTCCCACCTCCAGCCCTAGCTTTTCTGTTTCTAGGCCAAAAATCACATAAAGTCAGATTTTAAGAACTCTGAGGACTTGCAGATTTCATTCAGTAGAGTCCTGTAGGTGTCACATAAAACACACCACCTCAGCTCCGTGCTGTGTGATCTGGCACATGAGCTCACGCAAAAAAGAAACTCCCACAGCAGAACACAGTCACAGTGTTGTACACATAGCCAGAGTTACACCAGAGTACGTAAAGAGAGAAAGTCAAGAGCGAGCAAGGTAAAGCATTTAACCTCTGATTCTTTCCTTGTGGAAAGACCACTCCTTTGGCTTTTCTGATCACCCGCCTTTGCCTGGTGCACAAAGAACTGGGCTGAGAGGGTGGCCTGTTTTGCACTTACTATTCATGGTTGAAGGAAGATTCCCAAGCTTTTTCCTTTCTACTGATGTAGGAATTTTTGCTACAAGAGCAGTCTTACATTGAAGGAGAACAGACATTAAATCAAGAGGATATATCACATGAATGAGTGGGTGCCATCTAGGGTAAGCTCTACCCAGCACCTGTTGTCCTCAGGCATCAAAATCCCCAGCCTCTGAGAGGGCCTTCATTGGAAAAACTGAGATCCACAGCGAGCCATTACCTTTAGTGTTAACAACTGTTTCAGGAACAGAGAGAGTCTGCCTTACCAAAAAGAAACTCTACACAAAACACAGACACAGAGGCACTCTGTACGGAAGTGGAGAGAAAAGGACCGGGATGGAGGAAGACAGGAAAGGTACATGGTGCTTAAGCAGCTAAAGGCACGGCCAGTTTAGATCTGGAGAGAAAGGAGCAGAGTCATGGAGAATGGTGCTGATGGGAAGAGAAATGGTATTAGCAAGCCTTGTGTAATATATTCTCTGCAAGGGCCCTGTTGCCTCAGCAGAAAGGACTGCAGGTTAAGAGGTGCACAAAACTCAGCAGCTTTCCAAATGCAACAGCCAGTGGCAAGGAGCTTACTTCTGGTAAGAGACCTTCTGTGTCCACTGGAATGAAAACACAACATGTGAAGCACCCTTCTCTAAACCAACACCACCCGTGGGATGCTGCCCAGAACTGGCTCCACCAGTTGATGTTGTGATGGAAGAAAATCACTTGGCTGTGAGTACAAAAACGTCTTATTGAATGCAAGTTACTATTGTGGAGGCTGGCACAAACCACCTGCCTTGTACAGGGAACCCCTTACTGGCAGTCACCTACCGTTGTAAGGAGTCTCTCCTTCACAGGCGGATGTCCACACCTCGGCTGCATTGTGGTTTAAATACTGTAGTTAATTTAAGCCATAACTAAAACAATGCCTCATCTGGGGCAGAGATTCCACACAGCAATCTCTGCAAGCTGAGGGATGCTCACACTTGCCAGCCCCTTTTCAGCTGCCGCTTTCCCCTGTGACCCTGTAATACCTACAATATTCAGCACAGCAGAGGAACTATGAGGCACTTCTGATTGCTACAACAATCTTAAGAGATTTTCTAGTTAGAGAACAAGTTCTGCCCATTCCAAACAGCCATGCTGTGAAATTCAGAAGGAAGATCCCCCTCACCCCTGAGGGCTGTCAGTGACCCATCACCTCCAAGAACTTCAAAAAAGAAGAATTCTTTTTGTTACTATCCTGGAGTTCAAAACCATAGAAAAATCTGACTTGGTATTAATGCTACAGATATTTTAGCAGAGCTTTTGGAGTACATAATCCAAAGAGGGGTATGGTAATAGTTATAAGAGAAGGTCACAAAGGTGTAGATTGCTTCAATATGGTCACAACAAAAATGAATTAATTGGGATGCACACCAAATAAGCAGGCTCAATTAGGTAAATAAATCTAACAATTCACTTCAGCATTAGTCATCAGCCATCTTCTACCCTGTAAGAAGAAAGGGAATGGCCTCTTCCCTATGCTGGATTTATAGCTATCAGTTCTGGGAAGCTGAAAAAATAGCATCTTTCTGCTCTCTTCTCAAGCTGGTGAAAGCCAACCCCTTGCAAAGCATCTGTGTATTTCTCATTGATGCAAAGGAGATGCTGTAGGTTGTCTGAAAACACTTCTGTTTGCTTTAGAGATTTACTCCTGCAGCCCTAACTACAGTGCTGCTTGCTTCTCTTCTGACTGAATTTTCTCTCTGAAGCAAAGTGCTTTTTCTCTTCAGCAAGCTTCTTAGCTTCTTCATGGCAAAGCAGAGCTGCTCTCTGGTGCAAAAGGAGCCTCAGCACTTTGTGGAAAGTTTCTCAGCTCCAAGAGAAACCCACCTTACCCTCTGGGCAGCTCTGTCTGCAGCTAGGATACTGGAGCTCTGCGTCCATACGGCAGTCCAGAAATCTCCCTAGAACAAACCCAGCAACTGACCTCACCCAGTGACCTGAAGAACCAGGTAAGCCAACATCCCCAGTCAGTCTGTGCGCTCTGTCTGTAATTCATGCTGGGCAATGGCGTTTTCTGTGGAGCAGAGCACAGGGCCAGTGGCTCACAGACCATGATACTGGCCTGTGCAGTGTTCTCTGCGTATCTCAAAGCATTCTACTAAGACAGTCAACACTGTTAGCCTTTCAGGATACCTTACACTGGCCAGGGAGAAGCTGGAACGAGACCAAAGACTGTTAAATAATAAATCACTGTTGTGAGAGATGCCCCACAGAAATCCTCCTTTCACCATGACATCGCGATACTTAACGTAAGATTTCTGCTTGAAACCAACACTCCAGAGCAAATAAGCAACACTTCTGTGTTAGAAAGGCATATGCAACCAAAAAACTCTGAAATTAAGCAGTAATAGACTGCATTTCTATATGGGTTTGGGTTTTGGAGTTTAAACCAAAATGGGCTTAGGAAAATGGGAGGCCTCCAAGTCCTCCAGTAGCTCATTAAAAAGGAATGGAAAGATTAGGACTCAATAATACAACTAGTTTGAAATAATTTTGCATGGAAGCCTTAACAGCTAAAACTTTCATGTAAGGGTAGAACTTAATTCTCAATGAACTTTGGTGAAATGCATCTTTATGGGCACCTTTCCTGCCCTTCTGTGTCACCTGGTACCATTTCCCTGCTAAGTCCAAGTCGATTTCTTAATGAGAGGCTGTGTATAGCTGATCAAGCAAGGTGGGGTTAGGAACTGCCAGGCTGTGCTTCTGTGGTTACTGCCTTGCTCTTTCTGAGCTCCTCTATTTTTCAGTCCCTGCTTGGCACTGATTTACACTAAATTATGTTTGAGTCCCTTTTCAGTGCCACAATCACCTGTACAGCTTTCTGCGGGAGACATTCAAAATCAGACTTGATGTGTCCCTGGGCAGCCTGATCTAGTTGGAGGTGTTCCTGCTGACTGCAGGGGGGTTGGACGAGATGACCTTTGAGGGTCCCTTTGAACCTGACACGATCTGTGCATCTTTTTTGGTAGGAAATAAGACACCTCTGAAGTCACTGAGTCCAAACATTGCAATCAAGTTTGTAGCCCAACTGAAATCATGCTCCAGAAGAACAACCCTCTACTCCTCAGCTTTGCCTAGATTAGTTTTAAGCAATGGTCTTTAGAATATCTGTGCATACCTGATGAATTCTGCATCTCACTTACTCTTAGGCAGACAAATAAAACCTTGTATAAGGTAAGTGAGGACTGGAGCATCCCAAGGTAACTCTAAAAAGAAATGTCAGGAGTGATGTATTCCAATTCCTTTTGCAGAGGGAGAAAAGTCAATTTAAAACCTGTCTTTCTAGCTCTTGTTGAGCTTACATTTGGAAAGTTTCATATGAAGGATGCAGGCTGATTCAATGCTGATGTTCACTTTTACAGAAGCTCCTGATACTGAGACAGACAAAGGAGGCTATGAAACCATAGATGGGTTTGAGTAAGATGCAGAGTCTAAACCACAGCATGCTGAGCATTTATATACCTAAAGCCTCATCTATCAAGTCTTTTTCAAGAGGCTATTTAATCGCCATTACAGCTTTGCTGCTGAATTTCTATCACAGAATTAGCGCTGGAAGGGTACTGAGGAGGCCACCCTGTCTGTCCCTTGCCTGGACGCACAGGAGCCACCCACCAAACAGACCTGTCAGTCCCTAAAGGTGCTGCTCTAACTTATTTTTTCAGAAACCCTCCTGTGACAGCTGTGCCAGTGCAAAACCACCTCAATGACAGAAAGTTTTACTTGGTGTTTAACGTCAGTCTCCTCTGCTCTCATTTAAGCCTGTTACTCCTGATGCTGCTCACACTAACACAGGCAAGGTTTATTCTTCTTCTCTCAAAGCTGTCACTTTGTATACTTGCATACAGTTATTAGATCTCCTCTCTCTTATTCTCCAGACTACACAAACACAACTTTAACCTGCGTGCTCAGCTCATGTTTTCTAAACCTCTGTCCTCCACACTGTTCTTGGATTACAAAACTGAATTCAGGGCTCCAGCTGTAGGTGAGGATTACCACATGTGCCTCACAGGCAGCATCCCCAGCACCTCACTGGGTGCCTGCTTGTTTCACAATGCCGACAGTGGCAGCTCTACACACAGTGTTTGACCGCAGCTGCTCCAGATCCTTCCTTTAGCCTGCAGTGCCTGGCCATTCATCCCTCCTCTCTCTTTGTGGCACTCATCATTCCCCAGGCACAGAAGTGAGTCCTCACTGAATTAGCTACTACTTTCCAGACACTTTCTTTTAATTCCTCAAGGTAAGACTGAACTTTAAATCTGTCCTCTGAAGTGCTTGTGGCACCTCCATACATGGTGTCACCAAGACATTTAATAAGCAGTTTATCTTCCATCCACAACATTAAAAAAAGAATCAATTAACAACAGAGCCAGCACAGACCCTTGCAGAACCAGATGTGGTCCCTGGAGTTTGACAACTACACTTTACCACTTCTAGTTGTACCTACTCTTGGTTGCCCTGCTTACTATGAGCATGTTGTGGGAAGCAGTGCCAAAAGCCTCATTCAGCTCAAGAGGTCCAGTTTCTTTAAGGATCTGACAACTGCTAGGCTTCTTTCCACGCAAATCTCCAAGCTGGTTACAGCTGTCCTTCCCGAAGCCAACTGCTCTTATTTACTGTTTTGCCTTCTTCCTTTCCCAAAACCCAGATTTTAACACTTCATCGTCATTCTTCACCAAGTTGCCTTCTGCCACCTGCATCAGGTCCCAAGAAGTTGCCAGACAGCCATATGCTGTTCTGAATTCACTTGCCAGCAGAAGACAAGGTAGGCAAAATCCCACATTTCTCCTTCTGTACTTCAGATGAGTGTAGCTGCTTGGGAAGCCCTTCTCAAACCTGATTTGTATGACACACTCATTTAAAAACATGAATGGCAACAATTGTTTGACCTTTTAAAAAGATCACTTGCTGGTGAGTAACTATTAGAGGCTTTGATAATGTATCCAAAAATGGCAAGAAATGCTAAAGCCTGCTTTGTCTGAAAGGGTAACCCCCCCCTCCAGCTGCTAAGATGTATTTTTCCAAGTGGGATGCAACAGCCATCTTTGGCTACTACACTTTGATTTGATGCTGATGATACTTTTTTTACCAGCTTCTGGGTTGCTGGGTTTAATGAAAGAGGGTCTAGTTTGGGTTTATTCTAAATGAAACCAGAAAGCATTTGTTTCAAGTGAAATGACTTTGCCCTTCTGTCTTTTACCATGACATTGATCCTGCTTTAGGAGACACAAACATAAAAGGGAAATGAACTTAAAATATCTATTTTTGCTTGTACAATACTAGAGGGACAATCAGTTAGCTTGTGTAAAGGCAGCTCCTAATAAAACAAGGATGACAAGTTTTCAGACAGATGTCAAGTGCCTTTCAAAACAGTCATCAGACATGCACCTGATTGTGCACCTTTCTGTTTATTTTAATGAATCCCTTTTGTCTAGAAGATCCTGTAAATGGCAACACAACTGTGGTGACTTTACAAGGAAACAAAGCAACTCTGTGTGTCTAGAACAGGTCATGTAAAGTCCTGTACTTAGCACGTGTTGTACTGAGAGGGACTGGCCAATTCATATGTTCCTCAGGAGGATCTGACCACATACTGCTTAGGTGCTGTGGGAATGCTGATTGCTGATATGGAAACATGTACAACTGTGCACATGCTGCACATTTCACTTGACCTGTTTCAGCCACAGAAGGCAGCGTGCATGTCTGAGCAAGAGAAGATTTGCTGATTTGAAATGGTTTGCTGTGCATAAAGCTATTTTCAGAGGGACTTTGTGAGCTCTGAATCCTGTGTGGCTTGCCGAGAACACAGTCCCTGTAGCCCTATCACAGGAACTAGATGCAAACCTGTTTGGCAGCAGATACAGAGAAGGCAGGAAGCGGGTGTAAGGCTGTAATCAGTTGCAGCCCTGTTGGTTATGATCCCTTTAAGTGGACCAGAAATGTAGAACCCTCTGCTCGATGGATGTAGTGTCCAGGCAGGTGGGTGCACAGTGAAAGCAAGTGGCCCCAAGGCAGGCCACTGCGGGCATCTGAAGCCAGGATGTGACAGAGGGAAAAGGTGCTGGAGCGAGAACCACCAGCACACTGTAGCACTGAATTGTTGAACAAATTCTGCAAAATCTGTCTTGCTTTGGAGCACTGTGCCAAGCACAACCCACTCCTACAGCAGTCCAACTCTCTCCTAGAATCACTTCCACAGCTTGCCAGCTCTGTCTCCTGCTATCAGATTTCAGAGAGCAAGCCTGACGCTGATAGTCCCCAGCCTTCTAGAGAGTGCAACGACCAGTGTGTACACCAGTGTGTCCCCAGAAGACACTCTGTGTGTGATGCATGACAGGAAAACCTATCTTAAAGAATGAAAATTAGTTACATCAAACTGCCAGTCTGTTACAGAAATTCTCCTGCCAGCTATGAAGCTCTCATACAGGTTGGAACTCTGGGAAGGATCTCTGCAGGAAGAACCAGACTTTGCAAGGCTTGGTGAGTACCCACCATGTGCTCTGCAGGCAGTGATAACAGCAGTGTGGCACAACTTTCAACAAGCACATTTCACAGAAACGCTGAGATGAAACTGAACAGGACCAAGTGCCCGATGTAGCATGGTTTGCATGGTGAATTAGTGCCACTCTGTGTTTCTCCACCCTTCCAGAAATCCAACAAGGGGTCAGGTATTATCATCATCACAAAACTGAAGGGGATATCTAATGCCCTGGGTGGGCAGAGCTCGTGACTCAGCCCAAAAGCAAACACAAATCAAGTGACCGCAAGTGCAATAAGGGGATAAGCAGGGGTAAACCCATGCTACAGAAATCAGTCCATGTCCACATGCACTCCTTCTACAAATACAGTGGCCATAAAAAATGCTGTTCCATCACAGCCAGAGAAACTGCTGCCAGGACCTTGAAATATTCTTTCAGATTTTCAAAGAAGCCTGAATTCCTGCAAATGTGATTAAGGGACTCAAGCATGTCATACAAGGACAGCCTGAGAGAGTTAGGACTGTTCAGCCTGGAGAAGGCTTGGTGGGATTTTTCCAGCCTGTTTAAACACCTGGTGGGAGGGAATAAGGAAATGAAGCAGGGATCTTCTCAGTGCTGCCTACTAGAGAGGAGGTGAGGGCACCAATTAAACCACAGGAAATTCCATTTAAACAAAGCACTTGTAATGTGCTGTCAGCTCCTGGCTTTCCTTCACAAATTCTAGCATTCACGACTGGGAGGGAAGCCTTCCCGAAGCAAACATAGGTATACCCACGATGGGGAAATTAAAGGCTTTTTGGCAGATGTAAGCAAACAACAACCAGAAGGAGGTGTGAATTGTTCTAATTAACTCCATGGGTAAACGGCTGAGAAGCTACACAAGGGCAATTTAAATGCCAACATTTCCTGACTGTCCCTTCAGCGGAAATCCTTAAGGTTTGTGCTTTTCACAGTCCCCGGAGGCCTGAGGACCTTTTCCAGGGTGAGAGAAGTGCCAACAGTCCCCTACACAGAGATCAAACCCCCAAAGCGTCCCTTCATTTCTGAAGTACTTACAAGTGGACTCCGGGACAACTTGAGAGAAATGAAAAGCAGGAAGTCTGGCAACTAATCCAGGGGCTGAAGATGGCCTTACTCACTGCAGTGAGGTTGGACTAGATGACCTTTGAAGGTCCCTTCCAACACAAACCAGACCGTGATCTTGAAATGTGAAGAAATGGAACCTAGCTGGGTTCACTCTAGCCTAATGCTCAATATTAAAGTCCTGACCACCTTAGCTAGCCTAGTGATGACCCAAAATATAGCTGGGTGCTCTAGATGGTTGCAGAATTGGTTTGCTGCAGAGCACAGGAGACCAGAAGCAAGCACAAATACTTCCAGAAAATAGTATGTATGAATGAGCCTATCTGCAGGTTGGACCAAAAAAAGGCTCTTGCTATCTAATCTCTAGACACTTTAAGCCATACAGAATTACAAAATCAAGAGGTATAATGGCCTTAAAGTGTCATTAAAAAGGGATTAGGAAGGAAGACACATTCAAAATACTTCATGCTGCAGAACGTGGTGGCTGTGCAAGATGAGCAGCTTGATTATTCATCATGTTCAAGTTCAAACTAAGCTCTCAGGAGGTATTTTTTGACTAGTCACAGAAGAACATAAACAAGATTAAATGTGGTCACAGCCATGTCCAGCTCACACAAATGCTGAAACTTCACACATCTGAGAGACAGAGCTTTGCCTTCACTCTGCTCACAACCCAACATTCCCACAGAGCACTGGAAAAACCCAGGAGATCAGTTCACTTGCCCCGATCTGGTTTACAGTGTGGTGCCATCAGTGGCAGTACCGCTGTACTGGAGAAGGTGCAGACCTGCAGGTAGTAGGCAGACTTTTCCCTGTAAGCATATTTAAGTTACAGTGGTTATTGCTTTAGAGAAAAAAAGGAGGAGGGTGTGAACCATGGAGGTGTTTAGGTTTGGAAAGACCTTTCAGGTCCTCAAGTCCAATCATGAACCCAACATTGCCAAGGCCACCACTAAGCTATGTCCCTAAGTCACTACCTATGGAGCATAACAGGCTGGATGTGTCCATCTCCTGAACAGTCCTGCGCTTCCCAGCAGGATGGACTCAGTGTCACACAAAGTGCCTCTGGGGACATCACTAACAAACACACAACTGACAAGACCAAAACCCAGGATGCTTGCACTATGCTTCCAACTTTCTGCTGAGCTAAGGCTCATGCTAGTGATGCAGTATTGGCTTCCGGGCACTTCTGAAGCAGCACAGCCCATCTGTCCTCTTACAGGTCCAGCAGAGAGTGTGGAGATACAGTGACAGAAGAGGCTCTGATACCTTCTCAAAAAGGTATTTCAGGACAGAAGCTTTATTGGCTTTATTTCACTGAAATAAATAACCCTGGTAAATTTAGCTCTGGCACCAATGGACTGAATTACAAAAGCCAGGGCTATTCATGGACTGCAGTTCTCCAAAACCTACATCCTCCAGTTCCAGAAGTCTATTTCAGCTGTGTGAAATTCACTTACCAAAATTAAAATTACAGCTTGATAGAAGTAGTAAATTTTCACAACAAGATAGAGGTTTTTTTTTAAATTTAATCCTCACCACCTGAGCCTGTTTCAGTATCTGGCACTGTCAATGTAAATGAAGAATACCAGGCCTTTGGTGAATGGAAAGAAAATAATGAACTACTATTATCCCATACTCCCCAAGCCCCATAGCCAGAGTATTCACCAGTCTTAACGAAGTGACAGGGACAGGAGTAGTGAGTATCACTCATCTAGATTTCATGAAGGCAGGTTTGATTTACAGAATGGGTCAGTGAGACTGTAGAAAACGATTAAAACACACTGAAGATTGGCTAATGGTCAGGAACGCTGGCAGGAGATCAAGTTTGTTATTTACCTGGTGATCCGGACTGAACTATGTATTCTGACATAAACCTAGACTCTGGTCTGTCAAAAGAAGAGTCTGAATAGCAGGATAAAAATAGCCTTTTAGAGTGACTCTTTGAAATGAAGTTTCTCATTTCTTCTCCCTACCTTTTTGCTGGTCCCAAAGAGGCCATTTTGCTGTTCTACAGGGAAAGCTGAAACTACTGAATTGGTTTGGATGGGACTTTGCATTAGATATGACTTTGATACCACAGTAATTTTTGAGCTAGGTGTGTTTGACTTATGTGGACATCAGTGCTGGTTTATTTCCATTTCTGAGTAACAGGACCAACACCGCAGAGAAGTAGGATGTCACAACAGCTCACTCTGCCTGGTTATTAACCTACCGTAAATGGTTATTAGCCATGGCTAGAACATACCTTTGTATGGTTATTAAATACTTTAAAAAGGAAGGGAAGTAGTGCCCCAAATTTACCCAATACTTTTGAATGGTGTTCTATAGGAGATGACATCCTTCCTTTCTCAGAATATTAACAATTCACCACAGATTATCAAGGAATTACCCTGACTTTCTGTGGAGCTGCTGAGTCCCCTTCTGACAGCTGTTGAAGATTTCATTGTAATTTCCTTGGCTATCAGAGTTAAAACCTGCTGCATCAGAATCACTTCTCCTGCCTGTGATACGGATCAGGATTACTTCACCTTTATTTCAGGACAAATCCATCACTGTGTCATTATTTATTTAGGGCTTTTTCTCTCCAGTGAAAGTCCTGATCAGTGCACTGCTACCACCTATCTTTTAATACACCTTTCCTAATTATTTCATACTCCTTGGGGACCTTATATACACAGAGTGCTTTTCCTCTTAAATTCCTCATCTGGCAATTTTCTTACAAACTGGCTACAAAGGGAAGTGGTTTGTGCCAAGGAGGCCACTAAGCTGAAGTCTCAAGGAATGAACTTTGCACCAATCATATTCAGAAATCCTTTTTAGGAGCTTGCCACAAACCATCATTGCATTATTCACAGAGTCAATCAGGTTAGAAGAGACCTCCAAGTTCATCCAGTCCAACCTAGCACCCAGCCCTAGATAATCAACAAGTGAAACAATTCCAATTACAAGGTCACATGCCTAGACAGTAGGGACAAGAATTTCTGTTGCATGATGAAGTCATCAGCTGAACTGATAAAGGAAAACAAGATAGTATTTGATTAGCAAGTGAACAGAGTCCTCAGCATGCAGCAGTCACAAAGACTGATTAATCAGGAGGTGTTTCCAATGCACATACAAGAAGATTGCACACCACTGAAGAAGTCATTGGCAAGACCTGATTGCTCATGGCTGCAGAAATTAGCTCCCCTGAGCAGAGGCAGAAAAAGGCTGTGATGTCCATCAGGAGATGGAGACTTCTCGACTAAAGGAGACTAAAAGACATTGGCTGGCTTACTGTTCCAAAGTGAAGACAAGGTTGGGGGATGCAAGAGGGCACATCCGATGGTGAACATCACAAGGGAGCATCAGCAAACCTGGAGGATGGCACTGGTGAAATAACAGAAGTAGAACTCACTGTGAATAAATTCAGGCTGAAAAGAGTGGTCCCAGGCTCTCAAAGGGGTGAGCTTCTGCAACAGTGTTCTCACACAAATAGTAAGGACAACAGACTTAAGATGGGTCTTGGTAATGGACAAGATTACATAACGCTGTTCCCTGCTGAAGAATCAAACCTGACACAGGAGCTCATGCTGTCCTGTGTTCCTGCTGATAAGTCTGCAGGCAGAAAGCTGCCAGAGTCTGGAGGTAGAGCCACCCATACTGCTGCTTTCCTGGAAAGAGGCATTATGTACATGGGGTTCCACCAAGGCCACCCAGACCAACTGGCAGCAAAGGCTTCCTTAAGCTGCTCTGCCTGCCTGAGTAAAGCCTGACTGCAGAGAGCCAGCACAGCACACTCCACGCCTGCTCACCAGACTCTGCTTGCTGTGGTGACAGAGGCAAGAAGTGGCAATTTTGGATATGGACACTGCTTAATGAACACTCTTGGCTGTCAGCAGTTACTCTACTTGGATTTTAGTTGATGCCTTGAAAACCACACTGGACTGGGAATTTCCTGTCCTTTTCCAATGCTGCTCTTTTCCACTTCTTACTATCCTATTTCAGGGATGAAGTAACCTGAAACAAATCTGGAGTGAAGCTTAGACACCACCAATCCAAGAGACAGCACATACAGGTTCCCACAGCATTTTCTGTTACACACTGTTGGCCTTTACAGTGGTTTGTTATTGTTATTCTATGCTGTTCTCTGCAGGGATGAAGTTCTTTCTGGGCTGTCCATAGCACAACATCAACTGTTTCTTCTTGCAAGGTTGAATCTAGTAGGGGATTTACCTGTGGACATTCTGCTGCTCTTTTACATGAACATCACATTTCTAGTTGATTGAAAATTTAAATCACATTCCTGGTGCTGCTGCAAACTTGCACTTCAGGTCCAGGACTTTATTATGATGCTGAGAGAAATGAACCTATTTGGAACAACAGGCTTGTTTCAGAAGTGAGAGTGAAGCTGAAACTGGCATTTCTGATTTTCAGTGTACATACTGCTCTTACAGATCAGCCTTATAACCACAGAGCAATAGCTGTTACGATATACATACCTATCAAGCTAATACTTACATTCCACAAGGCAAAATATGGGACAGTACAAACATACAAACTCCAGTTCCTCAGAAGCCAACATTCCAGGAGGTCCTAACCAACTACACACTTCACATCTTTGATGAAACATGTCACCAAAAACCACTCACAGCTTTGGAGGTCTCACTTAAAACGAAGTCTTATAGGGAACTAAAATTCTTCTACATTCATCTTGATTTGATGTAAGAGTATTGCTGCTAGAGGCCAGGTCCTCCAAGAGACTGAGCACTGCCAGAGGAGCCTAAGAGTTCTCTTCTTTCATGTGGCTATATGAATATTCCACATTATGCCAAGGTGAAAAGCCAGGGCTGAAGTGCTAGCTTGGTTTACATTCTAATACTTAAATGCACCACATCTGATCCACTTCTCACCCTGAGTCACGAAATCCACTACTTTCTTGCAAGTATGGCTCAGGCTAGCTGAAGACCCCTGTCCTTATGCTACAAATTGTCATCTTTCTGCTATACATATTTATCCTCAGACAACATCTAGCTCAACCTCATCTGCCACTTCACAGGCTGTCAAGTGACTATTCAAGCATTAGAAGAAATGAAGGGTCTGTTAAGCTGTAAATTAAATGACAGTCTATAGCTGGAAATTAGCAGTAACGTGCCCAAAACATTATTGATTGCTAAGAAAAGGTGAAGAACCCCCTTTCTGCCTGGCTGTGTAATTGCTGACCTTTAGAGCCCAGGAGCCATTAATTTAAGAACAGACAGCAAACGAGGTGTTTTGCAACAGGACAGTAAAGGCACCTATCAAGTTATCCCATGTGTTCAGCGCCACCTTGAATAGTAGTTACAAGCCTGTATTTTCCATTTTAATGCAGAATAGGAGCCAAGCTACATCTGGACACGAAATGCCTGTCAGCTAGTTCAGAACATGAGTGGAAATGGCCGAGGCCTTTCAGTAGTTTTTGAGAACCATCCTTTCAAAAATGATCTTAGATTACTGTTAAAGGCAGGAAAATCTTATTGGCATACTCAGAAACTGACAGACTGACTGCAAACACTTCTGTCCTCTGAGAGAGTGGGATGGAAACACCCAGCAACAGGAGATTAGTCGAAAGTAATCAATACCCATAAGGTTCCTTTACATACAGAGCCATGCACACCAAACCTCACCTCTGTTAATATTGCAAAGTTGAATCTGTTACAGACTCTTAGATAAGTCGCAGAAATAGGATTTTAAAGGCTGTTAACACAAGAGCTTCAGCAATCACAGAAGCACAGAGTGGTTTGGGTGGGAAGGGACCTCAAAGCTCAGCCAGTTCCAACCCCCTGTCATAGGCAGGGACACCTCCCACTAGAACAGGTTGCTCAAGGACTCATCCAACCTGGCTTTGAACAACCTCCCTGGGCAACTTGTGCCAGTGTCTCACCACCCTCACTGCAAAGAACCCTTTCCTAACGTCTAGTTTGAATCTCCTCTCTGCCAGTTTAAACCCATAGTTTAAATAGTTAACTACCTTTTTTTTTCTTCTTAATAATAACAGACACTTAGTGTGCCGGTTTGAGAAAGAGTTGCCTTTTGACAAAGCACTTTACTTTCAAGCACATTTGTCGGATGGTTGAGCTGACAATATGAACATTTAAAAAATACATACTAACTGGAAGTAATGAAAGAAAAAGGTATCTGACCTGGTGCAGGCGTCCGTCCATGAAGAGTAGCTTCATTAGGCAGGAGATCTTTAGAGTTGGAAGTGAACGGTGATTGTCTAAATGTGTCTTCAGAAAAGAAAGGGCTATGAGGAAAAAAAATTAAGATGTAAACAAAAAACCAGGAAGCAAATATGACTTTTGATCCTAACATCTTCACATCACAACACATGTAATCTTGTTAAAAACAGAACTCATGCTGAAAGATATGCAGACCATGAAGCAAGATGTGAAGAAGAGGCATGCTTTGGCAAAAGTGTACCTTGGAATGAAAACTGAAGACCTCCCAAAAGGCTTTTAACATCTCAGATTTGCTACATCACCATACAGCGTGGGTCATTAAAATGAATGCCAGGAAAGGGCAATCAGAAAAAGTGGAAAATATTATTATAATTATTTAATATCTGAGGTAGAAAGTAATGATTTTCAAAACAAAACTTTTCCCATTTTATGGTAAAAGGCTGAGTAGTTGGCTTTTGACACAGTATTCCATGATTGAAATATGCCCAGGTTTGCTTTTTAAAGCAGGAAACAAGTCATACAAGCTAACTGAATGGTTAGTTCCCAGAGAGTATTAAGTGCAAAAATCATCAGCTACTCGACTCCAAAAAACTGCAGCATGCTTTGGTTTTAATTACCAGGCAGTAAAAAGTCCATAGTGAATTGGCATTTCTATCAAAGTATTTCCCTTTCTGCTCAATTACAGATTGTAACAGAGACAAGAATTTCTTGTCTACAGTACAAACAGGCATCAGTTAAGAGGTACACAAAATCCAGTCAAAGTGGGCAAGGACAGTCTTTCTTGGAAAGCTGTTTTCCAGGGCAGTATGTTCTTCTAGGCAAAAAGAGCATCGCATTAGTTCTGATCTCATACTGAGCATTCTTACCAGGCTGATATGTTGTAGGTGTCTTAAAGGTGCAGAAGAGGCCAAATGATTGCTGTAGACTGTCCTTATTCAGTAATAAACCTGGAGAACCTTTTCAGGATAAAAACATACTCTGTGATCTTACAGTGTTCCAGAGTGGGCAGTCCAGGCCCAGGAAGTATTGTCAGCAGCACTGGCCGAGCTGACCACTCCAGAGACCCAAGTGCTTTAAAGAAGAGCACTTGCTTAAGTTTTCCCTCAGGTGGTTTTCCTGCAGAGAGCAAAGTGCTCTCCACGGAGTCCCCTGCATTCCTGATCATTCCTGTCCTTAGGAAGCTTGCTGGTAATTAGTTAGCTTGATCACATAATGCTTTTGGCAGTGCTGTTATGTGCTGTTATTTACTTCCTCGTGAAGTTGGCTGTCCATTATTCATGTTGTGCTGCTCCACGTGTGACAGCTACTAGGATATGCTTTTGGTCTTGTGGTGAAGAGTTTTGTTTTGTTGGGTTTCGGTACTGGTGGCTTTTGGTTGGTTGATTTGGCTTTGGGTTTTGGTTTTTTTACAAATGTGCATAATTGTAAACAAAGTCAACATCAGCTTGTGCTGAAGGGTAGGGCACGAAGCTGCCCTAAACCTGCACAGCTCAGAGTATGCAGGCAGCTGAACAAGGCACGAGGCTCAAAAGCCCAAGTGATCAGGATAAAGCAGACCAGCTCCAGCACACATGTGTGAAACTTTTTCCAAGCCTCCCACTCACGGGACAGAATATAAAGCAGGCTGACACTGTATAAAAATATGGCATCATTTATTGTAGCATTCCTCTCACTGGTTTAATAATGATTTGAAAGAAAAACACCAATAAAAGAGGGTTTATTACTGTTGTAACTCTTCAAAATCTTGTAATCCACTCAGGTTCCCACGTTGGCTTTCCTGCTTGAACCTCAGCTTCAGTCACTGGGATACTGGTCCATATCATTGCTCCATCCATTTCGCTTATCTACTTTAGGCTAGACCACCTACAGTGAGCAGGTCACTGCTGAAGCCTGCACTGTGTTGCGTCCTAAGGATTTCCCTCTCCATCATGCTCCTCTGGTGAATTACAGAGCCACCCCTGGATACCTCTTCTCTGCCTCCCCCTAGAACACAGGTTGAGTCTCTTCAGTTGGCTCTGTAATTATTTTCATTTCAGTACATCTTTCCTCCAATTCCCACTGCAATGTATGGAGGGAGGAGCTCCTGCACTTCATAGTAAGAAACTCCATAAATTGTTCATAAAAGTCCCCTCTGATGAAGATTAAGCTTTAGCTTTGGTTGGGTTTTCTTTTTTCTTTTTTTTTTCTGGCAGCAGAGTTTTATGGCTCCACAGTTCTTTAGATGAAAGGAGCTTATTCTGGCATCTTACGCTGGCGTACACACTTCCAGATCATTTGCTTCTCCACTTCCTGTCTTCGTATCACAGATGGCAGGCTCTACCATCCCAGTCACTGAACGGAGGAATCCTTGCCAGTTTCAGCTGCTTAAGCAAAGTCATATGGAAGTAAATGCCTGCAAAGTCCAGGGATACTCACAGGAGGAACAGCAACAGACAGGCGGCAGTTAGAAATGCAAATCTGGAGTAAGGCAGCAGAAAGTGCCTGTGCAGCCCATTTTGCTGGGCTTTGCCAGGGACACAGCTTAACCTCTGCTCCCCAGCTATTCACAGGTGGCCAACACTGACCTCACCTTGGCTCTTTGCAGCTGTCAAACTTCAGATAAGGACTGTGATTCAAACGCCTTTCTGCGATCACTGCAGATGTTGGCTGCTGAGCCAAACCACAACACCACGTGTTTCCTTCATGCAGTCTGAGTGCCTCTGTCCTTCATTGGCTCCTCCATCACAATCTATTTTTGAGAAGACATCATACTCGTACCAGTAAAGGCTTCCAGCTGTTTGTTTGGTTTGGGCTGGGGCTTTTTTGGCAAGGTCTTGCAAGTCAATCTGCTTGAACTCCATGGTCTAGTAGATTGACACACTTCCCCTTAAAAGGCTCTTCTCATTCATGTCTTCTTCTGTTCATAGATAGGTAAGGTAAGAAAAGCACAGGGAAGAACTGAACCAGGCACTCAGCATTTCATGCCCTGTTGGGTAGCAGCAATTCACTCAGTAAAACTCAGTGCACGTTTGACTATAGCCAACTGTGCTACCCTCTTAACAGCTGGCATCCAGAAGAAGGGAGGTTATCTTTGAAATGCCCTCAACCTTTCCACTTTAAATTATCTTTGATAGATCCAAAAGTAGCTCTGGATTCTCACACGAGTCCTGCTGGTAACATCATGAGACACTGAAATCTTTTTTCAACTGACTATTTGTCACCCCCTTCATGTTTCGCAAATTCCCAAAGCAGCAAATATGGGAAGCATTCATAGTAGCCACAAGTTACAAGCTGAATTTAATTATCTTTCAAGTTGTAACACCGAGAAGTCTCTGATGTCCACTGAACTGGTCAGTTTATTAAAACCAAATTATTTATTACAGTTACCATGAGTGAACAGGATAGACCCAGAAATGCAAAGGCAAAGAGCAACCTATTCCAGAGATCTTTTCTTCTGCAACTGAAACACTTCTTAGTTTCTGGCTGGACAAAGTTATCTTACAGCAGGCTCTAAACGTAACAGGAACTTTTGCAGAAGGGGCTGTAAAGGCAAAGAAGGTCTTACTCTGTCTTTGAAGGAACTCCTCGTTGCCTCAGTTTGCTCAGTCTCCAAACCCATCCACACCAATTCAGGCAGTCTCAGGTAGGACATAAATACAGCCTTGGCAATGCTTGCTTACCCTGCATCACAGGCTCTGAATTTGCCACCAGTTCTAGCGCTACTTACACATTGTGAGCTTCGCATTTTCCATTCCTCACTTTGCTGCCCGTATCTGTGCAAACAACTCACGGGCTTGTTCCCAGACACCAAACTGTAAAGCACCTCCTTTAAAGGCACCTGCCGTAACTGCATCATGACTTTAACTGCTCGGCAATTTGATTCATTGTGTTAATGTGACTGTAATCTTCAATAAGGCTTTCATTAGCATTATCTTACAGACTGGCTTTCAAAAATTCATCTCTAGAAGGCACTGAGATGACAGAAATACTGTACTGAAATGGTGTTAAAGACATCCGAGTTTGACAGAAAACTGAATCAAAACCACCTCCTCTTATGTAGGTCTATGCCTTGAAATCCAGTAGTCAGCCTGTCCTTCCCTCAAGCACTGCATGCAGGCAGTTCCTTTTTACTTTCAGGGTTTGTTGACAAAAAAAAAAGGAACCCCCGAATTCTTAAAATGATGTGTGAATACTTGATCTGATGGCAACAGTCACTCTGGCCCAAAGGCCCTGTGTCTCATGAACTCCAAGCAATCAGTTCTATAGGTGTAACCCTTCAGATACAGGTTACACTGTTCATGAGAGTATCTCACACTTGTAGGAGCAGCTCACACTTCCAGGAGACAGACACATTTGAGTTCACAAGGCAAATCAAACCCATTCCATTTACACCACTGCTCTGCAGATAACAATGGACTGCTCTTACCTGGCTGTGGTTCGGAGGGCGTTGTCTTTATTGTGGTTGTGCTCTTTGCTCACCTTTTCTGCAGAGGAACATAAACAGGGCTTTTTGTGATTAGCATATATCACATATTCCCTACCAGGTTTTCTCCAGCAGAACTATTTCAGTGCTTTCTGATAACAGCATAATCCAGAGTAATTTCAGGTAAATGGTTATAGCGGAATTAGACAATGGACACAACTGTACTTAAACTAACACCCAACACATTTTTTCAGCTTCACATTTCAGTGTTGTTGCTCCATGCAGTGTACAGTATAGGCATTCATTTGACACAGAGCTGCTATCATTGCCTTTACATAACAGCTGAGGTTCACCTTCTTTGTCAAGAGCAATGGGCAGTGCAGCCCCTGGAGCACTGCACGCTGCAGCCACTTATGCCAGCAAGTGCTATCTCTAGGTCCCCCTATACTCCCAGGCCTGGATCAAGCTGTTGTCACAGATTATTTAATTAGCTTTCAAAAACAGAGGAGCTGAACTCCAGCTTTGCCGATTCAGTTCAAACACTGTGAACCTGACCCGAGTGTCACAGTGCTCTACAGCATATGCTAACTATGGGGGACATTTGGCAAGGCTTTTGCTCACCAAAATGTGAGGGTGGAAGGGCTCTAACCCCTATTATTTGTCAGCCTTAGCAGCCTCACACTCTCAAAGCACCTTACTGGTTGTACACACAATCTGTTTGGTTCTTTAAATGCAGCTACAGAGTATGTCCATCGCTTTTACCTGATAACTGGAAGAGCAGCTCAGATGCCATCTTCACTGATATATCTTGGCTGAACAGATTTCTTTCTGGGACCACACGACCTTCCGGTGCCTTCTGTATGTGTTCACTAATGTCTCGCCCTAGTAAAGTGCTGTAGCCAACATTTGGGCTGGGTTGGCTGGGTGACACGGAAGCCTGCGATTCGTGAATGTCAACTTCCATTGGCTCCTCCTTTATCTTTACCATCTGGGTCTCCTTGTAGCTCTCAGCTGCAAATATGTATTTTAAAAAAATAAACAACCGCCACAATTACTTAATTAGGCCACAATTTTTCAGAGTACTCAAAGCAGGAATCACAATTAGGAAGTTATAATTTGTAGGCTGCATCACTGCAAATGGTAAGGGAAGCAAGCAGCTGACTGCTGCAGTATTCTTCTGGGGCTAAGAAACAGAAGCAATCTCTTGAAAATAATTTTACAAGCTGGAGAGCAGAACACAGTTGCATGTTTGTAAATAGAGAGCGATGGCACATCCCAGGGCTACAGGCTGGCCGCACACCAGCCACTGAAGCTCTCGTGTTTGGCAAGTGAGGCTGCACCTTCACTAACACGCACCAGCTCTCCAGAGGTGTGTGCTGAAGACTGATGACAAGTTCCAATTACTCTTTATCAGCAGAAGTACCAGGACAGACAGAAGGACTGGCATGGGCCTAGGGTGGAGGAGGGAACCTTATCTGCTCGTCTTTTGGCCTCCTTCTCTTTCAGTTCCAGACAGCCATGTCCAGAACTGGTTTGTTCTGTCTGCATATGCTTTCAAAGCGACAGGAGTATTCTAGGGGCCATGCTTTCCTCAAGTCTGATTGCGTAACAAGTGTGGCTATTCCTTCAGACATTACAGGAGCAAATAACCATAATGAGCAGTTCCCAGAAGCTCCTTCCCTTCCTCCCTTGAATTCCTCTCTGGTGTCCTAGGTCCAGAAAGCAAAACCGTAGTCTAGAAGCCAACCTGTGTTCACTTTCTACATCTGAGATTCCCCAAGCATTGCTGAATGCTCTGATTTGGCTGCAAGGTAAATGATTATTTTCTCTTCAGAATAATCTCAAAACCAAGGCTCCAAAGTAATTTGCCCACCACACCCTAAATACCTGTACAGCCCTTTTGATTCAGACTTTCATCTGTGAAAAGAGAAGTTGAAGACCTGCAGAATTTAGTCTCATTTTAGTTTCAGAGAAAGAAGATGGGTTTATTTAAACATTATTTTTATTCACAGTGCTCCTGAAATGACAGTGGTTATGGTGGCAGCACTGCTCAACTCTGGGTTGCCCTTAGTACTCAGATGCTGAGCAGATACTCAGGAAACAGGAAGCCTAAGGCAGGTAATATGCTTGGAAGACTCAAGAAAATAAATGCATGCATGAACACAGTTAAACACCAGAAGAACTATGCAGGTAAGGAATCATTCCAACAGGAAAAAGTACACAGAATTTGTTAATTTTGCCTAAAGCTGAACATATACTTCTGGTACCAGCCAGAATACTGAAAACCTCAAGAAAAATCTGCTTCTGTTTACTCAAGATTAGCACATGCCCTAAACTGTCACCTACGTTGCCTCCACAGCTGGAGTCAAAGGAAAGTGTGAGCTTGAATTGTTTTACGAGCAAAAGCAGGAAAAGGCAACCCTAGCAGCCAGCAAAAGGTAGAGACAGGCACACTGCAGCACACAGAGCCAGAGAAGCAGAGAGATTAGATGCTGAGTGGATTAGGATCTGAGAGAGCAGTCTGGCCCTTGTCCAGACTCGGGGGATGTGGTCAGATCGATGTTCTATTCACATGCTGATTGGTGCAGGCTGGTGCTGGCCATCCTGATAGCAGAGGAGCACTCTGCACGATGAGTTTCCTCACACAGAAGTCTGTCATCTGTCTAATTTTGCCACTTAGATGGCTCTTGTATTAACAAACAAATAAATAAATACATAAAGAATATTTTCTATTGCCTTTGGATCAGAGAGAATAAAAGTGCGTGGGGAGAATCCACCAACTTCATGCAAAGTCACTCTTTTGCTGTGCTCTCTTGTTTTTTCCTCCCCTAACTCACCTATGATGGTGTCAGACTGACAGATTTTATTCCAAGTGTGAAAGCTTTGAACATCACCAAGCCTCTTGTTTTCAATTGTCCAATCTTACATTGACTTTCAAGAGTCATCCCTGACAAAACCCTCAAGTTACTTAACTGGTTGGCATCACCCTGCAGTCTCAAGCCAAATTAACAGACTCCCTTTAGCATGAAGGTAAATGAATTCCACCTAAAACTGATCTGTGTCACCCAGTCTTATTTCATCCCCCTGGTTTCTCCCTCTCCCCACATTCCTGTTGTTCTTGAGAGCACTGGAGAAAAAGCAGCTTTGCTGCCCGTAACTCTTCAGAAGTAGTAGTAATTAAAAAAAAAAAAAAATAAAATCAAAGCCAGGAGATAGAAGCCCCTTGGATGTGTTCCAGGAACAATTTACATGAAAGGCTTTCAATCTTCTCCTATGGCGTTTCTTGACCTTTAAGAAAGCACAAGAACCTTGCTAAGAATCCTTCCCACCTATGATCTAACAGATACATTTCAGACTCTTAATTTTCATCACGAATTCTCCAACTGAAGACACCTCAGAAACACCATCTCATGCCTTTTTTTGTCCTGTTAGGCAGATTTTTCTTCTTTTTTTTTTTTTTTTTTTTTAGTTAAAGCTCCCATTAGCTTCTTATTATGAAACCACAGAAGACAGGGTGCAAAAATAGCAGACTGCACGTTGAGAGTGAATGCGGCGCAGCAAAGGGACGCATCAGGTAACGCTGCCAATCAACAGCTCAGGTAACCCTGCAAACAAACGAGTTCTTCAGATGTTTGACAGACCCAGCTCTGCACCCAGCTGCCAAATTTAGGTGCAGACTCGAGCTGACCTTTGCTGCTCTCTCTGATTTAAAATATTCTTTCTATTTCTGTTCCTACTCCGCAGAGTTTAATTCCCCGTCCTGCAAATGCGTTTGAATCAAACAGCTATGACCCTCAAGTACAGCGAGAGTCGAGCGATCCTGGTGACCTTCTCCCCAGCACAATCAGCTAGCACTCAAACTGCACTCACTAAATTTACATATATGATCATTTCCTTTGACCTTTATCTTCCCAGCTGCACCCTTTTGATCTGACAGAATGTCCCTGCCAAATGTAAGTCCTGTCACACTCTGATGCCCAAAAGCAAAGACACAAAGAAGACTGAAGGAGGGTCTCTGGTCCTTTTCAAGAGCTGATGAAAGAGAAACAGTCTGTCCCACGAGCAGCAATCACAAGCACACAACCCAGCTGTGCTGGATGTTGTGCTGGTGAAAGCCTGCAATGAAGGTTATGTCCACACCCATCTCCACATACAGGCAAACTGTGCCTTCTTGAAGATTATCTTCCCTTCTGTGCTGCAGAGAGTTCATTTGTGGAGTAAGGTGATAGCCCTTATTCCTTTACATAGGTACCTCACACGGTCACAGTGCAGCTAAAGCTCTTCCAGTCAAGGGCTGGTACACCAAAAGGTCTCCTGTTTCAGATAATTAAAACTGTGATAGCTTTGGCTTTTTTCCACTTTTGTACCTCTCCCCGAGTTGATGGGCTAGGTTAAATAAACTGCAATGCATCAGAATGCCAAGTTAGCATATGAGAGTCATTTTCTCCAGCCAGAACTGTACAAAAGTACAGACATCTAATTCCTAGCAAAAACCAGCAGGGGATAAAGACTGAAGCAGCTTTAAAGCGTCCAGATCGTGATCTCCTAAACGTGGTCTGCTATTCATTCTGTACCAACCTGGATGAACAACAGCACAGCAGTGAGCATTGCTCACAGAAGATGAACAAAATCACTGAATATGCCTTCTTCTGCTGTTAACTTCCTTTGCCAAGGAAGGCAAGAGACCGGCCAGGCTGTGTCAAGACCTGCTGGTCAAACTAGAGGGCAAGAAGGAAATGCAAAGGCAGTGGAAGAAGGGACAAGTATAGAGACAACATCTGGTTCTGCAGGGATGGGGTCAGGAAGGCCAAGGAGCAGGTGAAGCTGAACTTGGCAAAAGATGCAAAGAATATTAGAAGGGCTTCTTCCTTTTGCTTCTATATTGGCTGTGCAATGAGTGCCTGTTGCTGAAATCAAATGAACCCTTGTTAAATCATTCATGCTGCTTCCCACCATTTTACTTAGAGCTCCATTCCTGCTGAAATGCCCATCAGCTTTACAAATCAACTTTGTGAATCAACTGAGATGGGAAACCTTTCCCATACGTCTCATAAATCGTGCTCACGGACTGGTTTTCACAATCAAACAGACAGGGGTAACCGGTGGGTCAACTTGTACCGACTTCAAAAGCTTTCAGCATGGAGAATCAGGCATTTTGTTACATTAATTGTTCTGATTTGCTAGAAATAAACATGCCCTAAACCGGCTCAAATAAAACCTCAGAGATAGGGAACGGCTGGCAAGCCCTGAAGGTCCTGCTACAGAGACACAACAAGTAACATCGGATGTACCCTAGGGCACTGTGCTGGGTCCTCTCTTTTCCTAGCGTCTTTTTCAAATTGCTGGTTTATGTAAGGCAATGGCAATAGGCCTTTAACCAGTGCAACAGGATGCTGCATTCAAAAACCTAAACCGGATCGTCTTTGTTAACATGGAACATCTACACTCCCCTGTTATACAATGCTCAAACTATAGGCAAGCCAACAACAACAAAAGAGAAAATTAAAGCAATGGACTAATTTGAGTTGTGATATGCACCTGCTGCTCCTGCCACTAAAGTGAGAGGATCATGATGCTTGCCTGAGACTCTACTTGAAGAATGCAGTCAACTCCACAAAACATAGGCCAAGAATCACAAAATGGTTTAGGTTGGAAGGGACCTCAAAGCTCAGCCACTTCCAATCCCCTGCCAAAGGCAGGGACACCTCCCACTAGAACAGGTTGCTCAAGGCCTCAAGCAACCTGGCCTTGAACACTCCCAGGGAAGGAGCAGCCACAACCTCCCTGGGGAGCCTGTGCCAGTGTTTCACCATCCTCACTGCAAAGAACCCTTTCCTAACATCTAGTTTGAATCTCCCCTCTGCCAGTTTAAACTCATTACCCCTCACCCTGTCATTACAAGACCTTGTCAATAGTCCCTCTCCTGCCTTCCTGTAACCCCTTTCAGATACTGGAAGGCCACTGTAAGGTCTCCTCAAAGCCTTCTCTTCTCCAGGCTGAAGAGGCCCAACTCTTGTAGCCTGTCCTCATAGTAGAGCTGCTGCAGCCCTCTGAGCATCTTTGTGACCCTCCTTTGGATAAAAAGTCTATGTATGCAGTAACTCACAAGAAGAAGAAGAGAGAACTTGAGAGCCTGAAATATCTATCTATAACCTCTCTATCTAGAAACTTGTACCTTTCTATACTGTAATTAAACCATGGCTTCATTCTAGCCAAAACAAATTTCTAATTTCTGTTTGTTAAAAAAAAAACAAAAACCAACAACCCCAAACCAACAATAAAAACACCACCACACAAGACCCGTCCCCAAACAGAAAAAAAAAAAAACCAACACAAACCTCCCTCCCCACATCAAACCAAACCCCAGACAGCTAAACAAAAAAACCAAACACAAACCCCAAACCACTCACCCTGCAGTGGGACTGAATGTCATGATGTGACTCGCTATGTTTTGCCATCTCTCTAGTTCCCATCAAGACAACGTCTTATTTTGGATCATATACTTCTCCTCTAGCTTTTCTGGGCTGCTACAGAAGCACCTGCTGCTGCCCAGAGTTTTCCAAAAGGCTGGTCAAAGATTAGATTTTCACTCCTCTGCCCATTACCAAGGTTCCTGTGCAGTCTAGATACAGACTCTTATGAGGTCCTGACAACAGCCACCTCAGAAGACAGCATCCAAGCTCCACACAGGCACTTCCAGAACAGACCATGCACTTACGAAAAAAGAAACCTGTAGGCAGGTTAGTTTCTCTGTCCCCCACCTTACCCAAAAAAATGTAGTGATGTACTTTTTCTTCACTATTGTTACAATAAACAGCCCAGCAAAGCTGGAAAGGTTTTGTGACTCCTGAGGATGACAACTGACTAGCCATGGAGTCCTCTTCATCATCAATTCACAACGCTGATGACAGCCAAGCACCAGGAGCCTTACAGTGAGGTAAATCTGACAGCAGATGTCCAGCCACACACACACAGCACTCCCAGTTAGCAAACTGATGCTGTTAGTTCCTCCAGAAGTCTGTGCTGTTGTGACTGGAATGGTTTTGGTAGGAGCCAATTTAAAGCCTTCTCAGATAGTCCTTTAACTTGCCATGCTCTAATGCTGGGTATACCAGAATGGGAGTGATTTGAGGTGTTCTGGCCTTCATTTTATGATAGAATTTATACCAGAGCATCTCTGCTATGAGGACAGGCTGAGAGAGTTGGGGCTCTGCAGCCTGGAGAAGAGAAGGCTTTGAGGAGACCTTAGAGTGGCCTTCCAGTATCTGAAGGGACTTACAGGAAGGCTGGGGAGGGGCCATTGACAAGGTCTTGTAAAGACAGGACAATGGGTAATGGGTTTAAACTGGCAGAGGGGAGATTTAAACTAGATGTTAGGAAAGAATTCTTTACAGTGAGGGTGGTGAGACACTGGCACAGGCTGCCCAGGGATGTTGTGGCTGCTCCCTCCCTGGAGGTGTTCAAGGCCAGGTTGCATAAGGCCTTGAGTGACCTGCTCTAGTGGGAGGTGTCCCTGCCTGTGGAACTGAATGATCTTTGAGGTCCTTTCCAAGCTACACCATTCTATGATTTTGCCACCATTCTTTTTTCTTGTTCTTTTAAAATAGAAGTTCTAATCCCTATCATTTCAGTTAAATGCAAGATACAGTGTTGAAGAAATAACTAAGGCACGAAGTAAGAAATCAGCATAAACATTTGTCAGTGGATAGACACTCAAACAAGCAGGGAAAAAACACCACCAAACCCCCACAATAACCAGCTGTGCTGAAAGAAGAACTGTTGTATTGTTAGGTGATAACAGATGGAGTTGATCAGGAATGCTTTTCTGTGCAATTGTATGCAACATTTTACTCCATGACCTTGGTGCAAAAACTAAGTATGTACAAATTGCTTCTGCCGGTAACTCCAAACTGTGACAGACTGCTGGCGTTGGGGACTGGTGTGTTACAAGGAGCACTGTTTGATCCGAGGACTGAAGTACAACAAATTCAAAGGAACTGAACAGTCCGAAGGTCATGCATGTGCTAGTGATAACAAGGATGTGTGCAGCATGTGGGCAACTCAGCCACTGAAAAATAAGAGAGGAAGAAAACAGCCTGAATTACTACTGAAATGCAAAATGCCTGCACCTCATCAATAAGATATAGCTGAAATAAAGACAGATGTGATTCAGGCACCATTTCTAGGAAAGATGGGGACATCCTAATGTCTTACTTCAAGGAACCAGGCTAAAATATTACTTACACAATGCTAGTGCCTAGAATAGATTTTACAGAGCTCCAGGTATGTGTTCATTTTTGGACAAGAAGGCAAACCAGTGTATACTTCTAAAAGATAATGTATGCCCCAAACACACTGGCAGCTTGACGGTTTCAGTGGAAAATGAGCTTTCAGCCCTAAACATTAGCATGCAAATGCAAACGTTTCTTTTAAATATCAGTCTCCCCTGAAATCTCCCTTTCAATTCACACCACTCCTCACACAACACTGACCAGGGATCACTGAGTGCATCACTTATTTAAACACTCAGAGAAACAGATATGCTTTTGCAAGAAAGAACTGGCAATAACAGTGAAAAAATGGTTTAGGTGTATTGGAAATACTTTGTTTCCATTTCTTATCAGTGACTTTGTGCAACCTTTAATAAGAATTTAAAATCCTGCTGGGGTGGCACCCTCCTAACACGGATGAGAGCAATTTGCCTAGCTCCTCAAATCTCTTTGCTTACTAAGTCAAGACTTGTTAATGGCCAGGATTCCACACCTCTAACAGTGGTCTAACTCACACTGGTCATTTTACCTTCTGTAAACTGTAGGCTGGGAGTCTGCACTGAGGCTCAAACTTCGCCTGTTAAGCTCCAAAGGTAGTTTCTTTCAAATTTTGTTTTTAAGTAGCAGATCAGTTAGAAAGTTTTGTTTTGAGTGTCTGGCTGGGAACAGGCTCTGCCTAGACATGCCCAAGAGGTATCAGCCTTCTTAGCTTGAATCATCATTTGGAAGAAGCACATGCAGGTATCAGGAGACTTGGTGTCAAGTTTGTGAACCGTAAGGTAGAAGATCTGAAGCCAAGTGAAACACAATGGAGAAAAAACGGATATAAAAGGTCATAGCATCTCCAGATAAGGTCCAACTCCAATGAAGTGCTATGCAGGGTAGAGCCTGATCTTAAAGACTGGTCATGTGCTGCTAGATGCACACAAATGTCCTGACAGGTTTAGCTTAATGAGAAAGAGAATCTGTGCAGCAGAACTAGACAGCAGAGGGTGATTTTTTTCTCTTGTTTCTCAACATCTGCCTCTACAATGACAACTAGTAAATGTTCTGTTGGTGTTCTACTGCAGTAAAATATGTTTGTTCTTCTAAGATTTCCTAGCTGTAGAGCAGTTTCTGAGCTGATGACAAGTCTGTCCCTTAGGGTGGCTGGTGATCTGCAGTAACTCTTTCTTACAGTATGCACCTGTGCAAGGCAGGCTCCAGGGTCTTTCGCTACACTCTGTGATCTCAGCTGTGAGCTAACAACACAGCATCTCTGTTTGGGAAAAGAGATTTCCCAGTGTAAAACAGAAACCAGCGTATCCCTCACACAGGAGGCAGCAAGGTCTATGCCTACATCCCAAGAGGCTCCCATGAGGCTGCAACAATTGGCAATATTATTGGTCAGGGAAGAATAGAAGCATGTATGTCAGGAATGCAGAAACCAAAACACCACTGTGCTGAAAATCCCTTGCTGAATTGGTATGTGGTGCAGGTTTGGGTAATTAGTATTACATGGAAGGAAGTGAAAATAAGACAGCAAGGATGTAATCCATTCATCTTTACCAAGCATATATAGAGCCCGGAAGGACCTGACTTAAACCAAATTATGTAATATATCAAATCTAATAAGGGCACTTGACTGAAGATTTCCCACAGCCAGTACAATATCCAGACACACTAATTCCTTTGCATTTAGTTTTTTCCTCTCCCTAGTACCAGGAAAAAGGAGGAAGTTTGTCCTTGTTTTTCACTTTATTCTGAAGAAGTGGATTGTTTGTTTAAGTTCTAAATCACTAAAACCAGAGTGCAAAATTGCTTAAGGTAAGCAGGGAAGCTAATAGTGATCTCAGCATTCTACCAGATAAAGCATACATTACATAAAAAAGCAATACAGAGATTACTGATCTTACACCTTCCCTTTATATTTCTCCTATGTTAAACAGCACCTCAGTGGTTTCCTCCTTTATATTCCTGCCTTAGATGGCAATCCAGCAAGTGCAAGCTGAAAACAGTCTATGCGGTAAGCTTGGTATATCCCCACCCACTGGCTGACCCAGGAACGCAAATTACAGCAATACCAACTGACTAAATCCCAGAGTAACTCTTTACATGTTTGGTTAATCAAAAAGGGCACCATCAGCAAAAGCTCTTCCATTGTAAGATCATAAAAGAAATGCTAAATTAATGTATTTCCTGCTGTAACCTTTAAAGACTGGGAGTTGCCAAGAGAAGTGACTGAAGGCATGACCAGGGTTTTATGTGTGCCAGATTTCACCCATGTAAACAGGTATTTCAAGGCACAAATATTCTAATACAGTGCCCCGTTAGGAAACTGTTTAAACGCAGCCTGCTAGCACTGAATTCAAGAGGCACGGTCAAGAACTTAGTGTCTCTGAAGTAGCTGAAAAATCATTAGGTTATGCAGCTCTTTCTTTAAAATACAAAGCATGAATTTCTATGGACCAAAGTCACAGGTTAACATCCACCAGGCTGTAAAGTTCTGTCGCCACAACACCACTCAGACTAGTTACCATCAGCAACAGGGCACTGCATCAGTAACTGAACATTTGTATTTGGGAGTCTGAAAATTTGGGAAACTTCTGTTCTGATCAACTTCTGTAGCTGGGAAGCACTTTCATAGAATCACAGAATGGTTTAGGTTGGAAGTGACCTTAAAGATCATGCAGTTCTAAGCCCCTGCCAAAGGCAGGGACACCTCCCACTAGAACAGGTCACTCAAGGCCTCATGCAACCAGGCCTTGAACACCTCCAGGGAGGGAGTATCCACAACTTCCCTGGGCAACCTGTGCCAGTGATTCACCACCCTCACTGCAAAGACCTTCTTCCTAACACCCAGTTTGAATCTCCCCTCTGCCAGTTTAAACACATTACCCCTTGTCCTGTCATTACAAGACCTTGTCAATAGTCCCTCCTCAGCCTTCCTGCAGGTCCCTTCAGATGCTGGAAGGCCACTATAAGGTCTCCTGGAAGCCTTCTCTTCTCCAGACTGTAGAGTCCTACCTCTTGTAGCCTGTTCTCATAGCAGAGCTGCTGCAGCACTCTGACCATCTCCGTGGCCTCCTCTGGACTTGCTCTAACAGTTCCATGTCCTTCTTGTGTTGGAGGCTCCAGAAATGCACACAGGACTGCAGGTAGGGTCTCAGGAGAGCAGAGTAAAGGGGCAGAATCCCCTTCCTTGCCCCCTTGCCCTGCTGGCCACTCTGCTCTTGCTGCAATCCAGCACAGGGTTGCTGTCTGGGCTGCACTCACACTGCAGGCTCATGTTGAGCTTTTCATCAACCAGACTCCCAGGTCCTTTGCTCTCAGCCATTCCCCACCCAGCCTGGGGCTGTCCTTGGGACATGTGCCCACCCAAGCACTTTCTGCACCATAAACACAAAAGTCTTGCAAATCGATGACTCCAATTCCTCTGCAACTTAAAGTGTGAAGGTGTGAACAGGAGTGAATCTATTACACGGGAGAATGTATGAAGAGACACCAATCCAAGTCTTTCAGGTACAAATCTGAGCTCAAATCCCATGTAGACAATACCCAAGCAACCCAGGTAAGTTCAGGTAAGCTTGGCAGGGATCTCAGCAGTCACTAAGCCTGTAAGCACCGCTGCTGGCACCTCTTGCATGAATTTACCACACTTTAAAAAATAAGAAAAAACGTGCAGTTTTGGAGGAGTCTTAAAGCCTAACTGATCCAGTTTAGCTGCAGAAGTACAAAACTCTGCCTCCAAAACGGACTTCCCAATTTTTTTGGACTGACATGAGTCCACTAGAAGTTCAAAGCCTTTTCATCATTCTCTTACCCTGTTTCCAGCAGGAAGAATTCAACTCTTTTTATTTTCCCTTAAGTTTAAACCCCGAGTCTGACAATTAAAGCACAATTAGCAGAGCAGACCTTTTTATCTGACTCCCTCCGTCTCTAGCAGTGCTTATGTGCATACACATGCATGCGGTCTACTGGTCTGGCAGGAGGATGGACCACTAAGGCAGTGCAGGCCAAGTTCAGGTGGTCTCCCTAGCAGCAGAAAGCTGGCTCAGTTTACCTTTTTTTGACTAGTGTATCTTATTTTGAGTACAAGATATTGGCAGAAAACAAAAGGTCATTATGTAAAAATCTTGTATCAGTTATAGTTGAGCACAGCCACATTCTTCTGATGTTAGTGCAGTCACATATACAAATAAATTGCTATTATCATGCTTTGCTACATTTTTAGAATGACAACATCTAAAAGCTTTAAGCCTTTTTAAGGCTTCATTTCTCTTGCCTTATCCCAAAGCCATTAATTTGAAAACCAGAGCACAGATAATTAGATACTATGGCGACAGACCAAACTGAGATGTCTTCTGTATATGAATCTGTGCAGACAGACCTTTTCCATTGTTCCTTCACTTGCTACTAATGCTAAATGCTCCTTCTGTGAGGAACCTCCGCTAGCATACATCAACAAAGAGAAGTTGAGTATTACTGACTTAAATACCTGAGAGCTTCATGAGGAGCTCAGACGCTGCCTTGACTGACGTGTCTTGCCTCATCACATTTGCCTGTGCTTCCTGTGGCTTGAGTTTCTCCTCAGGGACGTTTGGTGCTGGGGCTTCAGGTTCCTGGCTGAACGCATAGCTGGACTGAGGCAAGGCTAAGCTTGCAACTTCCTCATCTTTAGGCTCCTCTTTCACTTTAAATTTAGGAGTCAAGGGCTCTTTTTGATTTGCAGCTGTCAAGAGAAAGAAGGAGGTGAGACTTAATGAGGTATGCAAATATAATCACAGAGCAGCTGGTAACCTGAAGAACCCGCAACCTGAGAAATGCTGCAGCAGGTACTGGGAGCAAGTATGTCAAACAGTATTCAAGAGGTAAATACATTTCTGCAACACCTGTACAAAGGGGCAGCTTTGAAACACAAAAGCTGCTTGTATCAGAGTTCAAGAAACTATACAAGTTTCAAAAATGAAACATATTAATCACAGACAAATGACAAAACTAACAAATAGTTACCTGACTTTTCTCTCCCAAATCAGACAACTATCCCAACTGTCCCAGATCAGACAACTATCAGGACCGTTTCAACCCAATTATTTCAATGAATGGGGCTCTGGCTTCAGTTATTTGAGCTTTTACTCCTTCTTGGAGTACATTAAAGCAAATTCCAATAAAAATGAAGCCTAAATAAAAGTAGACATTTTTAAAAAAGGAGCCTGTACAGTCTGTAAGATCCTACATTACCACTGGAGGGGAAAAAATCCACCCCAAACCAAGAAACAAATGACCCCAAAGCCAACAAGCACCCACACCTCTCTGTCCCATCTTGGATCCACGATTAAGGGCAAAATTCCTAACACACGGGCAAGAGCAGCTACGATGCATCCACTGCTCACATTTAGAGCAAACAATAAACAGATGTAAGGAAAAGCACCAAAAGCATGGGAAACAGAAGCTGACTGTGGCTGTTCTTTCAAAACCTCTGTGACTGAGCAATCTTTTGAAAATTAGAACTATACTAGGATTTAAAAGATGATGCTGAAGTCTATTAAAGTAAATTTGAACTCCAAAATTATTACTCTCCAGAAGGAACAACATACAAAAATAGATATACATACACATACTTCATTTGTATTTAATTTACATTCACTTTGAACTGCAAGGAGAACAGACTGAAGGATGTGTTGCCTGCAGACTAAATCCAAAAAGCCCACCAATTTCATTTTAAAATACACAGTGAAGGAAGGAAAAAACTTAGCTAGCAAACATGATCAACGGGCAGCAGTCCTTCAAGCAGGGAGGAGAAGTTGCCACTTGCACCATTCCATATCCAGAAAAAAATAAAACAAGCAAAAAAAAATAGATCAAATAAGATTCTACATTGCTGATTTTTACCTTCCTGGCAGTTGGAATCATTTGATCCATTTGGCAAATGGAGATGCCAAAAGTTCTAACACTTTTCTTCAACTGCCAAATGTCCCAAGAAAAGCTTTGGGCACCTGCCACTAATCCAAAACACTCTGATAGAAGCTGCTCACTGCATCAGTCCACTGACGAGGATTTCTAAATGCTCCAAATGTTCATAATGGGCTGATTAGTTCAAGCCAAGCTCAATGCTACCAGTCTCAATCAGCCAGGAGCTGGTTACCATTCCATCTGCCTGAGCAAAGAACATGAGAAAGAGAAAAAAAATCCACAACAAAAAAGCTGCCACAGAAGAGGCCACAAGAAAGAAACATCTGCAGTCTGGGTCTAAAGGAACTGCACTGAAACGCCAGAGCACTCTGCTGCACCAGCTGTGTTATTTTACAAACTACAGCTACACAGGTGAGAGAGAGCAGGCCAGGCCTGGCTGAGGAACAGAGGACACATTCCAGAAGGCACTGCAAATTCAACTGCTCTCCTTGAGATCTTGCACAAAACCCTCCCTTTGCAATTCTCCTCACAGCCACCAGAGCAAAAGAACCAAGGATGGCTTCCAACTGAGGAAGAAAGGACAGCGTTTGACCCAGGTCCTACTGGACCTTGAGCTTCTGGACACAGTGAGCCTTCCATATCAGGTGGTAAGCTGTGAGCTGTAGCAGGTAAAAGAAGACAAGAACCCCTTGCCAGGTCAGTTCTGCAGTGTGTGGAAGATGTTTCCCTGACACTGGGTATTGCCATCATTCTGAAGGCAGCCATGGTCAATATAAGGTATGAATGACTTCAGTCCACTGCTACTTTCACTCTTGTAACAGAAACGTGCAGCTAGGTGCTGGCATCCTGCAAGGAGGCTATCTGATGACATTCAAGAACTGAGTTAGCAGTACAAATGCTGCAGAAGAAGCCACCAGTGAACTGACTGCTTTGCAAGAAAAATCTGTGCAATTGGAACCTGCTGGAGAATCTCCAGACTACCACTGGGCTGATAAATCTGGTTCAGCTTCATGCAGAGGCTTACGTGGCCCAGAAGAAAAAATCCTGTTCCTCTGGCAGGACAGTCTAGCTGGTCCCTCATTTCTTTTTAGCACCTTCTGCCCTGGAGCATTAAGCTGCCCCAGAGCACCTCATCTTAACGAACCCTCCTAGTTGAGTTAGTACTCAAGTAGTTGAGCGCTAACTCAACTACATCTCATTTTCAAAGCTCTCTGCTCTGCTGTCAGCCAAATTAACCTACAGGGCTGCAAGGAAGAGGAAGGGACCTACCAATGACAAAGCTACTTGTGACTCCAGGCCACTCAGCATTAAAACACTTTTCATCAAAGCAGTGGAGCAGGAGAACAGATGATCATGGGAAGTATCATGAGGCAAAGGCTTCCCATCTCTAGGCTTCTGCAGACTTAAATATAAATGCCTTCCAAATCATCTTACTTGAGCATGTTAAGAACATGCAAGCATAGATTAATTCTGTGAGGAAAGGTCAGTGCTGTATTTCAGGAGTCAAATGAGACACAGCAGTGGAGAATGACCAGTCCTGCTACTGTCCCCTTCAGAAATCTCATCGTTCTAGTTCAAACGGAATAGAATAACTAAGGAAATTACTAAGGCACTTCTACAACCACACATTCCCCCCACCCTGAGATGTCTTATACAGCCAAAATCCAACTGGCTAAGAAGGTGGCAATATCTGCCAAGACCATCTTCTTTCCAGGGAAAGATCAAAGTAACAGAACAGGTAAAATCCTGGGGCAGATGGAGAAGAGGAGGAGGAAAGTGAAAGGACTAAAGCGAAACGTGCTGCTGATAAGAAAGGATTGTTTTGCTTCTCTCTACAAAGGAACAGAAACAAAGGAGGAGAAAAATACCACCCAGCTGACCTTGGTACTTAAGAAAACAAAATGCCAATGTCTAACAATGTCTTCAAGTCCTATTTTGGACAGATGTGACAGGAAGCTCATGAGCTAGGACTTCTGCCCAGAGTAGTGGCATAATCAGGGAAGCAAAAGTGCCATCAGACTAGTCTGGTCTTACACTCCCAGTGTAGGAGTTTGTGGAGATATCAAAACTGACTGGTAAGCACAGAGCTGGTGTGGAGTCACACTAATGTCTTTTTAAGTTCACGGAATCACAGAATTATCATGGTTGGAAAGGACCTCAAAGATCACCCAGTTCCAATCCCCCTGCCATGGACAAGAACACCTTGCACTAGATCACGTTGCTCAGTTGCCCATCCAGCCTAGTCTTAAAAATGCCTAGGGAGGTGGTGGAGGTCCCATCCCTGGAAAAGTTGTGTTGGGCTAAGCACACAAAAAAACCAAACCAGTTTCTCATCCTGCATTTTAAATGACTGGATTAAGACAGAGTGTACACTGCTTTATCTTGCTATATTCCACACCAGTAAGAGGTTATAAAGGTGGTGGCAGATCAGTGGCACAGATTAACATAAGCTTTTATTTGCCCAGGTTTTTATGAAAATAAAGCAGGAAAAAAGGGCAACAGCATGGCTAAATTAGAGATATGTAGAAAACGTGAATCTGAGAGACACCTGAAAGAGAGATCTTGATGACACCAGGAGTATTTGCACTGACAGCTCCATTATGGCATTAAGGATATGGCTCAATACTTGCCAGTCCTGTGCATTTATATATTCTAACTGAAATTCTACATTCTGGCATACACTATGAATCCTAAGTAGAGGCAGCCTGGGCTTTTTTTCTTTGGAACTTGCTACACAAATACATCAATTATGACTACTTAATTTGACATGCTTTTATTTCATTAAAAATAGCTGTTTGAAGAGTAGAAGCCAGTCTGCTCAGCACTGTCTATTGCAAATGCTAAAGCATTTCAGATTCCCTGTGATACCTTCAAGGAATGCAGCAATTTTCAAGAGCTAAACAGAACAAATAAACTAAGTGGTTATTTAGCTTATCTACTAATATTTTGTATATAGCTGTCTGCTGATTTACTATTTCATTATTCCATTAATGGAATCAGCTAATAAAACATGAATGCACAGTCCAAGTACTTTGGACAGTCACCAAACTCCCATGGTGGTTTTATTTTCCTAAATAAAGACTTGACTCCTCACACAACAGTGACAGCAGATACGACCTAAGCTGGGAGAAAACAGAGTGAGCTTCTCAGTTGTTGGCTGTGTTAAACACAGCCAGGCCCAAACCCTCAGCATGTTACCTCTCCCCCTTCCTCTTGAGAGTTTCTCCATGCAAGTGACTTGGGGAACATAAAAAGAACTGCAGAAGCAGGGCAGACTGGCTCATACACACCATCACAAGACGAAGGGGCAATGCTTTCTAGAGCAGCACACTTGGTGAACACAGAGCTGAGGGACAGAGGCCAGCCGTAAACTGTGCTTTACAATTACTGTTTCCACACAGAATTTCTTTTGAGATCAAAAGTGCAAGAATCCCATTCATTTTGATGGGATTCATTGATTTTCAAACCTTATGAATGCATCACAGAAGGCAGGCACAGTAATAACTGCCCAAGAGTACAGTGGCCACTGTAATCTGGATCATTGCGAGAGCTGTTCTCATTACAGTAGAAACAAGCTCAGCAGTGGATGGAAGGACAGCAGTATCTGAAGGCATGTGTTGTACACTGCTGTCACTGAAACCTTCCAAATGGGAAAAGCAAATACTCTGCAAATTAAGGCATGAATGCAGTTACAAAGGTTCAATGTGCAATTAATGGACTGGGGGGAAAAAAACTTTCTGGCCAAGGACTGATCTGGTAAGGTACTTAGAATCATAGCATCAGTCAGGGTTAGAAGGGACCACAAGGATCATCTAGTTCCAACCCACCTGCCACGGGCAGGGACACCTCACACTAGATCAGGCTGGCCACAGCCTCATCCAGCCTGGCCTTAAACATCTCCAGGGATGAGGCTTCCACCACCTCCCTGAGCAACCCATTCCAGCCTCTCACCACCCTCATGGTGAAGAATTTCATCCTAACATCCAATCCGAATCTACCCATTTCTAGCTTGGTTTCATTCCCCCCAGTCCTATCAATACCTGACAGCCTAAAAAGTCCCTCCCCAGCTTTCTTGTAGCCCCCTTCAGATACTGAAAGGCCACAAGAAGGTCACCTCAGAGCCTTCTCCTCTCCAGACTGAACAGCCCCAACTGCCTCAGTGTCTCCTCATAGGAGAGCAGCTCCATCCCTCTGATCATTCTTGTGGCCCTTCTCTGGACACCTTCCAGCACATCCATAGCCCTCTTATAACAGGGGCTCCAGAACTGGACATGATACTCCAGGTGGGGTCTCACCAATGTGGAGTAAAGGGGCAGGATCACTTCCCTTGCCCTGCCGCCCACACTTCTCTTGATGCAGCCCAGGATCTGGTTGGCTTTCTGGGCTGCAAGTGCACACTGAGGCAGCTTGGAACACAGAGCCAGTCCAGTAGGAGAGAGGGCAGGTTTGAAGGTAAAAACAAGTCCACGGTTAGTATTCTCCTGTTCATATGTTGAGTTATCTGCTCATTGTCTTTGCAAACAATAACCCTTTATATATTTAAACACAACTCCAGCGAACCCTTTAACATGTAATGTGAATGTAAAAGCACCTCCTGCTTTTACATGAATGGAATCTGCAAAAATGTCAGGATTTGTTCTTATTTTCAGATTTGCTTTTGGTGATTTGTGTGATGCCTTGTTGCAGAAAATATATGAACACTTTTGAGTAAAACACAGAAACAGCGAACACTTTGTGGTGGAAGCTCCACGCCTGAAAGTGCTCAAAGCCAGTCAGATGATGTGGCCTTGAGCAACCGGGGCTCTTAGGAGGTGCCCATGTCCATCCCCCACCCCTGGGGGTTAGAATTACATTAAGGCCTCTTCCAACCTCAACCATTTTCTGATTCTATGACAGAACTAAAAATCTTCTGGCAGTGGCACAGAATTAGGGCTGTGGGGATCTCCAAAGGTCACCTACAGCAGTATTTCTCAAGCTCTAAAACTCCAGCTCCTCTAAGTCTTTCTGGAAATGATTCAGAAGCCATTTTGAGCTGGTTCACCACAGCTCAGTTCTGGCTCATTGGAGATTAGGTCTAACTTTGAACATCTGTGAGTTCGTTCTCTACTTTGCCTCTCTGGAGCTTGTTGCTCATTTTTGTTCAGCTGAAATTTCTTGCAGCTGCTTCTGCTGTCCTATAGTTCACAGATCTTGTCCATCCTACTGCCTACTATGCAATCAACCACAGCTGATCACAGGTACTCATCTAAACTGTTCTTACAACTCTCCAGTGGCAGAGAGGCCACAATCTCTCCTGCCAGACTCAGGGAGGTGTAATCACCTCGCCTTTGGGAAAAAAATTCTTAATGCCAACCTAAACCTCCCCACAATATAAACCTGTTATTTTTTTGTCCTAATTACGATGAATCACCAGCAGATTATTTCCTTCTCCCCATGACAAACTATTTAATGCATTTCAGGCTTACTAACGGCTCTCTTTAGCTTTCTCTATAGGCTTCACAACCTCACTCCCTTTAACCCATCCTCACAGGGCATGTTTTCTAGTCCTCCAGTCACTTCTGCTGCTCTCCTTTGAAACCTGTCCACACTCTCATAAACTATACTGCTGAAGCCTTGGACTTCAGCAAGAGTGACAAGAGCAGGAGTGTTCACTGTTTCCCTGTTCTAAGGCTGTTTCTCTCTGGATCCCAGTACAGTGGCTGCCTTTTCTGCACAGTACGATGCTGTTCCTCTTGGTCCTTTCCCACAGAACTGCTAGCTAGTTGGTCCTGGCTTTGTATCTGAGCCACTGTTTGTTGAACAGATGCACATTTTTCATGGATCTCCTCCACTCTTTCCTTTTAATTGTAAAATACTATCAAGGTACTGTTTTCCAACCACCTCATACCCAATTCTAGACTAATGCAGTAGCATTAGACCATCAGACAAGATGTGAGGAGGAAGTTCTTCAGCATGAGAGTGGTGAGAGGCTGGAATGGGTTGCTAAGCGAGGTGGTTGAGGCCCCATCCCTGGAGATGTTTAAGGCCAGGGTGGATGAGGCAGTGGGCAGCCTGAACTAGGGGAGGGTGTCCCTGCCCATGGCAGGGGGTTTGGAACTAGATGATCCTTGTGGTCCCTTCCAACCCTGACTGATTCCATGATTCCATCAGAAATAAAACCAAGGGTCAAGATTATATGCAGACTTATTAAGATTCTACTTTAAAATTCCTAATAGGTAATAAACACCATTTTTGGACCGTCTTTCATCCTAGGCACAGCAGATAAGCTTCTGGAAACTCTTAACTCCTCAGTCCGAGGGCACTCCTGAATCACACACTTGGAAAAAGAAGAGGCTGAAACTGCACACAGATGAAAACCAACAGGCCCTGAGGTGTCGTATGAAACTGGAGGCACAGAAACTGACACCAGTCAAGAAGAAGAGGCAAGCAAGACTAAATGCTCATTTGAACCATCAATATTCAATAAGAATAAATGCCAAATTCTCAAAGTCTATATATCTATCTGCTGCTTCCTTCTTAGCCACAAGGCCTGTCAGGGAAGAAAATTAGATTGTTTTGACGTAATTTGGTCTCGACAAATCTGTGTTGGCTGTTACAACTGGCATGCACAATTTGAGATGTCAAAAGATTTATATCATTGAAAAGGTAGGGCCATTAATTGAAGTTCTGATGAGCCTAACAAGGGAGTCTTAATAAAGAAATCACTCAAAGGAACTTGCTTCAGCACAGCAAGCAGTCGAAACAAAAAATACAGCTCATATTTAGCCAAACTGCTAAAAGAATTACTTCTACTTCTAGTCTGGATTTATGCACAGCGTATGGAGGAAAGCATGAACTAAATGTATATAGCACTGTATAAATCTCAAGAGAGAAGAAATTCCTTTCCTTTTAGCGTTGCTCTTCTTGTGTAGTAAACTTGGTGACTGGCAGTACATTTCCATCCAAATATGCACACATACAAAATTACAGATACATCTCACTCCCTCAGTGACTTTATAACATGTTGCTAGGTAACAGTGCACACAAGTCAGGTTTCGAGACCTTTAGTAAGTCACCATAAAATAACTGCACAGGCCTTTTGCATGAATAATGGACATTTGTATCCTTTTTCTGATGCCAGCAGATCAGACTTTGAAAACCTGACTGTCTGCCAAACCGTAAACAGCTCCCCATCAACTGCTACATGAAAATCAACACATCAAAATGTTGTATGTTTTCTCAGCTTTCAGACTTCCCCCCTCCTGCTTTCTGCTCTCATTCTTGCTACACGCAGCCATCATGAGCACTACCCTCCACAAGTCAGTACAGTTGATGTGCTGCGCTGCTTAGTGCACAGCAGCTCAAGTTCAAGATAGACATCAGAATGCAACATGCATGGGACTTCATATAGAGTCGAAATATGAATCTCAACTGAAAAAAACATGTACAAACAAATCAAACCAGACTCATCCTTGCTCATTTTTTGCTGGTCAGAATAATAAATTATACAACAGCCTGATTGTTAAAGGAGAGGTTTCTGTACCTTCTTCCAATCCACACAGTGCTTGTGCCAGCCCATTTCACCTCTTGCTTGTCCTCGGCTCTCTTCCATTTTGCTGGTTGGCTCCATGAGGCCCCAGGCTGAATTTCTGGTGTTTACCCACTCTACTCAAGTCCCCACAGAACTGTAACCCCCAAGGCATGAAGGTTTGTGCAGGTAAGGACAGCAAGCTGTTCCAAAAGGAGTGACTGTGGTTTCCCCAAAGCAATGGCACTGGGGCAGAACTAATTCCTTGCTTCACCTGACAATGAAATTTGCTAAAATTCACCTTATATCCCATTTAAAAGAAAGGAGTGATCAATTATTCTCCACTGAAAGGGGTCTCTTCTATTTCCAAAGTCTAAAACTTTCCATAGGGACTGTCATCTCTGTGAAACACAAGTTCCTTCAGTAACATTTTTTCCTGACTTTGTTCTCTGTATAAGTCAAAGGCCAACTTTGAAAGCATTTAGTACAGAACATCTCCCCAGTGTGCCCACAACTTTGGAGTGTTTAGTCTAATCAGTGAAAGAGTATACGGAAGAGACTTGTTCTGTACACACCTTCCACTTCAGGATCTCACATACGAGTATCATCCTTACAGCAGTAATCCAGCAGTGAAAGAGCAGACAACAAACACAGGCTCTGTGTTCGCTGTGGACTTCAATTAGAACAGCAGAGACTTTTAAAAGCTTTCATGAAATTCTAGATTATCTTTTTTTAGGTGTTACCAATCAAGAAATGCAGAAGTGTTCATACTTTAGACATTTTTAGTAGTTACCCATCAAGTGCTACTCTGAAAGAACGGCGATCAACACTTTATTTGCCTTATTTAATGGAGTAAAGGCAGAGAACTTCAGAGCTGAATTTTCTACCATGCTGGGTGTTTGTGACACTCGGGGATTTCAAGCTAGAGCTACAGGTATTCAGCATGCCTAAAAAAACACACCAAATGAGATTTGCCAAAGTAATTGCCAGCAAACATGAAAGCCTGGATAAAAAGTTCTCACTCCTAATCCCTGCAGTTAAACAAAGTCCCTCCCATCTCTCACCATTTTCCCTCTTCCCCCCATCACGCTTCTCTCTCTACCAAAAGAAACAAAAAAGTGTAAGTTGCAATTCCACGCTTTAGCAAACCCAAGGCAAGGTGTTTCTCAGCCCACAAAGAAGCAGCTGCTGTTGCCACTTGCTGCTCAATTACCTGACAGCTTCATAAGGAAATCTGATGCCATTTTGACAGAGATGTCTTGGCTGAATAGTGCTGATGCTGTATTGGCCACAAAGTCAGAGTAGTCTTTCGGCTGTGTGTTGTTGGGAGGTCTGTCCACAGTGCTAAGAGCAAAAGGTGCAGCAGAGATGCCATTGTCATCTTTGGGCTCTTCTTTCACTAGTAAGGGTGGAATACCTCCACTAGGCTGCCCAGCCACATCTGGTGTTTTAGATACAGATGCTGATCCCGTAAGGTCAGGTCCGGCTCCTTCCTGCTGTGGTCCTTGGCAGGAGTCACTGTTTAGCTGTGGGGACCCCTTCACCTCAGTTTCTGGTACTTCCTCCTTCACTTTGGATTCTGTCCTAAGGAAATGTTGATGGCAACGCATGTGGAGTTTCAGGCTGAAGTGGCGGGAGGAGGTAAAAGGGCATAGCTGGCATTGAAAGGTCTCACCCCTGTCTTGGTGCTGATGAACCTGGTTCAAGAGGTGAAAGATAAAGGCATGTATTAAACAAAACAGTTTATTAGCATTAGACAAGTCTCAACTCTACACCTGTAACACTGTTAAAAAAAAGAAATTAAAGTTATTAAAGTTCCCTAATGAGCAAACTCTTTCTTCTGAGCTCTTGGGAAGAGATCAGGCACTAAGAGCAGTAGGACTCTTTTACACAACTCAAAGAACATAAATACCTGTATCTGCAGCAGGGATATGATGAAGTCTGCCTTGGATCAAACAGTCTTTACAACCAGATCCTGATGAACTATTGGCACATAAAAAGACTTCCTAGCTGTAACTAGTAGTCTTCTTCACTAAACAAACCAACCAACCTGTGCCTGTTACATGATGTGCTGTGATCATTCTGTGCAACCTCATAAATAACAATTGTTCAGAGCAACCCAGGGAACACCAGCCTGCAAAGCAGTGTCCATCATCAGTTCATATGGCAGAGTGAAAAAACACCAAGGCACTACTGGCAAAGTTTGTTGCAAATTAATTAGACTCCGAAGTAAACAGCTCTGTTATGATAAAGCACAAACAGGAGAGATGGGGGATTGCCATTTATTCTATTTTATCAGGTACCTAATGACCCCAGTTAATCTTGCTGTCCTCACAGTGTGACTGCAGGCTCTTTCCTATAGAGACTGTGTGCTCCTGCATAATTACACTGCCTAGCACCCTCAGGCCTGCTCCTGATTACCTTTTAAAGACAGCTCTAGTCATCCACCATATGTAATCATTTACATGTTAGCTGAACATTCATTAAGATAAACTACAGAATCACAGAATGGTTTAGGTTGGAAGTGACATCAAAGCTCATCCAGTTCCAACCCCCTACCATAGGCAGGGACAATGCCCACTAGAACAGGTCACTCAAGGCCTCATCCAGACTGGTCCTGAACACCTCCAGGAAAGTTGTGGATCACGGAATCACATTCTGTGATTCCGTGATCCACAATCTCCCTGAGCAACGTGTGCCAGTGTCTCATAATCCTCACTGTAAAGAACTTCTCCCTAACATCCAGTCTACATCTCCTCTCTGCCAGTTTAAACCCATTACCTCTTGTCCTGTCATTGCAAGACCTTGTCAATAGTCCCTCCTCAACCTTCCTGTAGCTGCTTTCAGATACTGGAAGGCCACTATAAGGTCTCCTGGAAGCCTTCTCTTCTCCAGGCTGCAGAGTCCTAACTCTTGTAGCCTGTCCTCAGAGCAGAGCTGCTGCAGCCCTCTGAGCATCTTTGTGGCCTCCTCTGGACTGGCTCCAACACTTCCATGTCCTTCTTGTATTGGGATCTCCACAACTGCACACAAGACTGCAGGTACGGTCTGAGAAGAGCAGAGCCAAGGGGCAGAATCCTCTCCCCTGCCCTGCTGGCCACTCTGCTCTTGCTGCAATTCAGCACAGGGTTGCTGTCTGGGCTGCACTCACACTGCAGGCTCACGTTGAGCTTTTTATCAACCCAGAACCCCAAGTGTTTCTCCTCAGCGCTGCATATACATATATAAAAAATTGTGTGTGCATATATATACACACACACACATACACACACGTATATATAAACAATTCATACACTTCCTTTTTTTTCACAATACTCAGGAAAGGGAAGGAGTAACTGAGCTCAGCACACCAGTGACAGGTATATTGAAAGGTTTTCTCCCTGTAGCTTCCCAGAAGAATTTCAAACCCTGGCTGCAGCACTCCAGGCTACTTCCTGCAGCATGGCTGGCAAATGCATACATTTGGTCCTTACTAATTGCCGAACATGTGATCAGGACAAACTGGCACCCGCCTGAGCTCCACACATTTCCCTTTCACTTGTGACTTGAGTTGGTTGGAAAACATCTCAGTGAGACAGATTTCTGTTGGGAAGTGGCAGTTTGCTGAACGCAAAATATTTCACCTGAAACATGGAAACAAGGAGTGATATCCCCACCCTACTGAGTCGCACTGTACACTCCACTCCCTGGGCTTGCCTCAGAAGCAACTGTGCCAGGGCTCTAAGGCGTGCTGCTATAGTCTGGGAGTCCAAAAGCCCTGAAAGCTGCAGCTCTAATCAAAGCTCAACTCTACACCAGGGAACCTGGAAAACCTCACTTTAGCTAAGGCTTTCAGCACTTCCAGCTTTCCAGCAGAGCTGAGATCTGGATCTCCAGAGTCCCAGCGCAGATGCTGCAGAGCTCTGGGGTAACAGAAACACTTTCCAAACACAGCTCTGCCAAGATTCAGGTTGAGGTTTCCTCTGGTTGCAGATGTGGCCTCATTACTTCTCTGTATAGTAAGAGGAACTTGGTCACAAGCTCATATCCAGCAATTTCTAGCTCTAAAGAGCCTGAATTCAGGTCTACTGAAATGTGAAGAAGAGGTATCTCTCTTTTAGTCTTTTCTGCATCTGGTGAAGACACTTTCTTTAGTATTGTACAACTTTTCATTCAGTGGTTCAAGGGCTCTGGAGATTAGGTACTAAACAGATAGCAAGAAAGAATTTCTCTTGGCCAGCAGCTTTACAGATTGACATTCTCAGAACTGTATAAGCATGACACTTACAGACAAGGTAATTTTGCAATCTTATAATTGCACCTGACAACAAAAATAATTACATGCTAATGTTAGCCTAAAACAGGTTTAAAGCACCAACCCTACAGAAGAACAGCAGTGCTAAATATTTACAGGTTACAGTGGAAATGCCTAACAGATTGCCCATCTGCACTACTGAAAACAGGATGGTCTGTGAGCACAACAGTGTAAGCACTCTTATCCATGAAGAGCACCGAGATGTACTAATGGCAGCAAGCACTCTCACCATGGCAACTTTATCTCTTACACCCACTGAGATTCTGCATGCCAGAAATTCTTTCCAGGATCCCCTTCAGTCAACAGTTCCTTGCCTACATATTCAACCACTTCTTCCAGAGGCTCCTTATCACCATCATCAATATGATGTCTTCTGAAGACTGTCACTGACAGGCAAGCAGCAAAGGCTGTGTGGGAGCTACCTTCTCTCTCCAGGATTACAGCATGCCACCTCTGCAATATCTTTTGAGAATGGAGAACAGGTGGGATTTATTTATTCAGTTTGGAATTTTCTCCCACCCAAAGGCAACAGCAGCATCACCAATAAATTTATTATAAAATAAAGTACATTCATAACTTGAAGCCAAGGAATGACAGAATTCATATTCAAATATTTAGAGTTTTGAAAAGGAAAAAAATAGATCTATTAAAAAAAAAAAGTCATGAAGCATTAAGCCAAATATTTAGCCCTAAATATCCTGGGCCCAGTTCCACTATAAGACTTTTATTTAATTCTCAGAAGTGAACCTTTTAAAATTTTGTAATGGTATTAGAAACAGCAGCCAAGAATTGAAGTCCCTTTAAAAAAAACTATCCCTTATTTTCTCAGTCAGTAGCAGCCATTCTATGCTCTATGGAGGGAAAAGTCAAGGCAGCAACTACACGCTGCATTATAAGAAACAAGAATCCCTGTAGAGCTACAGTCACAGGGGAGATCCAGGTCACAGTGCTGCAGTCCCAAAAGCTGCCTCCTCCCTCCATCAGACAGAGAATGGTTCTTATGCTAACACCACCCAAACCATCAGACATCCTCTTTAGACTCAACCAGGCTGCTCCCACTAGAACCACGAGCAGGAGGAGACAAGAGGGCAGGTGACAGGTTTTCTCCGAAGTCCAAGTCTGAGCTCAACTGCTGGCAGATTTGGATCTCTCCAAATTATACTGCCACAAACCACCGTGCACAACAACCTGCTCATGGAGAATGGTTCTCTCAAAATCCCACAAAACTACTCTTTGATCTATGTCAGAAAGACTGAAGGACTTCTAGGGTTATTCCATCTAACTGTGGATATTCTCTTGACTGTGCAAAGTACTTGCATGATCTTTATTCTAACCCCTCCAAGTCTTCCCAGTCTCAACTGGTTTCTGGTTCTACAGCTTTCCCTGCGTGTATTTGACATGACACATGCAATAATCTTCATCAGAGCTACGGACTCACCATGAACTTGTGGCTTAGTCTGAGGACTTGGCTACAAATGATCTACTGGTCACTTTATTTTTGATTTTAGTAAAGAAAAAAGAGGCTATTCAATTTATCTTCTCTAGCACATGCAGTATTTTGATCCCACTTCCTTTCTATATCTGGCAGTCTCATTCTTTACAGCTTCTTTCTTCAAAGGGAGTTCCTGCTATCCCACTAATCATTTTCACTGCCAGCTTTTAAAATCCCTTCAATTTCTGCTAAGTCTTTTTGATGCAGTGACCAGAAGTGAGTATGGTTAAGTGACAGCATATGTTAATGCTCTAATAACAGCATTGTGGTGTTTTCTGTGCTAGTTCTGGTTTACTCTACAGACAACTCAAGTACCTAATGCACTTTTAACCGCTGCTGCCCATGCCAAGAAAAGGTTTTCATTGAACTGTCTGCAACAATACCCAGATACCTTCCCTGAGAAGCTACAGCTCATTGTATCAGACAGCCAGGTGCACGATCAGACTCCTGTTTCCAAGGTACAGTACCTCGCATTTGTCAACAGTAACTTCATTTGCCCTCTTGTTATGCCTCAGCCAGCCCCACACTGTCCACTCTTGAGCTGTGCCTTTTCCAATTTGGATTCATGCACATAAGGCTGTACAGTTTACAATTCTCTCACCCACGTGCAGACCATCTTTGCAAAAACATGCACAAGTCCACTCTCCGTCACCCAACACCCCTCTGTTAGCCTCTCGTCATGCTTAACATTGCTAATTCTTTCCTTGCCTTTGTTTTACTGTCTCTTGGTGAATTTCTTAATCGGCCATAGTGCATCATATTGCTTAATTTATTTGGCAGCTCTTCAGTGAGAAGCTCTGCCAAAGGCTTTTTTTAAAGACCAAATACACTTGAACTGATTTTTAAGCCCATGATTTTCCTGACATGCTCAAAACATCTTAGTAGCTGAACACAGGACTTTCCTTACAGGGGCCACGTGTCTCTATCATGTCACATCACTCGTGCGCTCTCCTCAGTTACACTCTCTGTCAACATACTAACATTTCTGGTATCACAGGCAGACTCTTAAGTCCTCGTTTCACACATAACAGCAACATCTCTGCTGATTTACCAGTCATGGGAAGCATACACTGGCTGGTGCATCTGCACCACAGTTACAGATTCACGGGATCCCACCTAACAGGGTACGAGGGGGTACATGCAGGCGCGAGGGAAATGGTGACACAGGCAGCACATGGCGAGTTGGATCTTTTCTCTTTCCTTAAAGCTGATGTAGCCCTTTGCACAGACTCTCCTGAGGTACAGGAAAGGAAGGACTGGAATTCACTTTTTTTTTGGTGGGAGTTTTTTGGTTGTTATTATTTTTTAAGCGATCAGAATATGAGGAATTCTTTCTGAGAACTTTCATCCCTAAGCAAAATCAGAATACAGGGGGCTTAGGGTGCTAAATCTATTCACTGCTCTATCTGCTTCTGGATAGTCACTTTTTATTTACTTTCTGTGACCTAATTATCACTTTTTCCTTTGCCTACTACAGGTTTGTTGGTTTGTTGTTTTTTTTTCCCTCATCAACTTTCAAGTGGATTTAACTTTTCCATGGCAGGCATCTGTTTAAGCAACAACTACCACAGCCTGGCCATTTGGCCAGCCCTGCCTACTCACTGCTTATTTTTTTAACGTTTTGTTTGGTTTGTTTATTTTAAATCTCTTGCAGTAAAATGCCTTCCTCTGTGACTGCATTCGACTACATTTGAGAGGTCTCCATTTTGTATGTCATGTGCTCTCTGCTTTTTGATCTCATGCTCTCTTCTGACAAGTTCTCTTACACTTAAAACATTGCACTTTCAAGAGTCTAGTGCTACAGGGCTAGTTTTGATATGATCCTTTCCCTCAGGACACACAGATTATTTATACGGTATTTTCTTTTTGAAACCATTTCCTCACTTTGCTCTAAAGCAAAGGTCAAAAGAAACCCTCTCTGCAGGGCTGAACTGGACTAGACATTCCAAAAATCTGAAGGTGTCCTGTCTTATCCTTGTCTCACGCACCATAAGTGACAAGATTTACAGGCAGAAGTCACTTATGGCACCTGTCTGAGACCCGGGGCACAGATTTCACTTGTTGAAAATCTGTGTGAGTTTGCTCTACCTCCCTCAGCTGAGAGGAGGTAATGGAATCACAGGCACCTCCCAAATGAAACAAAACAATCCCCCCATAAAACACAGTCGACCTCCTTCTCCCAATATGGGGAAGATGCTTTAAACCAACCTGCCCTATACTTCACCCAGATGCATTAGAAATGCTTGTTTAGTGGTCTGAACCTAGCTGAGGAAGAAAAAGAGAAAAGCAAATCACTAGGGGCTATGTTCCTCAGGGCCTTTCCTTATTCCCTCTATCATGTAATTAATGGCCTCTCCCTAACCAGGAGGCTGATTATAACCCTTTTTCCATTACACAGGAACATTAATCTGGGGTCTCACTGCATGGTCCCTCTTCGTAAGGAAGAGAAGCAGGAGGATCCTGTGGCTGAGCATCACATGACCTACTTACCATTGCATTTCACTTTTCTGTGAAGTTAAATCTTCCCTTTCCTCATTTTCTGTCACACCAGCACGTGCTCACCTTGCCAGACTTCTTTTCCGCCACTAGCAGAGCTGGCTCGCTCATTTCTGCCTTATGCCTATATAGCAGCACAAGCAACATTTTTAGATGTTATTTTTGGCCATATGCTCCTCTTCCTCATTGCCCCTTCCAAGTGCTCAGGCTAATATCCTGTTGCTTTCTTGGAACATTTCTGTATGATCTCACAGCCTACCCATCCACGATTGCTGAGGGAGATATACGCATGGTCCAAAGACGCCAATTGGCCAAAGTCTGACTGATGCTTGTGGTATTGGTCTGAGGAAAATTCAGTGCCTACTTCCCTATCATGAAACAGAAAAGCATGAACATATCTTGCTGAATTAGGCTACCCCTTTCCACTCTTGTCTGCAGAAGTATGCAAGAGTCTCTCTCAAGAAGAAAACAACATATTCTAAATGAATATATGTTTAGATAAACAGAGAGAAGGACACAAGCACAGCCTTTACTGCCTTCTTGGACAAGACCACACTTGGATTTTGTCCAAGTATTCTCAGCACTCCCAGACACCACATTACAATACCAGAACGAAGTCCTGAGATGCAACCTGTAGATTCCTGAACAAAAGGGCCAAAACTTGTGGTTATGCACTACTATAATTTATCTCAAAACCAGACTAATAAATTTCCACACTGTAACTATTTTAAGTTTTGGGTTGGGTTTTTTTCTAAGGTGTCTCTGTGGAATTTAAGTGCTATATAACAATTGTAGGTAACACAGTGTGCCTTAAAAGGCAGTCCCCTCAAGCCTCCCTTGTTCATTGTGTGTCTGTGTGGAAACTCTTTTTTTCTGCTTCCCTTCTTGCCTTTCACTTCCTCGCCTCCAGTTGTGAGTTGGTTCTGGCAAAGTGCCCTTATTGGAAGAATGCTTCATCCATCACCACGGTGGGCAGCACATGTAGCTCTGAATGCGGGTCAGGGCTGGAACCAATCCAGCTCTCCATTTAGATTTTCTCTAGCAGGGGACACAACACTAAAAACGTTGGCAATGTTGTATTCTGGGTCAATCAGTTTGACATGTTATAATTACCACAAAATTACACAGTATTTACGTTACACGGTTGCTAATCATACAGATACATACAATAAGGAAGATCCATATGGACACACATGAGCTACTGATGGAAATTAAATAACCAATTCCAATGAAAAATGCTTCGAACTCAGGAAGAGATGCTTCAGCTTGTGGCTATGCTGCCTAGAAGAAAGTAAGGATAACACTTAGGTTTTGAGGACTGTGGCTGGACAAAGCACCTCAATAGGTTTTGCCTGTCATCCTTACCAATAGAACACAAAACCTGAAAACTAAGACAGAGCTGTCGAGGGTTAGGGCTGAGCTGGCCACTAAACTAGTGACAGATGCTCTCTCTTAAACCCTCTCCTTTCCCAAAGGGGAAGAGAAATGGAGTGAGAGAAACTTATAGGACGGGAAAGAATTCTAAATCAAAATGAATCTAAATACTAAAATTAAATACATAAAAATAGATACAAAATCAATATGGAAACCCAGCCCCCCTGATGGCAGTGATGTCACTGTCACCACTGATGCTGTGGGCAGGCACTGGGGATGTTTCAGGCTGGACCCAGCCGCAAGCAAACACCTGATTCAGGAGCTGGATTTGGGAACTGGATTCAGGAACATATAGAGCAGGATCAAAGACAGAACAGAGTCTTTAAGGAGATTATTTCAGACCTAGCAAAGACTTGAAATACAGCAAGATTTTGCTGCTGTGATCAGTGGACTCATCTGAACTATTTACACTGAAGTGAACTAAAATTATTTGGGTGTAAGCAAGGTCAGACTCCCATCCAATGATCCTAGACTCTCCATTCACATATATAAAAGCTGAACAGGAACTTCTGTCCCTCTCCACACCAGTCCGGTACTGTGTAACAGACATTTGTCTAAACTAGACAAAATACCAACTAAAATAAAACATTTCACTGCTGTTAGAAACTTAACTGCATTAACAAGAAAAGCTTTTTGCACTTCAGCTTCTTCACCCATGGACTAATGGACAGCCACTATTTTTACCTCACCATGAGTGATATACAGCTTGCAAGACCAGCCACTTCGTATGTTGCAACCATGTAGCTTCCTTCAAAAGATTTTAGCCTAAAACTTAGGCTGACTTAAAAGCACGCTTTAAACTTAAAGAAACACTTGAAACAAAACACTAGAATGCAATCTGTCCTTCATTTTGATTTGGATGTTTCACTGCTGAAGTGCCTATAGTTAAAAATTACAGAAGAAAACCAGTTAAAGCTGCAGACCTGTCTAGAAAGTAATGGAGAGATCCCCTGCTAGTGCTGGCCAGGCTGATATGAACACTCAGAATGATGCAATGGCATGCAGAGATGCTAGCTGGCATCCCAGTGTTAGTGCAGTGTCACATCTCAGCTAACATCCCAGGGTATGCTGGTTCCAGGTCCAGAACTAAATCAGTCACAGGCAGCTTGTGTTGCACCAAGCTGACATAACCCAAAGCAGTTTCCACATTACATAAAATAGAAAAGAAAGCAAATAAAAAAAAGTGATTTCTTTCTCCCTTTATTGTCTCTCTATTTAAATAAAGGCAGCACTCGTGGTACAACTAGGGAAATTTTGTTCTTGCCAATGCAAATGCAACAGGTTTGTTATACTATATTTTTTGATTGATGACTCAAGTGTTTTGAGTGCCAGCAAATACTTCCCTTACCTTCATGTGTGATTTGAGATTGTCCTTGCGTGCACAGCGAAACGGACAGAGTGGACACTGATGACTTTTCAAACCTGTGTGAATCACCATGTGCCGTTTCCAGTAACTCTTCCTCTTGATAACCAAACCACAGATTGGACACTGGAAAGGTTTTCCCCCTTCTTCTTCTGAGGCTTAGCAAAAGGGGGAACAAAAAGAGAGGATTCTTTACAGACACTTGTCAAGTACCTTCCCCTTGTAAACGTACTCAAGATACCATTTTGTAAATGCTAGAATTTCATCCACAAAGAGATATAACAAGCAACAACATGTACCAGAAATTTCAGTTTCTTGCCCCTGCATATCCCTTTCCCCCTTAATCTTGTTATTTTCCCTTTAAGGAAGGTCACCATAATTTATAAAGGTTAATGCTCCAAGCATCCTTCGGCTAATCAGTAAGGATGCGACTCTACCTCACCTGGCCTTAACATTCCTTATAACTTCACTGAACTGAGATGGATGTCTCTCCTAATCAGCACTTTGCAGCTTCATTTCCTATCAAAGGCCAGTTGCAGCAGGGTATGAAAAATAAGCTCGCTGTTAAAAAATGATCCATGTCCATATCTGACGGTTAGCCAGCAGAAGGCATGGAGCACCCCACAAGATAGCTGCAAAGCAGGCTGGCATTGCTTATTGGGTGCATTTAGCTCCAGGAGTGAAGGACTTCAGAACTCCTGCTGCTGAAATTGTTTAGTTATGGCTCATGCAGGTGCTGCTGCAGCTTTAGCCATCAGGGGTCTTCAGCTCACGAGTTTCCTTCTGTTCCTGCAGTTGCCAGAGCTTTAAATCCACTGCCTTCCTAAATGTTTGCACTCAGCTTTAAGGACTTAAGATAAGCAAAGGATGTGGTGGTATTTATCAGGCAAATATGGCTAGTGTGGAACCACTGCAAGGCTGAAGGAAAGAGAAATTCCATGCTGATGACTTCACACAACTACTCATCCATTCATCCTCTCACTGCGATTTCCTCTGATTCTTAAAAAGACTGTGGAATTGGAAGTCTTTTTCCTCTCCATAAAAGACAGTATTTTCAAATATCCAGACCTCAACAATGTGTATCCTGCTAGTTAGAAATTCTCTCAGAACAATTTGTCTCATTATTATCAGTTATTTCCCACTGATAGGGATATAGCAAATACCAAATCCCCTTGATGAGGAACTAAAGGATAAAAACCTGCAGGAAGATTTACCATCTCCTAAAACGTAATTCTTGCTATTAGGTAGGAAACAAATCCACTGCAGATTAACTGATTAGGTAGTCATTATGTAAGTACAAAAATGGGCACGTTGACAGTGCTGAAAGTCTCCTTCTGAAATATTCTACCACACTCAACACATTACCAAACTGTTGCCCTTCTCTGCACCTCTGAGGAGTAAGCCAGAGCCGATGCTACAACTGCTTGTGCTTCAGCTTTTCGATAGCTTCACTTCTCCCCAAACAGCAGCAGAAAGACACAGCCTTCTTTTTTGTGCTGAGGTTTTTGTAGTAAAGGCTAACAAGGTTACCAATTCACTGCGGGCCTCAGCTTTCCTTCCTTTATATTGATGTCTTCTTTATGTCACAGAATGTCAGTTAGCTGGGAACTGACCCCAGTGAGGGGATAATCAGCCAGTGCTTCCCAAAAAAGCTTCAGGGACAATGCTGCAAGCATCACAGGCAGAAAGTCACACCAAGCAAGCATTAATCAGTAAAATAAGGGTCTGCCACCCACACACTTTCAAAAATGACATCAGGACTTCACAGAGATTCCAGACTTCCTTTTAAATTTCATCCCAAACAGGTGTGCATCTCATAAAATTGGCAATATGAACAGCCTGACAGCAAAGTTAGTCTTCTCTGTCCCATTTCACAATGCAAGTACCATTCAGGGCCACCGAAGCTGATCTGCTGTTTTGGAGATGGCTACACTCAGACAAACCATAGCTCCAGCTTCTTGCCTGAAGTAATTCTGAGGAAAAAGCAGCAAGCATATTTGTGCTATTAACTTGGTCTTCTTTAAATAGCCTCCATCTTTGCTGTTTCTTACGTGCTGACATCTAATTAATCTCACTGACTATTGATCTCATAGCCAAAACTAGATGTTCCTACTGGGTTAAGTGAGTCAGATTTCTAGCAGCAAAGCAAACTCAACAGCACCTTAAAAGTTCCAAGTGTGAGAGGGGAAAAAACCCAAAACCTCTCAAGCTATGCCTGCTAAGAAAAGATACCTTTCTCTGGGACAAGAGAATAAAAAAATCCCTCTGTCTCAAGGAGCAATCAGACAGACACAAAAAGAGAAAACATGAAATTAAATACTACAGTTTGCTTTTAGTGCCATAAGGTCATAGGTGCAGAAGGACTCAGGAAGGTGTGACATTTATTTTGTTGGCAAAGACACACACTCAGCTGCCCCACTCAACTTCTACAGAAGAAAAGTCCTCAATCAAAGGTTACTGAACAGTCACCTCTCCTTGCAAGCTGCTTTTCTCCACGGCTGCAGGATCCAAGCAGTCTGGCTTTCCATAACCAACATCCAGATATGCTAACCATCAGCTTGCTTTTTGTTTTCAGCCAGTTTATTATTTAGAAAGGAAAAACTCAATAGCATATCAGAAAATGGACTTAAAGAACTTTTGTTATGAGTTTACACTATAAAGTTTGCTTGGATGCCAACTGGCATTGGCCCAGTGAGTATGAACTGAAAGGAAACACCCTTCCTCTTGGGACACTAGTCCCATATATTATAAAAAAATGAATAGTTGTTTCTTGGTTACCAAGGGCCTGAGGCAGTCACCCCCCATTGTTATCGTCCAGCAGCACAGTATGCTTGGGCCTTCAGCAAAGGGAAGAGTTGCTAGGAATTTGCTGCATCAGAGCAAGCTTACAAAGTGCCAGCACATGAGTGTGCTGCTACAGAGCAGTCCCCTAGTATGAGCTGCACAGACAAATCCCACAGTTTGTTGGTCAAACACAGAGCCTGAGTTTTACTACAACCATTTATTTTTCCCCACTAGAAACTTGTGAATAGTTTATTTCCTAGTAACTCCAAATAAATTCTAGCCTCACTCCTTTTCTATGCACTGCTGCCAGTCTTCCTGGGGAGAGTCCATTCACATTAATGCCCACAGTCAGACCATGGTGTAGCCAGTGTGGGGACTCCGATTCCCACACAAAAGCTTTAGCTTACGCTACTCTGAAAACCCTGATCTAGCTGAGGATGTCCATGCTTATTGCAGGGCAGTTGGACCAGACAACCTTTGGAGCTCCCTTCCAACCCAGTGCATTCTATGATAAAAAGAATTTCATCTAAACTAATAAAAACCTCAGGCCAGAACCACACTAAGAATAGTCTGACACTTTGTCTCAGCAAAACACAGCAGCAAAGCATTTGCAGAACACGTGTAACTCAGAGCAAAATGCTGGCCTCACACTGCATCCCTTCCCCTCAGGAAATGATCACTGCTGTCCCTCCAGCGGCTTCCACCCTGTGAGTTTTTACCAAGAGCTGCACAGGCTCAGATCAGAACCCGTAAATCCTGCAAACAAAAAGGTGAGGTCAGAAGGACAGCAATGCAATGATACAAGTCCATGTGAGGCTGTGTCTGTGCACTCTTTCTGTGCCTTCCTGAGAACACTCTGATGTACTGAACCACTTTGTGCATCTTACAAAGAGAGCTGACATGCTTCCCTCCCCCCCCAGAGCAGGAGGGCACAACAGGGAGAATCTTGATGACACCTGGAGCTGTGTGTTCTACCAGCTATACAAATCCATGATGTGAACTTCTCATAGAAAGAGATGAAAGAAACCTTATCTTTCCTTATTTTGAAGATGGATCATTTAAATGTCCCTGCATGGCTTGCCAGTTCTTGAAAGCTGTTTTTTCTTACTCCCTACAAGCCTGATTCCTTGACTGCTGACAGGTAGAATGAGTGGAGGGAAGTCAGAAGTGTAGCACTTTTTTTGTTGAGCAAATAACAGAAATGCAGTTCACTTTTTTTTTTTTTAAATGACAAAAGATTATAAAATACCAAACTACTGCAAAAAATTTTAATGAAAAGTGGCAACATAATAATCTACTGTGGTAAATTAGGACAGGGTAGTCAGTGATTACACAAAAGTCCATTTGTGGCAGAGACAGCAGGAGGGAGAATTCTCCCTTGTCCAGTATTTCAAAAGCAGTGGTTTTGTGCACGCTCACTGATACAGTGAGCTCCCTACCAAGGATTCTTTGATCTTCTCCATTAAATAGTTCTTGTGGACTCCCTCTGAACTTGGTAAGAAGGAGAAATACCATTGTATGGAATAATGATGATGAAAAAGTACTGAACTGTACACTTGTATCTCTCAAATATGGAAATAGCTGTGACAGTTTGGTCCTCAAGTGGTATTTTAAAAGGCTTTTTTATTGTTTACCTGAAGAACCTATTTCTTACTCTCCTAATATATGGGAATCAAACCAAATCCAGACCCACTGAAGAGATGCTACGTAAGCCTCAATCAAGACAAACACATTCTACTTAGCAGCTCAGACTGTATCCATACCTGTACTCGTGGGTTTGGATGCTCTTCCCTTAGGGACTGGAAGTAACAGTAATTCCAAGGACTGTGGAGTCGCTTTCTCTTGCTTTATCTCTGAAAGCTGTAGGGGCTCCTCAGCCACCAGTGATTTCTTCTTCTCGGCCAACAGGGTGCCTGCAGCCCTTGCAGCAACCTCCTTGAGAAGGGCAGCTGAAGAGGTCATGGAAGCCAGAGAAAGGAAAGAACTAGCTGGAGGTGGGTGCTCCTGCCCAGGAGTCATGCTTCTTTCACTCACTTTCTTAGATAAAGCTGCTAATGTGGAGCTGGCTGACTGAGAACTAAAAGGTGAAGAAAAGGATTCAAATCTTACTGTGTCTTCAGTTCTTGAAAGAGATTTGTCCTGCAGAACAGCATTGGCCGCAGCTTTCAGTTTCAGGATAGCTGAATCAGGGGACAAACCACAGGTGGTGGTTGAGTTTGGCAACCACTTACCTTGATTCCATATAAAGTGACTACTTGCATTGTATTGGTCACTTTGTTCCTGTTTCACAGCAAGCTTTCTGGCAAGAACACTTAGCTGCTGGGCATGCTGAGCAGCAGGTGGAGAGAAGGAGGCATTTGAGCCAAGATTTACAGGAGATTCGACTCTGCCATTGACTGCAACAGCAGCATCCAGCTTGAGGGAGCCAGCCTCCAGCAGCCGCCTCAGGTTACTGCTTAGTGGCTTATTTGGACCAGGAGGTTCTTCATCACACAGAGATGGCACATCAGGAGAAAGGTGCTCTTTGCTCTGTAATGTGTCTCTTGGGGCCTCATTTTCAATGGATCCTAGCTCTGCTGTGTTGCTGCTAGGAGTTGCACTTCCCAAAGAAGTATCTGGGGAAGCAGACTGTTCCTGGATTCTGTCCTCAAGAGACAACTTAAAGTTCTCCTGCACTTCTCCATAGGAGGCTTCTGAAGGGGTTTCTGAAGAATTTCCAAACCAGCGTTCTTCTTCACTGAGTTCACCTTCCGCTTCTTCCTGTCTGGTACCATCTGTGTGGAACCAACAACAGCAGGATTATTCTCAGATCTGCAAAGAGTAACTTCATAGGATGAAGTATGCCTGGCCTCTGAATGACTCTCCTCAATACTTACCTAACATCCCCCCTAAAGTGCATGGACTTGGCATTAGCCTGGATTGAGTGACCAGGAAAAAGTTTTCCAAAAATGAGGAAGTCTGTCTTTAAAGACAAAATCATGCCAAGCCTGTCATCTTTCAGTCACTACAACAGCTGAAACTGCAACAATAGACACCATAAATATTCATATACTGTAAAGATTTCATTTAGCAGTCTGTACATCCTACAAAACATGGCAAACTCTCTTGGTATAAAGCAGGGCTTCGACAGGCCCACAAATTATCGGACACTTGTGTAAAGAGACAGGCAAGCCCTCAAAAGCACATCAGGTGTGCAGCTGCTCAAAGCAGCTTCTTCCAGTGCCTTGAAATCTCAGCCCGATCCTGCAGTGACCCCTATCTAAAATGAAACACAGTTTGTACTGATAACACACAATTCCTTCCTGGGTAGTTGAAATGACTAACACATGAATGCAGGCTAAGGCTCTCATCTCTCAGCTGTTTGGGAAAGGAGCATCATACACACACAAATAATCTTTGGCACGCTTTCCTCTTATATAGACACTACTTGCTCTTCCTCTGCTTGTCATGCTTCACAGAATCATAGAATCAGTCAGGGTTGGAAGGGACCACAACGATCAGCCAGTTCCAACCCCCCCTGCCATGCCCAGGGACACCCTACCATAGATCAGGCTGGCTACAGCCCCATCATCCAGCCTGGCCTTAAACACCTCCACGGATGGGGCCTCAACCACCTCCCTGAGCAAATGATTCCAGGCTCTCACCACTCTCATGCACAACAACTTCCTCCTCACGTCCAGGCTGAATCTCCCCACCTCCAGCTTTGCTCCATTCCCCCTAGTTCTGTCACTACCTGATAGCCTAAAAAGTCCCTCCCCAGCTTTTTTGTAGGCCCCTTTCAGATACTGGGTTCATCAAGGTTGAAGTTCTAAAGACCGTCCTAAACTAAACTTAGTTTGGCTGAAAAGCAAAAAAACCTCAAACCCTAACCCAAAGTGTTGGTGCCAAAGCAGTTACTAACATCTTCTCCTCTCCTGTACCTGTGATAGATCAAGTCTCTCCCAAGACCCAGCTGACAGTGTTCAAAGCACTGTGACACTGAGTCGCTCTTCTTCCTGATCCCAACTCCAAGTCATATAGACAGGATCAAGGCTTTCTTTGCAGATCTTGCTGGCCAATCAGAAGGTAGTTAAGAACAACAGCAATGCTAGAATTAGATACACAGGATGACACAGGAGATGCCAAGGAGAGGAGATCTCTTGCTTCCTCAGACAGGGCAGTCCTCTTCAACCAAGGGTACACTTAGACTCCTGGCTCCCATGAGGAAAAAGGTTCGTTTTTTTTTTATGCAGGTTAAAGGAGAACTGAGCATAGCCCCTTTCCCTTTGTGGACATTAAAAACTAACTTGAGGCATGCCTGTACGGCTGGGTATCCTCAGATGAGATCCATCTGCTTAGCCCAAATGCAAGTTAAATTCTCGATTTCCAGCCAAAAAAGCATCTTACTGCACTTTACCTGAACTGATACACCAAGAACAGGGCACATCCTCTGGGACACAGACTAGAGCTGACACCACCACACAGCTCCTGAGACTGAGCTATCCTGCACCTTCCCACTTACATCCATATGTCCGCTTACATTTGCCTGTGTTACAACAGACCCTCCTCTCCCTATTAACATACTCTCTGTCTCTACTTCCTGTCCATAAAGAGAGGAAAACTGCATTTTCCTTCACTCAAAGTCATCAAAAAAAATCACAGTCTGAGAGAGATTTATGTGTAAATGGTTACAAGAGGAAGTGGGTTTCTGTTGTAGAGAAATCTCCAGCTTACTGAACCCCCAAACTTCTTTGTTCATAGCATCACAGAACCAACCAGGTTGGAAGAGACCTCCAAGATCATCCAGTCCAACCTAGCACCGAGTCCTAGACAATCAACCAGACCATGGCACTACGTGCCTCATACAGGCTTTGCTTCAACACCTCCAGGGATGGCGAATCCACCACCTCCCTGGGCAGCCCATTCCAATGCTAATCACTCTTTCTGCCAACAACTTCCTCCTAACATCCAGCATAGACCTCCCCTGGCACAACTTTGAGATTGTGTCCCCTTGTTCTGTTGCTGGTTGCCTGGGAGAAGAGACCAACCCCACCTGGCTACAGCCTCCCTTCAGGTAGTTGCAGAGAGCAATAAGGTCACCCCGGAGCCTCCTCTTCTGCAGGCTGCACAGCCCCAGCTCCCTCAGCCTCTCCTCACAGGGCTGTGCTCCAGGCCCCTCACCAGCCTTGGTGCCCTTCTCTAGACATGTTCCAGTACCTCAACACCTCTCTTGAATTGAGGGGCCATGTACCTTAATTTCTTAAGGCTGGTATGTTTCCTAGTTGCAACCAGCCTTTAAAATACCATTTAATAACACTGGTTTACAAATCTCTCAATCTTATTCATCCTACTTGCACTGGAAATTAATTCTTCATTCTCACTTCCACCAGTATTTGCTCTAACCACAAAAGCAGTATGTTGCATATATTTTCACTACCTATCCCTCCTCTCTAAAGCTAACATCTCAGGGAACACTCACAGTAGGTGAGGAACAGGACACTCCAAGTTGATGATAAAGATGAGAGGGAAAGGAACGACATCTGCTATGGTAGAGCTGTGGTACAGCTTCCTTCGACAGTAACACAAGTGTACTGTGCCTGGAACCGAAAAAAGTAAGGTAGCAATCGCAAGAGAGACAGGCACAGGGCACGGATCACCTTTCTTTTTCCAGGCATGCATATTCTCCATCGGTCCTGCTATGTGAAGAGAGCCACCAGCAGCTACTGACAGGGAGCAGCAGCAGGGCAGCACTCTGCACTTAAAGGCTGGCTCCCAAGTGCAGAATCTCCCTGCTTTGGCTCAGTGGCGAGAGCTCCCCCTCCCGTTGCTAGCCTACCTGTAACCACTCCAGCACCCTCACATGGCCAAGCACTTTCCTTAACAAACAGCCAGTTACCCCTGCAGTATCTCTATCCAAAAGCCAGCTGGATTTTTTTTCCCCATCAGTGCCCGGCCTTTCTGTACTAGAAACCAGACCTCTAACTGCTGACACTGTTCTCATTTTCCTCTTAGCAGTAATTCCCTCAGTGGCTGCAGCACCAAGTCCACCACATTTTAAGGCTGTAAGGTTAATGCTGAAAAAGCCAGCATCAGTATCTTATCACCAGCTCAGTCAAGCCTCCTTTTAAACACTGGTGAATTGGGTTGGAAGCAGAACGGTGAAGCCTGGCAATTTCATTTCTAAGCACAGTTGCCACTCAAGGCCTCCAGGGCAGGATTTTAATTCACACTGAGTTGTGAGCCTCCGAGTTTGAACAAGCTTGAGAAATTCACACAGAAATCAGACCAACACACCAACTTTCCCACGATTTCAAATAAGGTAACACTCTTCCCCATGAAAAGAGGTTCATGTGAAACCCCAACAGGGTTTATCCAACACAGGACACAACCTCCACATGCCTGTCAAACTTCAGCTGGGGAGGGACTTTTTAGGCTGTCAGGTAGTGATAGGACTGGGGCGAATGGAACCAAGCTGGAAATGGGTGGATTCAGCCTGGCTGTCAGGAAGAAATTCTTCACCATGAGGGTGGTGAGACCCTGGAACAGGTCGCCCAGGGAGGTGGTGGAAGCCTCATCCCTGGAGGTGTGTAAGGCCAGGCTGGATGAGGCTGTGGCCAGCCAGATCTAGTGTGAGGTGTCCCTGCCCATGGCAGGCGGGTTGGAACTGGATGATTCTTGTGGTCCCTTCCAAACCTCAGTTGCGTTGAGAAGAGGCAGAGACTTGTCAATGCTTCCCTTTCCTGATTTCCATGACAGTTCTGGAAGAAGGACCTTCCCTAAACCATTTGCCATTGACAGAGGTTAACAGAAGTTACAAGTGTCCTGCATGCTTCAGGATTACCTCATCACACAATGCCCAAGAGCATCACACAAGCACTTCCCACTCCAGTAAGCAGTGACGAAAAGCACCAATTCCCTGCTGGGTGATTGCTGCTCTGATGTAGCCCAAAACCTAACAACGTCTGGCAAAGCCTCAAATGGTGCAGAAGCACAGTTTGGAAAGTGCCTATTTCCCTTGCTTGCCCACTTGTCTGCTTGTTTTCAAACATGGAGAAGCTCTCTTTCCTCTTCCAGAGATCAGCTTGACAGACAAACGTTATTGATCCCAAAGTATGTTATTTCACTTGGTGAGTATCTGCCCTTTTCCTTAAGAGGGTGATTAGAATTTGACCCTGACATCGACAGAACTGTAAATATTAACTTGCCCAAACTACTTACATCTGAAAAGTGAAAAAGACAAACAGGTTTCTTGATTCATATACTGAACCACTCAATTCAAACACTGGAAACTTTCACAGTCCCCATTCCTGAAAGTGGCAAGTGTGAGATGATCAGCAGCACACAGAAGGCAAGTTTCCAAGTTGTGGCACGGAGCAACAGACACGGGTAGTCAAAACCTGATTTAAAAAAACACCATTTGGACCACCAGAGGCTACAGCTAAGGAACTCACCCCAGAAAGAATGAGTATTCCTGCTAAGAATGAGAAAAATTCACTTGAATCATTCAGAGCAACGATTAAAGAACTTCAATACAAAATTAACATTGCAAATCCAGATGCTACAGTGACATAAAATATATAAAAATTGTAATTATGAGATTACAGAATGAAAACTAACCCAAATACAAGGTAGAAGTAAGATAATTTCAAGGAAATGTGCACAGGAAAATCAGCAATGAGATAAATTAGGTAAGATTGCCCCGACTTCAGCAGTTACATGACAAGACAAATCCGGGAATCTACAGACAAGGATTTAAAGGGATAGGAGAGACAAACCTCATTTTTATTATCTTGAACTATCTAAGGATTTCAGATATGATCATTCAAATCTCTGTCAATCTACATAAAGTTACAATTGCACTTGTTGGATATTTGGAACTCATCCTCCTAATTTGTTGTCCCAACAGTTTATCTTATTTCATCTCTAATGCCTATCACAAACCATTCTCTGTATTATCTTATACTGAACACTCTACCTAGGCCTACTGAAAGAGCAGGATTAAGTGATAGGTTTACGCTAGGGAACTGAGGAGCTCTGCAAAGATACCTACAGAATTTAAAAGGATGCATTAAACTTAAATGAAGCAGGAAGCCATCCATAAGGAGTTCTGAGGAAACACACACCGACTCAGATGAGCAACCAGTTTAAGGCCAGGAAAATAGACAGATGCATCAGAAATACGGCAGAGCCAACACCCGAGCAGCCTAGAACCTAGCCTCGTGTGAATTTTATCAAGAATAGCAAGAAAAGGGAAGTGACTGAAGAGAAGCAGCAGCGGACAACTGAGAATGCACAAACAACTATAAAGGTATTTAACCAGTCATGGAAATGGAAGAGGTGAGACATAGCAAACTGGTGTGCTCATATTTGGCCTCCAGGATGGCATCCCATGTCCTGTTCTTGTTTTTAGAACTCTCAAACAAGGATTAGGGATCGGGCTATAGGCCAAAATTCACTCTTCCTTCAGCTTACCATCTCTTTACAGGTGCTGTAACCTAAGTTCCATCATGACTACTGCCATCAGCATTGTGCCCAATTATGAAGAGTAGTTTCCCATCACATGCTAGCTGCGATGGGAAGAGAACACAGACTCACCATGTCTGGCTGGTGACAGCCAGCCAGCTTATGCCCTCACTTCTTCCAGCCAAATCCAGTAAGCACCACTGGCATAGAAGCCTTGAAATTTGCCAGAGACTGGTTGCTAGCCACCCTGGGATAGATGCCTTTAGTGGAACAAGGGAAGCAGAAGCCATACTGGAGAAGCTCCAGAATGAAATTAGAGGAGGCGAACTTGAAGTCCTAACTGCAGATGACACATTCAGTGAGAACTATCAGCCACAAAAGTGTGGCATCAGACCATATAATAGGAGAAAAGCATGAAGGAGCTTAAAGACTGGATAGAGTCCCTCTCTTTAGGCAAACTGCGTACCACTGTGTAAGTGCATCATTTTAGCAACGGCAAAAAATAATTACAAGAGATCACTTGCTAACATCATCCTGCTTTCCAACTCACATTGTCTCTAGGTGTTAGCTCCACGCGAGCCCTTGCTCATATCACAGCTGGGTACTATAGAAAGCAGCACACAGAGGTCTAAAAATGGCAGTCCTATGTGGGGAGGCCATTCTGTGGTATCCTCTATAAACTGTAGCTGCCTACAGACTACCCTTTCTGTATTCAAAATGGGCTTTAAGTATCTTAAATAAAAAAGAGTGGCTGTCATTTCTCTGGGCTGAGCAACCTTTGTGGGTTCCCACAGCCACCTCGTGGCTATGTGCGCTGTGGGACTACCTTGGAGATGCTGGGCACACTGTGCAGACATCGCACAGGCTCCACCTCTGTAAAGCACTTGCAGCCACATCTGATTAGACTATACATCCAGCAGCTATTTTCCCACAGGGATGCTTGCAAGAAAATCATGATTTTAATAAAGTCACAAAAGCCTGCCTTAACTCCTTTTATTACATCAACAGCAGCAAATAAAACTTAAAAGTCACAGTTACATAAGCGGTCATATGCTGGAGTGCCCTCGGCCCCCATTTTCCCTTCACGATTTCTGTGACCTATAATAGGTAAGCAGCACAGGAAGTCACTGTTCTCTTTGAATGGAATTTCTGGCTCGCTCACTTATCAACGGGATGATTATTCAACTCTTGACCTCATCACAAAATGGTTTAGCAGCGTGGCTGGTGCTTGAACCAAATTTCTCTACTGCAGGCTGACCTAGAGAGAGCAGCACAGCTGCAAGAAGGAACTGCCAAAAAGCCAAAGCTCTTCTTTCCTTCTCCCCTGTGTTTAAGATGTGTGAGAATACTCACACAATTACACTGGAAAAGAAGCCCTAGGTAGGACTACGTATTTCATCTCCACATCTTCTAAAATAATGATTTTCCTAACTGGAGGGAAGGAGGAAAGGGGAAAAGAAAGGCACAGCTTTTAAAGAGAAGGCACACATCCTCTACTTTTATCCTGAACTTAAAGTGACTTTGAAAAAATCCACTTACAAGAAAACCCCAGAATATTCACCTACTCATTTCTCTGGTAGTGGTTTGTTGTTTTTTTTTTCAGTAAGGGCTCCAAGCTGAACAAGATTAGATAAGTTACCTTGCAGTAACTGGGACTCTCCAAGATGCTTTGCCCACATGCACAAACAACTGCGACTGTGCAGAGGTAAGGGGCTTTCCAGTTTGTCAACTGCTAGACAACCACAAAATGCATGTACAGAGCTTCGGTTTCCTCCCAGAGGCAGAATCCAGGTGTGATGGACTCTTCCGAGGAAGAAGGAAGCAGAATGGATTACTGCAGAAGTCTCTCTCAGCCAACATAAACCTGCCTTTACTTCCTTTCCCTCAAAGGACAGGAATTTTGTGGTAGATGGGAAACAGAGACAGTGGCTTTTTATTTTCAGCCACAAGCCCCAGAAGAAAAATGTCAAGTGGGTTTCACTAGCCACCAAAAGATCCTGCTTCTACTAGCTAAGTATCCGTGGAAGAGGACAGAAATATATGGTTTCTCCTGAGGTGAGCTGTCACTACTTGCTGAAGGTTCTCGAGGCTGTCCGACAGACCACAAGATAGGACCTTACAGTGGCAACAACTCTTAGCTTCCCCAAAGGAAGTTCTTCAAACTCCTAGTACAATGGGTGTTTGACATCTTGCCTCCAGGAAAGATCAACTATTTTTCTCCTCTAGGCAAGAGGTTATAGTTAGTAGCTGTGAGATTAGTATTTGATGAGCATTGATCCCACTGAGACTCAAGAGATTTTAAGCCCCAAGTGAACAGGCATTGCCTTAGAATGCAATTAGACACTGCTAAGCTGTCAAAAGCTCAAGACTGACAGAAATGGTGGTTCTGTGCCCTTCCTTACATTTGCTCTGTTGTTTGACTGCTTTTTTAACTCACTAATTTGGCAGAAAACTGCTCATTCCAACAGAAGATTAGATTAAAACCTATGGAAAGGAATGGGGAAACAGCAGGAGTCAATGATCTGAGCCACCTATCTCCTGAGGTCCTTTGGAGTGCAAAGCATAACACCTTTTGCCAGTGAGAAGCACCAAAGGACTCTCCCTCATTCCAAACCTTACCAATGTCCTACACCCCTCAGGGAAGGGGTCCTTACAGTCAAGATGAGTCACAGCAGTCATCACTACACAGGCTGCTCTAGAAGCTTTAACTGGGACTCTGCAGCTGGGATAGCCATCACAGACTCTTCTGATACCAATTAACAACCCCCTTCTCTAGAACTCATTGGGAGTACCTTCCTGGAAGAAGAAACATCTCAAAGACCCAGAAAAATATTTACCAGTGAGGCCCAGTAATCAGCAAAGGTGAAAGTGGCTGGGCAGAGCAGCACATTTCATCACGTTGTACATATGCACAACGCTGAGTGTACATGTATGTGCATAGTAACACATGCATGCCTGTCTCACTGCCATTTACAACTTGTTCTAGCTCCATTTTGCCACTACTGGAGGTTCAGTGAGCTGAAGGACTTGAGGCATCTGCAGAACATGCATGGCCTTAAAGCAGGGGAGCATTTCTGAAGACCAAAAAATGCCACTAAAGAGCATCCTACACCAAAAGCTTCCATCAGCTGACTTGACCAATACCTGCAACTCTGGGAGAGAAGGTAGACAAAGACAGCTGATTCTTATGATTGAGATTTTCAGAAGCAGCAAATATCTCACAAGTCAGTTTACACTGCAAAGGCTCACTAGTAGCCCCAAGACAGATTCATAAAGCACATAAAGTGTCAGTATAACAATAGAAAATCATGTTCCTTACAAAACATTTTATGGTATTGATGTTCTTCTTGCAGTACTTTTATGGAGACTGAGCAAAATACCACCTCCAGCCTTACCAAATGTTTCTTCCACAGGCCCTAGTGAACATGCTGCAATAATCTTTAGCTGAGTTTGGGCACACTTTTCATGAAGCACATGACAGTGATCAGGCTGATATATAAACTAAAGGAAAGCTGCCAGCTGAAAACCTGAAGTCTGTACATTATCATATCAAAAGGTATACAACTCTTTTGCCTGATGAAAGCACAATATGATAAACCAGTTGCTATTAAAAAAATCACTTTTTCAGGCAGCAACTTCTGAGCTGGATTCAAGACCCTTATCAGGAATTTCAAGCTTCCCCAAATCTCTTAAAACCAGCTATCAGGCTCAGAATTTGAGAGAGTATTAGAAATTTGAGGACAAACTAAATATGCAGGAGTTCAACTGTTATTCCCACAGCTCCATCTGAAACAGCAATCAGCTGTAACAACCTTTGATGGTTCAAATGGCCCATGCACAAGTCTACCTAGAGAGATTCCCTGCATCTGGAGTGGCACTGTAGTATCTACATCAGAACATATTTCCCATGTTCAGCACAGTGATTAGAAACTCTGCCTTTTCTTATTTACAGGGAAGTTTAAAAACTCCTTAAAACAAGTATTCATCATTTCATTTATAATGGATAATTTGTAATGACTTTGTTTATCATTTGTTATAATTACACCTGTTTGGTTTGCCCTAGGTAGACATCCATGGCAATACACTATTGCAATGAGAAAGTATCAAATGTCAAAATGTAATAGGGATGTTGACGCATCCAAAATAAGAACAGTTCAACATTACATAATAAGGATAATAGAAGTCTTGAGAATAGAGTCCAGATCTATCATCTCAGCTTACTTCATAAACGAAAGGAAATAGTTGAAGATTTCCTATCACAGGCTCTCGTAAGAAATGAAACTCCAAGGAATTCTAGCAACTAATCTCGCAAAGCTGGCTACAAGAAGATCCCTAAAAGAGGGAACTTCCTTTTGAGTCTCGCTCAATTATTGTGGGAGATAATCGCATGAATGTCCAATGGTCAATAGAGCAATCCACAGTATTTTAAAGCCATCTTTCAGTGACAACTATCTCCATGAATGAGAAAAGATCTGACTCCTTTGGCACGTCATTAATGAAATCTTCTTTGAAAGTTACTTAAGGAACACAGAGTTAGTGCCTCCATTAGGAAACTCTAAGAAGAAACATGGAAGTGCCTTATCTTAAATACAGCCTATCTGCAGAGTGAAGGCTCAGTCACTCATTTCCAAACGGCTACTTGCTCTGCACTAGTGTGATTCTAGGTCATAGACTTCTATTGTATATTTGAGGTAGAAGATGTCAAAATGCAGGATTTTTTTTTCCCTAATGAGATCTCAGGCTGACTTACAAAAGAGATGAGATAGAAGGAAGGAAAAGCCATGGTCAGACTATGAGCTCAAGCAATGATGTAACTCAGTACTCTCAATCTATCATCACACAGTACTGTTTAGGTGTTACCAAAGACAGAATCCATCACTTGGGCAATGCTGTCTGAGAAAACAGAAAGATCACAGAACCACAGAATTAACCAGGTTGGAAGAGACCTCCAGGACCATCCAGTCCAACCTATCACCTAACCCTTCTAATTAACTAAGCCATGGCACCAAGTGCCCTTGCCCTATGCAGCCTCCTCTTAAACACCTCCTGGGAAGTGGTTAAGACAGCCAAGAGTCAAAAAAAAGAGTAACAACCTCAGGTTTTATACCTTTAATCCCTTAAAAGGTAATGAACGGATTTTACAAATGGAGGTGGGCAGATGTGAACAACCATGGAACTAGACAAAAACTTGCCCTATGACCTGGAATAAAAGGTTCAGAAATAGAGGAAATATCTCTCTTTGCAGAGAGGTAAGCCTCAAACAGCTCAAGTAAGTACAACAAAATTTCTTTCTGCATATCCTACTATGCTGGTACTGTGAAGATCAGTCTCCAAGACAAAGAGTCTAAGATATGGTATAGAGGATCTATCTGCTGACTGGATAGCTCAAGACATCCTAAAGTGATTATACTCTTCTTGGCTGTCAGTGGTATCCACCAGAAGAAAACTGGGAGAAGCATATTCAGTGGTATCATCTCTACGTTGTGAGTGGTTCCCATGAGAAGAAACCTCCCTAGCAAAACTGCAGTAAGCATGAATAGCTCAGTTTCTTTCAAAAAAGGGCAGGAAAGCTTTATTTTCTAATCTTCCCTTCATTTGGTAACAAATAAAATTGGTGGTCCACTCTATTTTGCAAACCTATGCTGTCAGGTTTTGAGCTACATCTATAAATTGTCTCCTCCTAGTGTCTTCATCAGCCAGCAATTCATCTTAATTAAAGCCTGCACCTGACCTGCCACCTCCCCGGAACTGGCTGCAGTGAGAGCTGTCTCAACTCTTTACTGCGACAAAATGCATCTTCATTGCCTGAAATGCACTGCAAACCCAGCACATCCACAGCCACAAAAAGTAGGTGTAGGAATCCCCACATGCTCCTCCCAATGTACAGCCACCAAGATCTGGTTATGGCATCTACCTTAAACATGCAACTCGTTTTAGCACTGCCAGCCATTTAAACCCAACAGGGTGACCACAGCAACATTTTAGTCACCCTTGCAGTTAGAAAGGAAGCAGATGAGATGCTGCAAGGTCAGTTCAGCTGCCAGAGGAGCTTGCTGAAGCGGGAACAGTGTTCAGACATGTCGCTTAGTTGCATACAATCTGCAAAGAAAACAACTGACTCCCTGATCACCACTGCAGTTCAGCATCACAGCCTGGGAAGGCAGAGAAGTTTACAGAAGTTCTCACATTACCTGAAACACTAAAACTGATCTAAAAGCTCCAGGTAAAAGCCACCAATTGTGTAAGTTCTGAGCTGTGCTGTGCAGGGCTGGTCCAAACTTTCCTAGGGGACAAACCACAACCAAAAGGGCAATGGAGGCACCACAACCATGCTGGGCTGATTACCTGCTCCTTCACCCATCATTGCAAGGAGTTGCCCTCATGTGCTACACATACCATATAGGATCATGCCCTTAAGCAATCCAGAGTAAATTTACCATAGCTACCATGATGTATCAGAAAAAATTGTCTGCTAAGGTTGATAAATCAGTCAATTACCTGCTTCCTTGACTTTTATTCTTGTGTAAATGTTTTCTTCCTTACATTACTAGTACCAGTCATGAGTATCTCTGAGAAGATGATCTATGCACTGCCAAAAACAACTATTTATATTACTTGCAAATCCTTAATTACTATAAACAAGATTACAACAGGCTTATTTTAAAAAAGGTTTTTAAGCACTGAAGTGATACCTATGGAAAATAAAGCTCCTTTGCTGTCATTATTTGAGGCTGCTGTCTCCACATTTACTCTTGCTCTGTGCATGACCTTCAGTGCTCTCAGCCCACCTGAACACCACAGCAAGAGTACTGCTGTCTCACCATCAACACCTCCTGCACAGCTGAGCATGTACACAGGGCATGAACTTCCCAGTCTCCCCTCATGCCCAAACCACCTTCCTCCCCCAGCCACACACTCCCTCATGCCCTATACAACAGGGAGGAATCATTAAGAGACAGATGAAGCTCATAAAGATGAGCAAATGCTACCAAAGCATCACAGTTGCTGACTTCATCTTCCAAGCAGAGATGGTGCTAGTGTCACTGGTGGGAATCTAAAGAATAGTCCAATCCGACCAAGTGAGAGGAGCATATGGGGAAACCCACAGAAGGTTGTTGTCCTTGGCAGCAAGCTGGTTCAGGCTCAAAAGGGAATACCAAATCTATGCCAAGGTAGATGCATGCGATCTCAGGTGAAGTTCTCCATTCCATACATCCTCTCTCAATGGTAATAACAAGGGACTTACAGAGAACAGAGAGTGTCTGACCGATGACACAGAAGCTGATACCCCATTCTTCTTCCTCTACACAGAGAAGTTATTAAATACAACACAGTGTGCAGCAGATCTGGTTTCTTGTGTCTCTTCAAAGGCATAGGCAAGATTTGGACTCAAGAAGCAAACAACTCCCCCATCAGGGTTTGTAGAGGGGACAGACTAATGAAAGCCTAGCAGAGCTTCAATATTCAAGGAAAGCTCTTTAGAAGGTTGCAGCAACACAGTTAAAACATACAGCAACATCCAGAACACATCATTCCATTTCAAAGTGTATGTTTCCCACTCTTTTTCCCCACCGTCCTCTGAGGGACAACTGCTCTACAGATGCACAGCCTTACCCACTGCTCCCCTGACTTCCCCAAGAAACTGCCAAGTGCATCTTTCCTACAGGACATCTCCTAAGAGCACAGGCACTCCTTCAGGATGAAACTATCTTTTTGCTGGGTGGCACGTCCCTAGGACATAGGCCGACTCCCTGGCTTGTACTCTTATGTGCTACACAAAAACAAAGGAGAAGGAAACAGCATTTCTTTGTCTCTTGCCTACACAAGGTAATCATTCAGAGTACTTTTTGATGTCTGATCACTACCATAGACAACAGAAGTCCAGGAGACACTCAGATGAAAGAGCAATCAGAAGTCTGACAGAACAATATGGCATTTCTGATCTGCTTTTTTCCATGACCACTTGCTCTAATTTCCCAAGCCAGGCCAGCAATGTCAGAGATAATACAAATGGCAGCCTTCACTTTCCCTTTTTTCTCCAGTGGATTAAACACATGCTATGTCTTCTCTTGAACCAGTTCCAAACAACTTCCCATTCTATTAACTTCTGAAACTGCCCATAGTCTTCAGGCAGTGACACTGATAAAGCAGTGATATTATCAAAATGAAAAATGGGTACTTCTCTACTCTCCTACCTTTTCAATCTTCTACAGCCAGTCTAGAAAACTTACCATAAATATTGACTGGTAAGGGATGAAAAAAGAAACGAATTATCAGTGATAAGAGCAGTGATTACATCAGAAGTGGTTTTGAGAAAAAGGAAGGAAAGTAGCCCTCATCAGAGTAGTAGTACTACACAAGGACTAAAGCTGAAAGATACAACTGTCTGTGAAGCTCTCCCAACAGATGCAAAACATTTATAAAGAGAACTTGCTGTTGAGCCATAGGATAGAGGAAGAAAAACCCAAGAACTCAACAAAGCTGAATATCCCTTGTGTGTAAACTGTCCTGCTGCACCTCCAAACATTCCCACTAACATCATATGACCCCAACAGCTCTCTTACTGCAGTCTAGAACTCTTAGACACAAAAACTGTTCCAAGGAACACAGTCAGAACTTAACTGCACCAGTAAAATAGCAAGAGAAAAAGGACTTCCTAAAGGGAGGTTTTAATCTCCTTGGCACAAAGTTAACCCAGCTAGTTTCTAAGGAAGCAAGAATGCCAGGACCTCGCTGTCTATTGCTGCAGGAGCCCAGCTGGTTGCTCTTCAGCTAACATACTGGAGTTAGAAAAACCATCAAAGAAGTGGTTGCATTTGCCTGCCTTGAAGATATGATGCACTGTTGTATATTCTGACCTATGCTCACCTTGACCATTTTGGCGAGCTCATTGTTTCCAGTCAGACTTTCCAATGGCCCCAGCAGCATTCTACCAACAGCAATTCACTGCACTCCATTCGGAAGAACCACTACCACTGCACAGTCAATGCAGGGGACATTCCCATTCAGTTTTCACACGGGGACAGGTTCTCTCCTGTATGATATGTATTTGGCAAAGGAGGAACACATTGTGAGCCTCTTCAGCCCTCCCTTTCTCCTTTGTGTTTGCTAACTCAAACTCAGCCTGGAGCCTGGCTCATCAACAGCAGCTGGAAAAGGCTGTTAACTAGCAATCAGTAGATCTGAGTGCATTCCAGCTGTGGCTTAATTTCTGACCCTTCCCATGTCTGATTCACAGTCTATTCTAAGTTGCAGTGACAGGAAGGTCTATAGAACAACACTACTATTTCACCCCTACAACGTGCCCATGTAATGAGAATCCCCATCCGGGAAAGCCAACGCAACTTTCATAACACTGATACCATCTGAACAGACCAAGGGAGATCAGAGAAAGGCTACAAAGCTGGCCCACTGCTGATAATAAACACTAAGTCATACTTTAAATGTTAAGTGGAAGCCAGTGAAGTCATCTTAAATTATTCTAAATATTGAAGTTGGAAAGGTAGTGACAGCAAATACTATGAACTTCCTTTCCCTTTTATTAAAATACAGAGCGAGAAATCCCCCACATTATCCACTCAAAACACTGACTCTTGGAGAAATACTTTTAAAATATACATAAGTATTGCTTTGGAACACATTTATGAAGGTTGTTGCCAGTGATCACCGCAGTAAAAGAAACAACAAAATCAACTAGAAACTCCCACATGACCTCAACAGTGTGCTGCCATAAACTAAACAGGGGAAGCCATGGACACAGCTGCCTAACTATCCTTGTTGTGTTGCGTGACCCCTCCATCAAGAGGTCACAAAGTGAAGACAGGAGCCCACAAACCCTTTGCATGGGAATGTTCAAGCATAGCAGGTGACATCAGGCCAGCATACCTGCTCTAACAAAGATCTCCTTTGGTTTTGGCTAGTTTCTGTTTATTTTTGCTGTCCGCAGCTCCTCCTGCTCTATTTTTGGTAAATAATAAACATTTCACTCTGCCCCATTACTCACCTGAAATGTTTTATGGACATTAGCTTGGGAATGGTTCAGAAATAAAAAGTTTAGGTTTTAGACACTGAAATTATTCCTTCCTGCAAATGTCACAGGGATCTAGTTCCTACAGCTTGTTCCCTCTATTCTCTGTGTCCCTAATTCCTCTCGCACGGCAGATATTATGGTAACATATCTAAGGGACGCTTCATGACATGTTTGTTTTGTCGTGCTGTGTTTGCTACTAAAGACAGCTGCTTTCTCTGTCCCTGAGAGGATTGCTTGGGGTTAACAAGCAAAGCCAAATAAGACAGGATTAGGAAGCTGCTCCTAGTGGTAGGCTAACATACAAAACCAGACCTTTCCGTGTGGAATAGGCACACCACTGTTTATGCCACTGCCTCAGCTTTCAACCTTAAGAAAAGTCAGAGGTCATGTAATTAATGTGCAAGCACTGAATAAAAAGTGGACACTCCTCAAACCTTAGCATTTTAAAGAGATTCTGGATTCTGTGCCAAGCTCCTGGTACAAGAAACTAACACTATGGCTACTTAGGTCACAGACAGCCTAATTTAAGGCAGCAAGCTACTTCTACCTTCTGCCTAAAAACCCACCCAAAACTCAGATGCAGCAGGAGAGAAGCGAAAGGAAAGTTTCATGTTCATGTCTGTTCCACTGCTGGCTTTCCTGCTGAACAAACAAGCATGCCAAAGGCAGTGGCATTTGACTTTATTTTTTCAAAGTGCATTTCTTGGCTGGAAACTCTATGGACTTTACCAACACTTTTTATGCAGGCCAGTAAATGCCTTCAAAGGCAACAGCTCTGATTCTCGTGAGAGCATGTCTCTACTAAACAACACAGCACTAGGTAGCGGTATCTGAGCCAGCCTGAGCATACCCACAAGTATTATAGCTGAATTAACCTGGGTAGACTGCTGTGATAACTGCCTCCTGTACACAAGGTAGCTTATTTAGAGCTTGCTTTGTTATCTCAATGTGGCATAGCACCATGCAGGAAGACAATACAAACAATTAAGGTGAAGTCTATTTAGACCTTATAGGCAACGTAAGAGCACCTCAAGGTGGGCAGAAGAGCCCCCTTCAGAGTTATTTGCTGTGCAAAGAACTCCCTTTAGCAGCTCAGAATTGACAAAAGGATTATGTCAGCCCTTCCTTTCCAGAACAAGAAGCAGGGTGAGAGCCCGGGGGCTGCAGAAATTAGAGCAACTCTAGGCTGTTATGCTTACACTGGTGCCTGAGAAGAGCTCTTCATGGGCTCAGAGTGCTAGAGATACAGAGGTAGATAAGAAGAAATTCTGCTCCAAACATAGATAAAGAAAGTCCTCAGCCACTAGTTGCCAGGTCTGTATTTGACACAGTGGTCTATAAGAGGAGAGGCTCTGTGCATCAGGAAAGCAAGTAAACAAAAACAGCTACCCTGCTACCTGCAATCTAAATCCACTTGCCTGCCACCCTCCCTGTTCCTCACCTAATTTTCAGTGCATGGTCATCTAGCCCTGGTATTTCAGGTGAGTAATTATGTGTACTACTATACAAGTCAAAGTGAAGTCTAGAAGTAGCTTGCAAAGAAATCATGTTCATTAATACAGTCGCACACAGGACTCACTCCAGAAGTGAACTACGCACTTGTGAAGGCCATCGATTCTATTAATGTCTTCTCTAAAAGTTACCATTTATTTTTAAGAATTTACCAGAATTCCCATTTTTGCCTAAATGCAGCACATTACAAACTCCAACAGGCACCAAGATCCAGAACATGTCCAAAAAAAAAAAAAAATCACTTAAAATAGGAAGCTGCAATTTTAAAGTAAGTTTGTGCTAAATCTTATCCCTCACTGAAATCTTCAGAGGAAATGTCTGTTCTCCTTATTTAAGAGCGTGCAAGTAAGAGTTCTCTGTATCTGTACAGAAAGGCCTGTAATAGAAGAAAAACACATCCAAGCAGCAAACTCCAGATGAGGATCAGCAGAGCTAGAAAACCTTCTTGAGAAAGGGAATCCCTAGAGGTAGGACCACGGGGAATTCAAAGCGATGGTGACAGCAGCTTGCTGCTTTGAGGTGCTTCCATCTCATTCTAAAACGAGGCAGAAATTTTATTTCTACACTAGTAAGAGAGCATCCCAAATAAAAGAAATAAGGTACAGATGTTTGCACACCTAATTTGACTTTCAGAAACTGCTGATTAAGCCATTCATTACAAGATCTCTACCACTTGGTAAACCTTTCAGTTTTAACACAATTTATTCTAAAAACACCAGCTAAATCAGCACTCTTGCATAAAATCTCTCTCTTGGTCTAATGTACTATCAGCACTACTCATTCTTTCCCTCAGCTTCCATCCCTAAACATGTCCAACCAAAAAGGAGGAAAAGCACTATTTCTGCATCCCAATTTTTCTCTCCTTACTGCAGGTTTCTCTTAAAAATCCCCCATTAGTCTTTCATGATTCCAGATTAATTGAACATGGACTCTGCATGAATTCCTAGCCTGCAAACCAGAACAGGCTTGTCTTAGTGTTAGGCCTAACTCAGGATTCTACTACTCAGTGTAATTACACCACAAGCAGGAAATACCTTGAAAGGCAGGAGAAACTTTAAGGAATAGAGCTAACTACTAAGCCCACAGGTTCAGACAGAGCATTCAAAATAGCTGGAGTCTAGACCAAAGAGGATGGCAACCTGTAAATGCTACTGAAGGTACACAAGGAAAAGAGAAATTGTATTTGGGAGTATAATGCTTGACCTTAAGTTAGTCTGTAGAAGAGAAAAACTCCAAAACAAGCTTATGGATATAAGTTGCTGAATCCTTCACTAAAGTAGCCACAGTGTCCTGCAGGTGTGCAGAACCAATGCTGACTGTACCCTGCAGCATGCATCCTTGCAGCTGAAGTAGGGGCCAAGCCCCAGTTTTAGTACATTAAAACAAAACAACAAACCAAACGAACTAAAAGACATTCCTTGGGAAAAATGCCATTTTTCACCTTCTTTAGTTTTTTTGGGTTTTTCTTTGTTGTGTTTTGGTGTGTTTTTTTTTTTTTTATCCAGTCCAATATGGTTTATTCTGCCTCATACCCATATTGGTCCATATCATTTATTGTTCTTCACAGAAACCACTTTTTTGAAATGGAATAAAACCTGAAAGTTTTATTTTGGAGGTTAGAAAAAGAGAGTAAGAGAAGTCTGCCCATCCACTCAAAAACTGGATTCTACTACCTACTGCTGCTTCACACTGTAGATATATTGTGCACTCTTATTTTTTAAAAGATGTGATACTTAAGCCCTCAAACAATGCAGTCAGTACATGGAAACCTAAATGGTATCAATCAGGTACCATCAATGCCAACAAAAAAATGGTACAGTAAAAGGCAGGACAAAACAGTATTTAGAAGATATGCTTCTCAAGCATGACTCTGGAGTAATTTAACAGCTGTAACAATAAAAAGATTGCAGGCCTAAGCCACATTAGCTCTCCCTCTCCATCTGAACAAATCTCTGCATTATGATTTCTTCGCAATGTGAAAGTCCTCCATACGGTGCTTCATGACAAATCACATGCCTTGTGAAGCTTCATGTTAGAAACCCTTTTAACTTCCAAAAAGTCCTCCTTTGTAGGTCATGCTCTCATTATCTTGCTCTGGGATCTGGTCTGATTAAATTATAGGAAATTACTAATACTTCACTTTGAACAGCCAGCTCCTCCTGGCTCCTCTTCTCTTTTTTTCTAAACTTAATTCCTCCTACTCCTGCCTTCTCATATATGAAAAAGACAACAACTGCTCTGTTACAAAGATTAAGTCATATTCTTTCTTCATCCCTTTGAAAATTCAAAAGTAAGACTATCATGTCTGCATGTTCTTACTTTTCCTATCCCATTCTAACTGCACTTTTCCCATTTGGCCAGCTAAAAAGTTTGTGGTTTTGTTCTAGAATCTTTTGCACACTTTCTCTCTCTAAAATTTCATTCATAAGAACCTAAAGACTTTGACACTTTAATGAGGACAATGCTGACCATTTGGTAGGCCAATTTATACTGCAGTGTGATTCACTCACATTTGGTACTATCACACAACGCTCAGGCATACTTTGCCACTGAGTGGCTCTAGACACTGATCACAGAATGGTCTTACAGATGGGAGTTAGTCTGTATAATGCAGATTAAAAAGAGCATACAAATGTAAACAGAGACTTTACATGTCAGAAAGAATCCCTACACAGGGAGAAAGTATTAAAAAAAAGAGTTTGCAATCATGAGTTTCCTACCATGAGAGGGACAGGGTAAGCACAGCAATTTCAGATGGAATAATATAGATGCTACTCCATCCACCAAAAGGCTGCTGCTCATTTGAGAGGCACATTACAGTACCACCAAGACAACCATGACAGCAATGAAATTATTAACCTAATCATACTAAGAATAACAATTTTCCCTACATGGATCCTCTTGTCGACAATGAGCTATATCATGATCCCTGCAGAGCTAAGAGGTTAAAAACAGTAAATAGAAAATATGTTAAAAGCTTTCCCTTGTATGTGTAATATCTGCTAGCAAGGTACTAAGACTGTATTAAAAGAGAAAGTTTCCTGTTCCTGGCAAAAGGCTTTTGTTACGGAGGCAACTGTCCAGTGCCAGGTGATAGTAGAAACTTTTCTGACATTGGGAAGTCTTTTGAAAAATCCATCCAACACATCCTCTCTTGCTATCAGAAAGTATCAAATGAAGCAAGCTGCAGAAGTAAGAAAAAAAAAAAAAAAAGGAGGCTCTAAATCACTGTTAATTTACTTGTTTGGCAACATTTTATTTACACTCTGATGATATAATACAGCAATAAAAACCAATATAATAAAAAGCGTCACAGAGTTGTAGTTTTTTTTTTTACTGTATAGAAACAGCTGAACACTTCAACACAGTATCTGGGATATCTCAACACTCTACATGAAAGCAAGAAGAGTTATGCCCCCTCACTATCACTGATCTAGCTTTTGATATTGAAACTGATACTGTATCAGTTCCTCATCTCCTTCTTTAACAACATGAACAGCAAATGCCACTGCAGTTCATCCTACATTAAACTTTCTTCAGAAAGTAACAACAGCTCACACTTCTCAACATAGCATCTAATCCTGCCTCTGCATCTCACAAGCTTCATATAAATGGTGCTGTGACGTTCATTCACAAATTGCATTGCTTACAAGCCTCTGAGACAGAGGCAAACCCCAAGGAGTATCGATTGCTACACTTACGGCAATGTAGTGGTCTAGACCTTAAACATTTACTCAAGTGCCTCAAAACTTTAACTTTTCAGGCTGAGCTCTCCAAAGTCACATTGGAGCAGTTCAGAGGAGATGGACTCTCAGGAGTTCTCAGAAAATAAAAGAACAGCATGAAGCAGAATGGAAAGTAAGGCAACAAGTAGAAGAACAGAGTAAACTGTATTTATGCATGTTTCTAAAGATTTTGATGCTGACTAGATTAGGGGGGAGGGAGTAGCTTTTTAGCTGAAGTAGCTAGAAAGAGGGGAAACACTGCTTGCACACACGTACACTAAGGAATTAGCAAAATTCCTTTAAACATTCCAGGGAAAAATCAATTGACTCGTCTGAGTTAGTTGCATCTAAAAGTAATCATAAGACACACATGCACTGGGCAAGTTTTTAAATGTATGGGCCGAACTCTATCATTGCAAACGGAGTCTACACTGTATTTAGCCCGAGTATGAATAAGCCACTATCTCTCCAGGGACACATGAAGTCTTTTCCTCATCCACTTGTCTCTGCAATTGAAAAGGGCTCACTTTCTCCTGTACTTTGCACAGAGCGTGAGTGAAGATATTCTGCCGGCATCTGTTACTGAACAATTCCCAAACCCTGACTTCTTTACACACTAAACTCCACTTACAATACATGTTAATATGGGAGTCTCAAAGGGCACAGCCACCTGCCTGAACGCCGAGGTTCACTCTGCTTTGAGCACGGGACTAGGTCAGATCATTTCCAAAGGACCCTTCCAAACTAAATTATGTTGTAAACAATTCCAATGTCTGGAACTGCAACTTTAACGCTGCCCTTCTGAGCAGATGTCACCCAAAACCCATCATTATTGCACCTAATAACATCAATCCTTTTTTGTCTTCAACCACTGAAGCATCAGTATCTAGAGTCCCTTGGAACTAAATTAAGTTCTTGCAACAGCCTATGTCTAGCGAACGCTTGTGAAGAACTTCTTCACCATGGCATGAGTTTTGGCAGTGCAGCATTCTCTTGAGAAACTGCCCCCACATCTACACAAGGGCTGTCCCGTGAAGACAGTGGACAGTATAGAATCAGAGTCCTGATCAGTTGGAGCTGCATACTGCCACTTCAAGCACTGTGACAACATCCTTCAGGTGTATTCTGGGGAACAGAATAATTTTAAAGAAATTAAGGCCAAGAAATCCTGAGAACACAGCTTCCCATCCCAGATACACTAAGGCCAGAGAACTTGCCAGACAATTACATTTGCTCAGTTACCTTGTAACACTGGTAAATTACTCTGTGTACCAGCATCTTACTATTTCCCAAGCAATTCCAACTGAACCCAAAACATCACCGAGAGATCCAGTAGGATGCTACATAACTTAGGTGTGCTGGAGAGCCTGCACTCATAACTCACAAGACTGAATCGCAGCCAAGTGCCCACACTGGGGCAGAGTTAAGGGTGAATGCAGTATTAGCCATCTTCTTTCCAGTGGCGCATGGGGCACTTCACATTCTTCTGCCATCATTAATACTTCAGCATGAAATACACACACTGCTTCTCTAAGAAATGTATTGCTAAAACCAGCAGGAATAGTGGAATGAAAATGTATTTTACACTGAGTACCCATTAAAGCAACATGTTGCCAAAGAAAAAATAAATCACTATTTATAGCGTTTGCATGCTGGATGCAGTGGGTTCCAAGGCATTTTCTGAACTGCAGGACTACAGGTAAAACAGTCTTCCTGCAGCTCTTCCTGAATTATCTAATATATTATTATTATTATTGTTGTCAAATAGTAGCTTCTGATCCGGTGTAAACTAGTTGTAAAAGAAATCAAAATAAATAAATTCCATTCAATAGTGCCATTCGTGCAGGACACGCAGCATGTGCCTGTTTTCACACATCATATAAAAAAACTCCTATGAATTGAACTAGAAAATTAACCCAAAAGCTCTGCAAATTAGGCCGTGCATTAAAATAATAATAATTTTTAAAATAACCCGAAGGCGAATACCAGAGGCACAGCCCGATTTGCACAATGAAGGCGGCTGTCCCTTGGCCCACAAAAAGCCGCGACTTCGCCCGGCGCGGCGGTCAGGAGGTCGGGCCCAGGGGGAGCCTGAGCTGCAAGCCGGAGGCAGGGGCAGGCAAGAGCCCGGTGCCGGAGCCGAGGAGCCACCGCCGCGCAGAGCAGCGGCACGCCCGAGCGAGCTAAAATGGAGCCCAGGTTTGCTGTCAGCCCGAGAGGCAGGCGGAGGGCAGCCGCACCGGGGCGGGGGCCAGGGCAAGGTCAGCCTGGAGGGCCGGCCGCAGCGCCCGCCCCGCCGCCTTCCCGACTCTCGGGGGACTGCTCCCCTCAGCGGGAAGACGGTACTCGCCCACCCCTGCCGCCTAAGCGCCTCTGCATGCCCCACCAAGGCCCTGTGCGCCCGGGCTTGGCCCCTGCCCCCGCCCCCGCCCGCCAAGCCGGGGCCAGGGCGCTGCAGAGGAGGGCGCCGCTCTTCGCCGCCTCCCCCGTGCCAGCCGCCCCGACCGGGGAAGCAGCGCCGGGGTCGGCGGCTCGGCTCCTCAGCAAGAGGACCGCGAAAGGGTTACAAGAGAGCAAGCAGCGAGGAGAGGGGAAGGGGCGAAACACCCAAAACACCAATCACCCTTCCCCCGCTCCGGGCAAACCCCACCGCAACTCAAGCCCTTGACTCGGCTCCAGCGAAAAGGAAAAGGAGGTGGAAATATTTGTGGGGCTGCAAGTGCCGCTTCCCTCCCCCAGCAGCGACACCCCCAGCTCTGGGCCGTGTGGAAGACGTGTTGGAAGGGTGCTGGAAGAGCTAAGAGGGGGCGGGAGTGCTGCCCCAGCCCCATAGCCCGCATAGCCGGGGCTGAGAGGGCGGGCCAGGCTCTGCCTGCAGCGGCGACCCCTGGGCAGGGGCCAGGGCCGCCCCGGTGAACTTCTGGTGACCGAGACCGGCACCGGCGGCTGAGCTCTTGCCCTGCCCCGAAGCCCGGCGCAGAGGGGGCTGCAGGCACGCTCTGAGCAGATGTGCCGGAGACAGACAAATGACCCCTCCATTCCACTCCCCGCTCTCCTTAAACCAACCCTGAGGCCATGCAGGGGCAGGGTATTTTTAGGTCCCTTCTCCTCCCCTTCGCCTCCCCCTCAATAGCTGCCGAGCGCTTAATATAAGGGGAGGGGGAGAGCAAGCGGGAAAAAAGTTAACTGTTTTGCAAAGAGGGGAGAAAATCGGCAGGGAGGGGGAGGGAGCGAGAAGGAGTGGGGCAGGGTGAGCTGTGTCAGGAGATGTGTGTGCGCGCACGGGGTGCCCGCAGACGCAGGATCGGGATGCACTTTAGCCCTGTGCTCTGCTGCTCTCGTCTGGGGCAGCGCCGCCGAAGCCCGAGTCTCGCCTGACCCTTCATTTCACTGCGGCCAGGAGGAGCCCGGAGCCTGCCGCCGCCTCTCCCTGCTCTGCAGGGACCTCGCCTGCCACGGTCTGCCTCCCCGCCGCCCCCTCCCCCGCCGCCGGCCCCCTACGAGGTGGCCGTGGGGTCGGCGCAGNACACCGCCCCCCCAGCCCCCCCCCAGCACAAATGCACAATCACGGGCGAGGGGAGGGAGAGGGAGGAAAGGGCGAGAGACGCGGAGAAACAAGGGGGGAAAGGAGAGAGAGGAAAAATTAAAAGGGCACAAGGCTGTTCATCACCAACATGGCTGCCTTAGCTCAGACCTAAAAGAGGAATAACCCAGGCTGTGTCTTTGTCAGTTTCACCTCTGTAACCCTAAACTAATGCACGAAACGACGGAGGCGGCTGCAGAGGGGAAGGAGACGGGGAGAGGAGGAAGGAAAAAATGGCAAAAAGAGGGGGCACTTACGTGAAGAGAGGCGCTTGGGCTGCTCCTGCTTCCTCCTGGGCATTTTCCCCCTTTTTTTCACATTCTCCTCCTTGGTTTAACGGGAGATCAAATAAGACCGGGAGGGGGTGGGGGGGCNCCCCCACCCAACCCGGTCGTGCACCTGGCTTGTCCCCGGTCGCAGTATCCCTCAGCGGCCGGGGATGTGTTCCCGGCGGGCGGGCGAGCGGGCGGGCACCGTGCCGGGGCGAGAGGCTAGCGCGGCGGTGCCGAGGGCTGCCCTCCCGGCCCCTAACTAACACTAACGCCGGGATCAAAGGGCAGCGGCGACGGCGGCGGCGCTCACGGCTCGCCCGCGGGCGGCGAGAGGCAGTCAGGGACACACAGGCACACAGAGACAGACACACACACACACCCCGGCGGGCGGGCACACCGCGCACACACGGACACACGCACGCCCGGGCAGAGCAAAGGGGAAGGTGCCCCCGCTCTCCCCCCCCAGCCCCGGCGGGGTGCAGGCGGAGGATGTGCTGCCCCGGTCCTGCGTCCGCTCCTAATTCGCTCGATAAAAGAAATAAACAAATGCACATATAGAAAAGAAGGGGGTGGTGGAGTGNCGGGTGTAACGGGAGCTCAAATAGCCCCGGGGGGGGGTGGGGGGGCCCCGGCAGGCCCAAAGCCGGGGCCCCTGGGGGAGCCGCTAACCGGGGCGGGTTTTCCCTCTTCGCCGGGGGAAAGGGGGCTGAAGCCGGCTTTCCCGGANCACACACACACACACCCCGGCGGGCGGGCACACCGCGCACACACGGACACACGCACGCCCGGGCAGAGCAAAGGGGAAGGTGCCCCCGCTCTCCCCCCCCAGCCCCGGCGGGGTGCAGGCGGAGGATGCGCTGCCCCGGTCCTGCGTCCGCTCCTAATTCGCTCGATAAAAGAAATAAACAAATGCACATATAGAAAAGAAGGGGGTGGTGGAGTGGTGAGGGGGAGATGTGTGGGTCTCGACCATTCGCACTGCTATTCCCTCGTTTCTGGTGGGAAACAAAATAAGAACAACAACTCTTTTTTCAATTAAGGCGTTTTGTCTTTCTGTGCTAGGAAAGAAAAATTGCACTAGTGCAGAGCTAACCCCGCGGAATCTCGGAGGTGTTGGGCTGCTCCCTCCCAAAGCAGAAGGACCGGAGTGGCTTATTGGAACTGAAGTTCAGTGTGGTGGAGAGGGTGATCAGATACGGCTCCCCCAGTGCCAAATTAACCGCACCAAATAAGCGAGGAAGGTGGGTAAGTTAGGATGTGGATACGCTGTTCCAGAGTCAGGTTCTGCCAGTTTCTAGTGCAGGTTTTAAAACTAGGAAGAATGCAAGCAGCGTGACAATCCCAACTCTTTGAGAAGTGTGTGGGGAAGGGGGGAGGAAATCAAGATTAGGTCACCCCTAATGGTTGGTTTAACTGCTACATGATACTTCTACAGTGCACACTGCAATCTGGACTTCTGAAATTTACTTCTTTTTCCTGCTGTAATGCAGGTATGTGAAGCTTTATCCTGAAGCAATTCCAGCGTGCATTATGAAGCCAAGGCAGCAGTTTTCATTAACTGATACATACTTTCATTACCTCAACAAATCACACATCTTTCTTCAAAGACAAGACATAAAGGTGTGGGAAAAAAAATAAAATAAAATAGAAGCGGGATTGGGTCTCGCTAAAGCACAAAAGGTGCTTGGTGAAAGAGAAGTGCTCTCTTTGTAACTTGCAGTCATTTGGATAAAAGTTCAGACGCGGGCTGTTAATGATTTAAACTCAAAACCCTGTTACTACAGTTGAAGTGAAGCGGTTTGAAGCAGGGTTGTTTCATACAGCTTGCTCTTTTGTGTAAGGAAACTTTGAACTTGGCAGAATACATAATCGAAATCATGAGTCAGATGTTGCAAAAAAAAAAAAAAAAAAACCTGCATTCATCCAGCATGTGTACCTGTTAGGATTCTTCTGCTTTTGACAACCTGACTCATCATTTATCACATCATTTTTATTCTAACCTCATAATATTTTTTTTTCCCTTAAATAAACAAATATCTGGGAAAAACCTCAAACAGCAGTTTTGCAACCTAGATCTTTTGAAAGGCCAACACATACTCTTCAATCACCTCTAGCTACAATGGTTTAAAGTATTATACCCATTTTACAGCTACAATTTTATCTTTTCTACAGGAAAAAAAACAAACAACTTCATCCTAAATAATATTTAAAAGATTCTATAGATGAGATCTCAGGTTCACAAGCATGCAAGTGCATTTCTGAGTTTTTAAAACCACATGGGCAAGGTACACTTCTACCGACAAAACAGAATCCTGATTCCAGCTGGTTTATCATCTCACAAGACAGTTAAAATACTTCACTGTCATGAGGAGATTTACCTTTAATCAATCCAGAAGTAAAAAACAAAGTTAATAAATCGAAGTTTCAGGGTCTGGAGACGAATCCAAACAGCAACCTTACATGTACTCATGACCAAGAGTACCAGTCAGAACTGCCTCAGAATACTTAGGTCCTGTCTTTTCCTTTGGTTCTCCAGGTTATGTTGGGTTTGGACATCTGTATAGCCCTAGCAATGAGAACCAGATAGCTGAGGCAATCTTCATTACTGCTCACAAACTTCAGTTTTGACATGCTTGGAACTAGCAACAGAACTGTGTTCACTAAGAGTTGCAGTGCTAAACCCTTCTTAACTACTTTTAAAACACACTCTAATAGCAATGGTGTTGAATCAAGGCAGCTTTGTGAGTAGGAAGTTTCTGCCCCTCCAGCTGCCCCTGTTTGTGCAGGCAAAGCAGCCATTTCAGGAGGAGAAAGAGTGCTTGCTCTGTGCTGCAGTCCATGCTTGCTGTGGCAGCCCTTCTTCAGGTGCTCTAGACGAACAGAATATAGGAAACACTGCTTTCTGCATCATCACTCTTCCCACCCTCTATTCCTCATGTATTTCTGGCATAAATTAATGTTGACAGTGTCAGCATTAATTTACAATATGCTATGTAGGTTTTTTCCCCCCTCCATCATTTGAAACCCCCTTTAGGGAAGTTGAGGTGGCTGCAGCGAAGACACTACAGGAACACAGCTCTTTGAAAGGGCCATGGGGACTGGCAAGCAATAGAGCAGCACTAAATCTCTCTGAGGGTGACCTTGGCTTCCATAGACATCCCAACAGTTTGCCTAAGTTTAGCGGGACAAGCCATAAGCCTGTTGTGCAGTGAAAGAAATCCCAATGGCCAAATGAATTATCAGGGAGAAACTTTATATACTCTAGCTCTGAAGAGTTTCTAATCCCACACCTGGAAATACTCTGTATGGGAACAACCTGGCTCTTCACATCTACTGGCTAATTGCATCGCTCTACACATTGTCCTAGTCAATAGATGGTATCCACTGAAATCAAAGACGCATCAGTCCTAACTTTACATTCCTTTATACACTGGTGTAAGGAAGACGACTAAGGGCACCGAGCCATTTTAAACATAATCTTTCATTATATGTTTGGTGGTGTAGTAGGGAAAAGACCATACTTTTGAACATTTCTAGTCCAAACAGAAGAAAATAGTTGCAAGTCTTCCACAGATAACATAATATAAATAATGCATTGCTTCTGCAGGACCTGCTATTAATAAGTAATGATTGTATGGCACCTTCCAAACACCAAACCTAGTTACACATATGAATTAAGTACAGCCTCAGAAAGCACTTTTGAACAAAGTAAATATTTTCTTTACTTACACATGAGAAGAATGAAACAAATTGGGTAAATAAGATTTTAAACAGTAATAAATGATGTAACATTCTTAAAACCTCTGCAAGGTGTCTAGCATCCAAACTACCTTTATGTAATGATAACAAATACTTGAAAAGATTGCTAAAGAGAAATTAAAAAATTAGCTGACATGCTTGCTTTATTCCTTGAAACTTTAAAGAGGTCTATTCCCAGGCTCAGACTTTCTGAAGAAGTTTACTGAGTGGAAAAACTGGGCCATTTTGACCAATTCTTGGGCCCAAAACCACTCTATGGTATCAGACCTCTTCTGCTTAGAGAACAGCCTGCCAAACCGATGACAACTCAGCTGTGTGCCCCTGAGCTACTCAGGCCTCATGGGCAATCTTTAATGGCACTCCTCTCTTTAGATGATTTTCCTATTGAACATAGAAGATATATATTGGTTTTCATCAAAACTACCTTCTCTCTCCCAGACTTTTTGCAGGGATATGCTCAGTGGCCTAAACCACTCCTCTTTTCTATTGTAATTGATGCCAAAATTTCTATGCTCAACAAGAACTATGCATCAATCCTGCAAACAAGATTTCATTAAAAAAAAAAATTGCTGTATGGCATCTAAGAGGCCCACACAAGAGGACAAACAAATACAGAAGATAACAGCTCATGGGTACCATCATGTGCGTTTGCAGACAATCTGTAACTAAATAACATTAAATAATGGATTTGGATTTACAAGATCACAGGATGTTAGGTGATGGAAGGCACCCAAAGGAGATCGTCAAGTCCAACCCCCCTGCCAGAGCAGGACAACACTATCTAACACAGATCACAGAGAAACACATCCAGACAGGCCTTGAAAGTCTCCAGAGAAGGAGACACCACAACCTCTCTGGGAAGCCTGTTCCAGTGCTCTGTGACCCTCACAGTAAAGAAGTGCCCCTTTTTGTTGAGCGGGAACCTGTTTTGTTGCAACTTACACCCATTGCTCCTTGTCCTACCACAGTGAGCAAGTGAGCAGAGCCTGAACCCCCCTCCTGGCAGCCCTCAGAGATTTATAAATATTTATCAAATCCCCTCTAAGTCTTCTATTTTCCAGACTAAAAAGTCCCCCGTCTTCCAGCCTCTCCTCATGAGCCATGCCCTCCAGTCCCCTAATCATCCTCGTAGCCCTCCGCTGGACCCTCTCCAGCAGATCTCTGTCCCTCTTAAACTGGGGAGCCCAAAACTCCACACAGTATTCAAGGTGAGATCTCACCAGGGCAGTGTAGAGGGGGAGGAGAACCTCCCTTGATCTGCTGGACACACTCTTCCTAATATACCCCAGGATCCCATTGGCCTTTGGAATACTAAATAATGACAGGTTAGTGATTGGTAAGGCCACCACTAGTTTCACAAAATCCAATAAACAATGCTTAGAAGTCATTACTATCTGAGGAGTACTACCTTGGGACAGATAACAAACCATTACAGTGGGAGATGGAGTCGCATGACCAACAGGCTTTAGCTTTTGAAAAAGGCAACCAAGTTCTGCTTCCCCAAAGTTTTTAATCTCTTCCTTCTTAAAATTGAAGGAAAATTTATGGGCCAGAATCGGTGAATTATCACAGCACCTTAGACAAGAACTCTTTTTGCAAGCCTTTAAGTCACTGAGAGTGCTCTCCCAGCTCTTTAGCTGCTTAGGCCATGCTTGTGAGCATATTGAACTGCAAATATTCTTCAAGACCAAGATTCTCATGAATTCCACTATGACCTCGCAGCCTAAGAGTGGAGATGCACCAAGGAGGAGGAGTGCAATATATCTTGCATCTCTTAGCTAAACCACAACTGTTGTTCTCAGAACCTCATCTAAATCCTGGCAAACAAACTAGCCATAATCACTTCAGAATAATTTCAGCACAAGAGGCTTCTAGTTGAGATGCAAATTTAACAAGTTCATACTTCTTCTGAAGAACCAGTGTTCATATTTTTCAGCTGTTAGTATAGCACACTACCTAGAGAAGGTTGTGTAGCTCCTAATTTCAATTAAAAAAACTAAAATCAATAGTTGAAGCTGATAGCCTTAAGCCCATACTGATACATGACCCCAGATTTTGCAGGCCACAAATATAAGTCAGGAGAGGGATTACATTAGTGTCCACATCTGTGTGGCTACTCAAATATTCTTCAGAATTACCAAGGCCTCATGATCCTTATCTTACCATAAGTGCAGCTGGCTTTTCAGTTTGATAACTCATGCTACCACCTCTGCATGCCTCTTTTCTGTAAGCACACTTTGCTGAACAACCTCATCTGAGCCTATGACTATTAGACTTAAGTCTACAGATACTTGAAATGCAGAATTTCTTCCCCAAATCTGAGCCAGCAACATCTTTCCCAGTACAGATTAAATATAGAAAAAATAAATTAATATTTTACAACATAAAATACTAAGCAACTTCTGAACTGATGAGAAGAATTTGTTTAGTCAACTGGGGACTGGAACACTTGGCTCAGGGCTATTACAGTTACAAATGAGGAAATAAAAAAGGATAAATATCTGCTCCAAGCCTGATACATTCTGCACTGTTTTACACTCTCCATTTAAAGGCTCTCAAATTGATAACCTTGCCCCATCCTAAGGATGGTTAAAGTTAAATCAGAGTGAGAACCAGAGCACTCCCTCTATCATTTTGCGTTTACTTAACATTTTGTTAGTCACTGGTTAATTGAAGGTCCAGGCACATGCTCATTAGCAAACACCTGCCATGGTTGAAGACATCACCATCTTTCTGGAAAAATTAACTGCTTCCACGCCCAAACTAACAAAACAGAACATATTTTGGCTTCCTCATCTGCTTCCCTGTGAAGTCTTGCAGCTAAGTAGCAAGGCAACAGCATTTTAAGCCACAGCTGCTTGCTAAATGAAAGTGTGTCTAAGTTCTTAAACATCTTGTTACAAATACGTGTAGAGGCACAGGCTGCTGCACCAGCAAGGTGGCAAATTCCTCAGGGAAATCAGTGCTGGTTTCTCAATTCACTGGCTACTTTTCTGCTAAAACACCAGAGTAATACTGAGAGTGTTCTGGACCCGAGAACTGACAAGATCCCACGAAATTCATCTACCGTCTTAGACTGTGCATGTACCAAACTCATCTCTCTCTCTGGCAGCACCGTACCCAAAACACAGCACGAGGAAAGCAGGCACAGAAGTGGATGTTAGCAGCACTGATGCCAGCTACGCCCTCTCTGCAATACCTTAACAGCTGAAGAATGGCATGATGAAGAGTAATTGACACACATGAAAACATGGTGGTGCTGAGATCTTATGTTCCCAGGGAAAACCATTAGGGGATGGCAAGAAGAGTATGTGGAGATCAAGCTTCTAGCAGACTTCACCTGCCTGCTGCAGTGAATTTCCCATGGCATTCAGCTGTGCTTCTCCATGTTGCATATCCTCAGAAATCAGCCCTCACCTACTGGCAGGCAGAAGGGTTTGGGCTGCAAGTCAGCCTGCTGTCACTGCTGCCTGCTGAGCATGAAGTCATGTGTCCAGTCCCCTCCTGTAGGGTGTATCTTGCACTGACACTTCCCCATCCTACCAGGCAGTACAGAGAAAAAGGTTATTTGTCTACTGGGATACTAGGAATAAGATCTAGTCTTCTCAGCTACTGTTGACACTGCTTGATGAAAATACTGTTTCTAGTCCCCACTTTTCAGTAACAGTAAGGGCATCCCATGCTTTCAAGTCTGTAGCTCATAGTAAGATGCAAGCTATCTGTCCATAAGACGTAGACTAATAGCAGTAAAAAATTAGAGTACCACAAAACTCTATGAGTGGGAAGTAGGGAGAAGAGGCAATGCCTAGAGAAAAGCAGCCTACACTTCCACACACACAAAAAAATCCTGACCCTTGACACAAAAGGTGAGTACATGCTCAATGATACAACACTGGAAAAAGTGGCTGACACAGCAGAGTTGTGGCATCTTTCAGAAGCACTACCTTGACAAACTGGAGAAGTGGGCAGAGAAGAATCTTCAAAAGCTCAAAAGGGGAAATGCATATTCCTACATTTAGAGAGGAGTGACACTAGCACATCCTAAATGCCTATCAACTGGAAAGCTGCTTTGCCAAGGAAGACTTTGGGATCCTGGTAGACAATAAGTTGACCTCAAGCTAGTGATGCATCCTTGCAGCCAAGGATGCTGTCAGGAAGGCTGTTGCTGGCAGGTACAGAAATATGATCCTGCACCTCTTATTGGTGCTGGTGAGGTTACATCTGGAGTGCTGCACCTCATTCGGGGCTCCCTTGTACAAGAAAAATCTGAACTTAGTGGAGTGAGACTAGCACAGGTCCACGAACATGATTAAGGGACTGGACAATATATCATTGGAGGAGAGAGGAGTAACTGAGATTCTCTATCCTGAAGAAGAGAAGGCTTGGGGGCATCTTACCCAATTGTACAAGTGTCTGATGGGCAGGAAAGAAACTGAAGGAGTTGGACTCCTCTCAGCAGTGATCCTTGACAGGGTAAGAGGCAATGGGCACAAACAAAAGACAAAACAGAAAATTCCATCTGAACACAAGAAATTTTTTGTTGCTGTTGTTAGGATGGTCAAACAGTGGCACAGGCTGCCCACAGAGGCTGCCTGAACAACCTGCACTGTTTCAGGGGTGAGGTTAGACTAGACGAGCTCAGGAGGACCCTCCCAAGTGAAATGGTCCTGTGAAAGTATTTTAACATGAGCACCTCCTGTTTCCTAAACATGATGTTCATGTCTGCTTTTATGGGAGTACTTTACAAAATACAAATATTCCACTCTGCTTTTTTAGTTACTAAGTCTATTCTCTGAAAACATCCTTATGATATCCAGAATTCTTTAATATCCAAGTACTTTTAAAATTCCTATTTTCTAACAGAAAACATTCCCTAATCATTCCAAAACCATGGTTGGTCCTTCAGCCTCTCATTCTTCTTCCCTTAATACAGTTCCTACCCTGAAAATGTTGCAAAGCTCTAAGAGAACTGTAGAGCAGGTAGAAGCCTGACTATATTTTTAACCCCTCTCAAATGCCTGCACTGAAAGTTTGCTTTTTTCTTAGACTTACACTTTTCTTAGCCATTTGCAAAGCACTGTTACCTCCACCTTTCAGTCAGGGCCATGCACTCTGCCTCCAACAGCAGTACATGGTAGTTCACTAACAAAGCCAGATGCAGAGTTTTTAGCTGCTGTTCCCCGCAAACCAATACCAACAACACACACCTGATGTGTAGGTGATGTGGAGACAGGATTTAATTGCTTTCCTTGCTAACCTGCACCCATGCTTCCCTTGTGCAATTCACTTCATTTACCAGTAAGCATACAGCTTACTCATACATCCCCTCATACATGTTGGCTGCTTGCCCAAGAGGTTCCTGTTTCATGGAAGTAAAATTCATGAGGTATCCATGCAACTTGAATTCATTACTCACATTCTCACTGAGACTCTGGGACAGGTACAGGTACTGCTGTACACTGAGAAACACCCCTTGATTCCAGCAGTGTCCCTCAAACCCTCAGATGCTCAGGTCACAGTGACTCCTGCCTGCAGGAATGAAGGCCCCACTCAATCTGCTTTCCCATGCCTCCTGCCCCCCAGGCTGGAGCAACAAAACTTGTGGAGGAGTTACAGGGCAGGGCTTTGCCCCTCTGTATGCTTCCCCTCTAAAAAACAACTCTATGAAGGGAAAACTGAGTGTCTGAAAATGTAAGGGTGTGTTTATAGCTTTGTGAATGTCCCACATAACTTCCCATGGTTTTGTAGTCAGAGAAATATAGAATGCTATAGGTTGGAAGGAACATGTAAAAGCCATCTAGTTCAACCCCCCTTGCAGTGAGCAGGGACATCTTCAACTACAGCAGGTTGTTCAGAGCCCTGTCCAACCTGACCTGGAATGGTTCCAGGGATGGGGCATCCACCACCTCTCTGGGAAATGTGGGCCAGTTTTCACCACTCCCAGAGTTTCTTTCTTGTATCCAGTCTGAAACTTCATTTTTAGTTTAAAAACATCCCCCCAAAACCTTCTCTTCTCTGTGCTGCACAACCCCAACTTTCTTAAAGAAGAATACAGAGAAGAGAGAAGCCAAAGTGTTCTTAGGGGTAGGTGAACTTTTCCCATATTTCCTACATAGGGAGGATTGTGAACAAAGCAAATCAGTGAAAGGTGGCTGGAGACCGATCAAGAAGTATTCTTTACCTGGTCAGAGAAGGTACAAACCTCCCACTTGCTGTTCTAAAGGTCATTAAGCAGAAGAGATAAGGGAAAAAAATCAAAACAAATTACTATTAGAGAAGAGAACCAGCAGGGCAGATGACTTGTAGAAGGTCTGTCAGAGTTAAGGTGGTTTTGTTGGGTTGTCTTGGAAGTCTTTACTATATTTGAGAAGTTTATTCATTCCAAGGAAACAAGTAAGCTTTCCTGGTCTTTAATATCCAGTAAGTTAGGCAACCTCCATTCTAAAGTCCCAAGAACAGTGACCATCAGAAACAAAACATGTTGGCTGCCTGATGAATCCCACAAGAGCTGTATTGTCAGCTCAGGAGGGAGGTACTGGGATGCTTTCATTTACATGGAGAAAAAAAAAACGAGTGGCTTTTAAATCATCAGCTGAGTGGCAAAACAACTGGAAGAGGGCCAAGAAGGTACTCAAATGCAGCTTTCCAAGAAAAAACAGCACTGGAGAAGGCAGCACAGTGGAGCTGAGATTAGGAAGAAACAGTGCGGAACGTCTGTCTGATCTTCTAGTGTGAAAAAAGAACCAAACAAAAAAAAGTTTGCTTAGTGGAGAAGAGTAGTGCAGGAAATACGACAGGAACTCTCCTGTTCAGGGATTATCAGGTTTATAGGATTCATACAACCCTCAGCTGTGATACCACATCAGACATAATTACTTCTGCTGCCCAACTGGGTATGCTAATCAAGGAAGCTGGGTCAAGTCTGACCCTCACCTACTTCCCCCTTCCCTTCCATAGCTTTTAATCAACCTATTAAAAATGCTGAGAGCTCATCACACTCTTCACTGGAGAATATAAAAAGACTGTCATCCTCCACTGCAGACATGGTTGAAGAGCTTTACAACACATGGTTTTTCACCAAAGGTCCTGCTTTATACTTTCAATGCCTATGCATTATTCATAGAATAGTTTAGGTTGGAAGAGACCTCAAGGATCATCCTGTGCCAACTCCCTGCCATAGACAGGGACACCTCCACTAGAACAGGTCGCTCAAGGCCTCATCCAATTTGTCCTTGAACACCTTCAGGGAGGGAGTTGCCACAGCCTCCCTGAGCAACCTGTGCCAGTGTCTCGCCACCTTCACTGCAATCAACTCTTTCCTGACATCTAGTTTGAATCTCCCCTCTGCCAGTTTAAACCCATTGCCCCTTGTCCTGTAATTGCAAGGCCTTGTCAGTAGTCACTCCCCAGCCCTCCTGTAGGCCCCCTTCAGATACTGGAAGGCCACTCTAAAGTCTCCTCAAAGCCTTCTCTTCTCCAGGCTGAAAAGCTCCAACTCTTGTAGCCTGTCCTCATAGCAGAGGTGCTCCAGCTGTCTGATCATCTTCGTGGCCCTCCTATGAACTTGCTCTAACAGACTGAAGTCCTTCTATTAAAAAGGATAAACTTCAGCAAGTTACCTGAAGCTAGATAATCTAGGTTCCAAAATCCAAAAAAAAAAAAAAAATCCCCAAAAAAACCCAATAAAATTAAAACATCATCTATGAACCACCCAGAAGATGTTAAAAAGATTAAGATATTTTAGGCTGCAAGGAAGTTTCTTTACTGAAAGTATGGTCAGGCACTGGAATTGGCTGCCCAGTGAGGTAATGGAGTCACCACTCCTGAAAGTGTTTTTATCTACATGGCACTTGGGGACACGGTTTAATAGCCATGATAGCATTGGGTCAACATTTGGACTCAATCATGCAGGTCTTGTCCAGCTGAAGCAGTTGTATGGTTTTGTGAGAGCATTAACACTTTCTGCCTTGACTGAGGCACCTATCCCTCCCCTTCACCCTGCCCTGGAATGTTCTTCTAACCCACATGAACTCTTACACTTTATACTCTTCCTCCAATCAACCATCCTATCTAATTCAAAGCTTCAGCTTTAATTTGTTGATAAAAATCAAGCATCTGTACCAAGCTCCTTCTCATCTCCCAACTGCTGTGACTATAGTAGGAAGATTTCTCTGTCCAGTGTCTTTGAACATGGGCTGCCTATACCCTTAAAGCTGACCTCCTCGGACAAAATGCTCATCTCCAGGCTTTTTTAAAGTCTTCCATTATCCCAGTGACGCTGTCCCCAGCTTGGCTTCCCACAGTACTGAGTATCTTATTCTTTCTAGCTGTTCCTTGTACAACCCAATCTCAGGTTTTTACTGACTCAGTAAAGCCATCTTATATAAAGAGTGGTAGTGTGATTCTGCTACACATTTAGGAGGGAAAAAATAATTAAAGATACCTTGAGGGCCTTTAGAGTACTGTCCTGAGAGACTGGCTGTACCTTCTCAGACCCCAGACTGTTAGCAGACCCTTGGAGTGAAGGTGTATATCCAAGAGCCAGGCACATCTTAACTCCTGTATTTGAAATGTTTTTCACAGAAGGGAGAAAGTCTGGGGAGGGAAAAGGCTGTGTCAATATCCAGAGGATGACAAAGTCAGAAATGCAGGCAGATTAGGTTACAGGCCAGTACTTGTTTCCTAGTGATAAGGTTAAGAATATTGAAGATAAGATAGTGATTTATTTATGGGTGCAGGAATACAAATGCTGCACGAATTTAAGAGACTTTTACATCTTACTAAGCAAGGACAAGCTCATCATCCAGTCAGCCCAAGCCACAGCTACCTTTTGAAACCGTCCACACCTTTTTGACGCACTTGAACAGAAGGGCGCTGGCACTGGGTGAGAAGAGACGGCACACCTATGGCAGCACTCACCCCTCCAGAGCACTCCCTGGCCCTGCGGCTGTCTTTCCCGAGGTCTGAGGGGATGCCTTCCGGCCCGGCAGCCCCGGGAGGGATCCTGCCTTTGGCTCTAAGAACGGCACGGCGGGAAGGATCCTGCCTTTGGCTCTAAGAGCGGCACGGCAGCAGCTGCGCCCCTCTCGCCGCTCCGTTCCCCTCCTCTGCCCTCCCTGCGCTCTGGGCATGCTCGGCGGGGCACGGCCGGCCGCCGGGCCGCAGCGGGGCGCTGGCGGCCGCCCTTGCCCTGGCCTGGCCTCGGGGCCACGCTGCCGGCTGCGGCGGTTGGAGCGGCGGGGAGGCGGCGGGGCCTGTCTGCCGGCGGGCAGCGGGGCCTGTCTGCCGGCGGGCAGCGGGGCTGCGGAGTGCGCCGGGACGGCCCAGAGCGCATTGCTTGTGCCCGCCCAGGCTCGGCCAGAGGGGGCAGAGAACCGTCTTGTTAGCGGGCACAACGAGCAGCGTTTGGACGAGCTAAGGATATGCCCCAGCAGGGCAGAAGCTCTTGGGGCCATTCCAGGCCAAACTTCAGCTTTCCTTGCTTCAGAGTTTGGCTTGCGTTCTTGCAGAGTGCCTTTGATGGAACCACTCAAGATGTTTTGTTTCCTTCACTTTAAAAATGTACCACGAAAGAAGCCCAAGTTCCCTGGAAGCACATCTGCTCCTTAAATATGCTTAATCACTAAAAATTGGATTATTAAAGCAATTATTATTATTTCAGACAGGTCTTTAACCATTATCTCAGGGAAACTTATTGAGTAAGTTTACACATGAATTAGTGGGGGCAAGGGGACGACAACGATCACAAATCCAAAAACCCACCAAAACAAACCAACCAAAACCCCCAAACCATCACCTCTAAAGAGTATACCAATGCCATCTTAAAAATAACCCAAACTGCTTGCTACTTTGCGTGGCTCAGTTTGTGCCTCAAAGATGCTCCACTCAGCAGCCAATTTTTTCCTCTTCCTTTAATTAAACCTACAACATGAGTAGCAATGCCTTGAAGAAAACAAGATAGTAGAGCAGGATGTTCATCTGCACTTTGAAAGTCTGTCCACACACAACTAGATTCTCAGTGAACCAAAGCTGTTGCCTGTCCCTTAACACCTCCCCACCTCATGAGCTTCCTCAGACTGATACTGTGTAAGGTCTGCCATGGGCACGGAGCAGCAGCTTTCATTTGGGTCATTTTCACGTGGGTTTAGCTTTGAAACTGCTGGTTATTAACACAGAAGATGCAAGCGATGCTCCAGAGGGGTTATGAACTTCATCCATTAATCTCAGCCCAGTCACACGTAAGTGCTAATGCTGGTGACCAACTACTAAAGCAGTTTTCTGACAATGCAATTTCTATCCCAGACCTTTCTTCACAAGGCATCATGAATGTTATTACCCACCAGGAAAGAACAGAGAGCAACTGCTGCTAAAGTGCACACACTCCACAGCAGCATCAGAGAAAGAGACAGAAAAAATAGGATATAGATGATCCCACATGGTAAGTTACCCTGCTTTGGTAAGTTGCTGCTCATCAGCTGAAGTTCCCTAACTGCTCTTACACACTCCCTTCGACCATTATAATGGTAAGCACAAAGTATTAGGCTAAAATACCTTTGTTTCACTTCAGATGTACTACAGATGAGAAAGGCATGCAGTCAGGCACCTCATTATGCCACTGTAACTCAATAGCCTGTGATAGTACAATCCTAACCCAGTGGGTTTTTTAAGTTCTGAACCAGAGGACATGTACTGGAAATAAAAGACTCACTCAGAATGTGCCAGCTCATTCTGGATTTAAGAGCCAAGTTTTCAGCTGTCACTGCTAACCTTTCTTAGTTCTACCATTTTTATTAGCTTTTTGATGACCATTTACTAAGCATCTAGAAAAGTGTTACTTTTACCACTGAAAATAAAGTGATTTCCTCAGGTCTGCACCTTCTGTTTGTTCATTCAATTTTATTATGTTGTCACAGCAATAGCACTGCTGATGCAGTCACCTTCAACTGTGAAAAAAAAACATCACACGATGCACAAACACAGAGAAACTGGTTTACAAATTGGGTCTTTGGAGTCTCACCTCCAGGGTAGAATCCAGAATTGATTTAGGCTACTAAGGTCCCTACATAACTCATGAGCGTTGGTGCCTAAGAACTGGATCTGTGACCAACTCACACTGAGAAGCTGCCTAGGGCTAGTAGAAAATGGATTTTACTCTTACTAGTTGTTTATGCATTTTCCTAAATGAGTTTTCTCATCCTACAGAGACAAATATCAGGCAATAAAGGCATACTTTATAAAGTTCAAGATACGGACTGGAAACAGTTCCTTCACGAAAGAAACTGAACTTAGCTCACCCACATCCTGGAGTGCACTGACCAGTGGTCTGCACTATGACAGACTATCGTCAGTTCTTAGCTTCTCACTTTGTCCTGCATTCCTTTGATCTGGAAGAAAACAGTGGCAACCAGTGCCTTCTCTGAGCAGCCTGGTCACTCCCACTGCCTCCCATCAGTGGAAGCTGGTGGACATATTCTTGATTCAGATCAGGCCGAAGTACAACGCCAGGCCAAACTGTGTTCTATGTTTGAATCTAGGAAACTTTCAACAATGACAGCTAAGTTTAGGTGCTTCTAGGGATAATTAACAGCTGAGGCTTTCCCCTCCAATTAAAGGTTTAGAGGTAGGTCAGGCTTAGGCTGAGTAGGCTTGGAGGTTTGGGGCTTTTCTTGGGAACAGCTCTTGAACACTAGGCCCTGGAGACAGTCCAGGCAGAGGGAAACATGGGGCAACTCATTGCATCAGCCTCACCACCATAGTCAATGATTCAGCGTGCTTCTGTAGAAAAGAAATAGCAATAACCTTTCATGGATGTCCAATGGAACCCTCCTGTAAAGGCTTTGGACAAACTCTAAGGAGCTAAAAGAACAGGATTATGCTGTCAGTCTTTATCTACCTTCCTGTCAGTCTGTCTCAAAGCGCATCTTCACTGCAAGGAAGTTCTCCTGGTCACCAGTCTCTCTGCCTCTCCTTGCATCAGAGTTTCCTTCTGAAGCAAATGGCAGGCCAGGAGACAACACATACTAGCTGCCCATTCAGCACAGGCTCAGGTGGCAATCAGGCTGCTTATCCACTGACCAAGAATTACAGGTGCAGCTGATCAAAGTACTGTTTCCCCTCCTCTTCTGTGGAACACCTCATTTGTTCCCAATAATCAAATCCTGATGTTGAAATAGTATTAAGTATGTTGCTGTTCTGCTCTAGAGGATGGGCCCACTAGTCAGTACATCAATAGCTTGGTTTGGGGTATTCAGCTGGGCAGCTAAGTCAGCAACACTAGAGAAAACTGACTTGTGATAAATCAAAAGCCCTCTGCACACCTTTCCCAAACAGCATTTCTTTTCAAATGAAATCCAGCTTTTCCTCAGAATTCTTAATAGGCATGACCTCAAATTTTAACAGTTTCTTTTCAGTTTTCCTGAAGAAGCCAGCAGCTCTGTGAACCTGATTTCTAGGCTCATATATCTTCTACCAACTATCACAGCCCTCTAGAGACCAGATAGACTGAAACCAGAAGAGAGTTATTCAGCAAAACATCTCCCCAAGAAGTGTCTATAAAGAGAAATAGCTATTGTGTCAACATGAGACAAAAATGCCTGTCCTACCAGTAACAGAGTACAGTTGTTTTACAGAAACATCATTTTCTGCTACAAGTTCCTTTTTTCTTTAAAACAAGTTTTTCTACTGTACCTGAGTGAATACCCACAAATATTTTATGTAGTTATTTAATGCACTTAGGTCAGCAAGCAGTGCCTGAGGGGCTGAAGAGGAAAGAACTCACCATTTATTTGCCTGAATGGTCCTTCCACGCATCCATCCTTATCAGCCAACTCCTACTCTTTAAGTCACACATTTTAAAAGCAAGCAGCACAGAGATTTATAAGTCCTGGCTGAAAAGTGGTAAGAGGAAGGGTACCAGCTTCTATTATTGACAAAAATCCCCCAGAAATAAACATCTCAGCTCTAAGCAGCAGCACAACTGTTGCATATTTGGCCTAATTAGTAATTACTGGTCCCAATTCAATCAATGGCAAAATCCTCACTGATCTGCTCCTAGCTGAGTGTTTGTTTGTAAGAGCTCTCATGCAAGATGTTCCAAGGGTTGAGCCACATTGCTGCCCACAACTGCTCCTTCCATCCCCTTGCCAGAAGTCAATTTTCTCATAACAGACTCAGCAGAATTAATCAGTCTTCACCTTACCCACTCCAGTTTGCAGTCCAGGTGTTGAGACAGAGTTAGGCAAAATCAGCTACCTGCCTCTGATCCAGGTTAAGTGGTTGCTGACCCAGTTGTGATGCCCTGGCATCACCTCCTCATGCTTCTGTTCTGTTGACTTAATTTTCTGCCTTACCATTTTCCAGTCCAGATTTGCAATCTTATTGTTTTAGGGGTGGATTTTCCCGTTTTAAGAAACAGAAAACATAAGGTGATAGACTAAGCTTTGGCCAGGGCCTGTGCTGTGTAGACAGCAGCCTGCACCAGGGGAACACAGCTAAGCTGTCAGAGGTTGTGTGTCACCTCTCAGTTCTCCCCACTCAAAGTAGTTCCAGCTGATCTTTGGTGTTGATGGAGTTTCAGACATGCAGTGTTAAACTAATGGAAGGTAGCAGTCTTGGAGAATTTTAGGCAGTAGATTGCAGATGCAAATGCTGCTAGTCTTCACTATGATAGAGGAAAAGTCATTTAATGTAATTTAGATTTCTAGGTTATTTGTTGTCAGAAGATAGTTAGCAGTACCAGGTGGCACTTGTTCCCCATCCAGGGAAAGGCAGGTTGAATTTCTCTGGAGAAGCCTTGCTCTCTCCATGGACTACAGAGGAGACTGGAAAACTGGTTCAGCCTAAACCATCGAATTTGTCAGTACCTAAATCTGGTTTCAAGGCAAACTCCAACTCTTAACCCCCCATTATCATGCTATCATTCATTTCACTAAAATGAACACCAGTTAACTATCAAGGGCGTTGTGTCCTAAGCCACCAAACATAATCTGACACAGCCTAGTAACATGGCATGGTTTGACACTCAGTAGTAGTACAGTTAGAGCAAATGTAAGCAGCTGCCACCCACCCTGTCTATCATTCCTCTTTTTCTGCACCACACTAGCAAAAGCATTTATGTAGCACACAGTGAACACATTCAGACAACATATGTTGCTAAAATTAACTCAGAGAAACAAAAAACCAAAGTCATTTGTCATTCAGATGGCTTCCCAAAGACCCCATAAACTGCACCTATAAAGAAGAAACCAAAGGCTGCCTAGGACTGAATGGCCATGAAAGCCGTTCTGGGTGAGACCACACACTTTGCCTGCAGTCCCCTAGCCTGTTTTACACTACTGAGCATTTAGCTTTCTCTCTTTCTCCTTGCAAGTCCTCACGTCCTAAGAAAAGACTAACACCCCTCCTACCTTGCTAGGCTGCTGTGATCCTAAATGTTATACATACCAAGGGCTGTTGATGTATACATTACTGCATAGTCTGTAAGCTATGTACACAGGAAGAGTACCAGAAACCCACCTGCTAGTCTCTCTTCCCAGACCAAATTTATGCCCTCCAACTGCTCAGCACACAAGGCAAGTTACACAAAGGTCTATTTGCTCACCTGCAGTTTATCAGAAAGAACAGCTACTGTGTTTGCCAAAAATGCTTTTGAAGGCTTCTGTCAGAGACTTCTGGAAGGAACATAGTAGATCCACCACAACCAGGAGGCCAGCACTACAGAAAACTTCAGCTGCCAGATCCAAGAGATTTTCAGGACTGAAGAATCCTAGTAATTACTCCGTGAAGCAGCCAGTTTTCTCACGTGGGAAGAACAGGAAATGTTGCAAATATCCTAGCACAGTGACCTGAGCAATTCTACTTTCAGGTAAGTATTTCTAGCCTGGCCCTGGAGGTCCATCCTGCAGAGGTCAGATAAAGGGGATGCCTTTTGTCGTTCACTCCCCAGATGCAATTAGGCAACTTGCAGATTTCTTGATCAGAGTAGTATATCACTGTTTCTCACTGCAGCCATACTTCCTGCATTGCTGTACTAGCAGGCTGCTTCAACCTCTGCCAGAGACCAGGTATCATAGCTCCGTCCACAAATTCCCAAATTTTAGTTTTAAAAGGAGAAAAAGCACCAAAGCGTTCCACAGGATGGTGACTGGGGCACAGCTACAGCAGCCTCCTCTCAGACCCGGACACTTTACGAGGTAAGGCTATGATAAACTCTCTGGCAGAAGGGCCCCCACTAGTGCTACTGCCAGGTGCTGCCCCCGACGCTCTGCTCTGTATCTTGTTGCCTCATTTGGACACAGACCTCACCCTCTGCTGTAACCTGTTACGCCACCTTCTGCTGTAGCCGTTCCATAGCACTTAGACAAGCTACTCCACTCAGCCTTGCACTACCTTTAAGAGCAGTTTACTTCTTGAATCAGACTGTTACAATGACGGCTTCTGCTCCTTCATCCTCTAGGGCATCCCCCTAGGGCAGCAGTTTCCAAACTGGAAGGTCACAGGTCAGCTGAGTGACCTTGGAGGAGTAGGAATGTAAGGAGTAGGATGTTCTGACTAAATACATTCCTGAAAGCTGCTCTACCAACCCTCTCTACAAATTAAAGTGATACCTGTCACTAGTAATGAAGATGAAGCTGAAGAGAAAACAAAGAGGAAAGCAAAATCTATTATTTACATACTATAAATATTTTGCCTCTCTTGTTCACCCTCATTTGTGTTAGTAATTGTTTTGTGGATACCTTTCCACGCTCTGATGAAGTGAACTCATTTGGAGGCCTTGGTGTTCTACTGAGCAACACTCTTCACACTTTGGTGTAAAGCATATTTAGAGGAGCTCAGCAATACTTTATATCTCAGTTAAATCACCACAAGCCAAAATGTGGATCTGACCCTCTTTATTTTGGACCCAACTAGCAAGGAATTTAAGGCAAAGGAGGAAAAGCTTTGAGTTTTGAGGGGTTTATATTACTGGTTTATATTTTTTACCCTTTTTTCACAGTGAATGTTTAAAAAATAGAAAGTAGAACTTGGGGTTTTATTTTGCCATAATCTCTGGATGGTGTTTTGAAATGTTTAATTAACATACTACACAAACCAATGTAAATTAGACTGACTTAATCTCATTTTTGGTGGTTAAACTCATTTTAAAAACGTAATGGCAAAGCAAATGAAGGCTGAGATTAAAGAGGCCTTCAGTTAATGACAGGCTGAAGTTCAACTGTCATGTAATCGAAAATGTTGGAGAATGGACAATAATAAAAGTCAGGCAAAGGATGAAGCCCAGATTATTATAATGAGATATGATATGTTCTTCAGACTATTTGGAGGTTAATGTTACTTGGTTTCATATGGTTACGGGTAAGTAAGTACTGTACTACTATATAGTAAAAATAATGTAACTGGATACAGTCTGTTTCACAGTGACCCAAGGTTAATGGTAGTTGCTCTTAGTATATTTAAAAGGTTTAAAAGAGATGTTAACACTTCAGCATTACAAATCCAGCACAATGGCACTAGAAACCGGTGCTGAACAGGCTGGCATAACCCTAGCGTTCTTGGTTCCATGAAAGCAGCTTCTGTGTAATGTATGTTAGCTTTGTCTGTGTAATTATACTGAATATGCCCATGGATTCTTTCGTTCCTGAATGGCACCACCTTTTGAGTAATAGATCATTGGTATGCATCACTCTGATAAGGTATTACACTAATATATCATTAAAGCAACCGATGTATTAGTGTAATACATCACTGGGACAAAGCACTCTGATGATGATGTATTCCTGAAAAGACAGCACCATATAGAGAAGACGAGGCCCAGGAGAAGACATTTGCTCTGTTTAATAGCATAAAAGGTAAGCTTCCCTGGCACAAAGATATGGCACCACTATTAATTGTATTCCCATTTGTATTGGTAATTTGAGGATCACATGGCTTGCAAAAAAAATTACGGTGGTTAAGATACAGTTTAAAAATGTACTGCACAGTCTTTCCCATTCCCAACACCTCATCAAAAACCTCACTGTTGGAAGCTTCAAGGTGCCCACCCTGCTCTGAGCAACGAGGCTGTGGGAACAGTTCAGAGAGGCTGGTGGTGACATAGGCCTTGTGGAGGCCCATTTTATTTATAATTTATAACGTAGCATAAACTACGTTACAAATTGCCACCATTTTTTCTTCTTCCTTTGGCATAATTGAGTATTTGTGCGGATCTGACATCTTTACAGAGATCTTCAGTAATCTGTTGGAGGGTTTTCTTTTCTCTTTTGTATTTTCCTAACACAGATAAAGTGAATTAAAGTGAGAAGCCTCCAGGGGTTATTTCCATATTTTTGAGGATTCATAGACATGCACTTAAAACACTTTGTAATTCTGTAAACACAGTGCAAAGTGAATTCTAAAGCATGTAGTGTTTCCGTGATGTATATGTTACCAATACTTACAAATTTAAGGCAAGGTACACTAAAATGGGATGCCACCTTGAGAGAAGCAAAACCTTTTTCTTTATTTAATGATTAAATAGGAACTATATTGCTCTTTTGGAAGTCTCTCTATATCTTTCCCAGTGGCATAAGAGGTCAGTACAACTATCCTCTGTAATGAAAAATCCTTAATAACATGTATAGTTACTAAAATCTAATTGGATAATTCAACTGTAATTTCACTCGTGCTACTTGTCAGCGTGTCAAACACATCTTTTATAATGTATGCTTTATATGACATAAGCCCCCCAAACTCTATTGAGCTTCTTCATGAGTTAAGAGTATACATTTCTAAATATTCAGTAATTGCAGGTTCTTGTCTGAATCCAGCCAGATTTGGCATGCTGTAATAAAGTGAAAGGTCATTTCTCAGTTGCTGCTTCTCTGAAGGTGACATTTCTTTGGTCAAGCTTCCTGACACTGTGCAATTCCTTCTTCTGTTTATTTTGCCACTCTGGTACCTCATTAGCCACTGCACAAATGGGATTTCTTTGTGGTTTGCACAGAGGACAGAATGTATTGATACGCACTTAAAGACTGTTAAAATGCAGACTATGTAAAAGCCAGCATTTAGGGACAACTTGTAAATGTAACTTAATGAGCCAACAGACCATAGCAGCTTCAAAGCTCTGAAAATATAAGAAGAGAATCAATACTGTGACATGGGATTGTTAGCAGGTTACTTTCATTCCTCTGCAAGGAACAGAGTTGATTTCATTACTTCTGAACTCTTCTTACTAGAGAGATAACCACATCTCACCTCAACCATACCTAAGACTTTCTGCACTCCCTTCACAACCTCTTCTAGTTCTACCAAAATAAAGTGGGGCCAGAGTCAGACTGTACCTGCCAGCTCTGGTGAAAACTGCCTCAGTCTCCTGTGAATGAAGGAGGAGGAAAACTAGATAACTAGCTGTTGTTGTCTAGGGACAGCTGCAGGGTACCAGCCCAAAACTTCCATAGCACAAGTGTGGTTCTCCTCTTGCCCCCAAGGCTGAACTCCTGGCACCCTCCTTTGCCAGTCTGAGTTTGAAGACAAGGTGACTGTCTGCCACTGCAAAGTCCTCATCCCAACATCCAAATTTCTACCTGATTGTCACAGCCCTCAGACAGAGCCTAGCCTCAACACACCACGTACATTTCACCTGAAACTACAGTTTAGACTGGATTTGTCCTGTCGCTCTTCACTGGTTAAGACTAAGTCCTCTTTTCCTTATCCCTTTTTAGTTATTTTTAAAATTATTATGTCTCCTTTCAGCTTTGTTTTTTCTAGCTGGACCATGCCAGATTTCTTGGCCTCTCTTCATAGGCCTCATTTTTCAACTTTTTTGGTTGGTTTTTGGTTTTTGTTGCTGACAACTGAACTATTTCCAAAATACTGAGGTAATTTTCAAACCTGGTGCCCACGACTGAATTAAACCTTGTAAATGAGGCTTGAACAGGACTGTCAAGTAGAGTAATTACCTTGCTTGTCTCGCTGTGTAATTCATTATCAAAACTTGTACAATACTAGGCTTTTAAAAGAATATTTAGCATTAATTTTAATTTAATCTTTTCCAACATTCTTGTCTCAATTTCTTTTTAAAACATGTCAAACAGCAACAAAACAATTACATCTTTAGCTCTTTCCCTCAATAGTCTCCTTTCCCTCTATTCCTTCTCTCATCTGTTGCCCTCCATTATGCTTCCCACGTGTCCCATACTTAATCTCGACACTAATTTCACTTCCTAACAATGTGCAATGTCACATATAGAGTCTTCAGTAAAAACACTCTAAAGGGAAAGAAAGCACAGAGGAGGGAGTGGAAGAAAAATCACTCTAATTTCCTGTAAACTTTCTGTGAAATGAAAACTTTCTTTTATATCAAAATTGGGCAGGAGAGATAAATAAAGGGGGGAAAAAAGTGCTATTATCTTTTACTTACACTTGGTTTTATTTAGAAGCCTTTTCATACTTTCTGCAATGGGGGAAAAAGCTAAACCACCAACCAACCAAAACACAGAGCAATCAGGTACAAAATAAACAAATAGATCATGTTTTCATTAGAGAAAAACTCAGACCAGAAATTTTAAAACTAGAAACTAATAACCTGCTATTTTCTCAACTTTCAAGTCATATCAAACAGAAAACCATAATTCTTTTTTAATACACATCTTTTCCCTTCCAAAAAGGACAAGATGAAAAAAGCCCAAACAAATAAAAGTCAGATGAAAGCTGTTTAGTTTTCAGCTGGCAACTGTGAAAATTTACAAAATTTCAATGCAAAATGTCAGTGTTTCTTAAGTGTTTTATTTACATCTAGAATAGGATAGAAAATGGGAACATGTAAAAACACCCAGCGTTTTAGCAGTCAATGAGAACCACCTGCAGCCTTCTGTTATTTCACAGAATAGCTTCAGTGAAATGGAACTCCTAAAGACTGAGTGGAGATTTCTATTACACTGGTGTCAACCCTACACTACAGGTCAAAGCTGAAGACTGTTGTGTGTCATTGCCCTTAAAAGCAAAATGGGGGAACTTAGAAAATACTCTAATTAGCACGCTCAGATCTCCCTATCTTGACTTCCACAACTTCTCTCTCACCACAGTTACCAGCATAATGCTCAGATGAGGTATGCTACCTTAAAGACTCCTCTATTACTTTTCATGGTTTGGAGAAAGTAAAGGTTAATTGTTACCCTCTGTATTTCTCAAGAGACACCAAAGAAAGGTAGAGAGGTTCAGGTAACTGTAACCACAGAAGTGTTTGGAAACCTGTGGCAGAGGTGACTATTTTGCTAGCCTTACCCTTTGTGTCCTGTGGCTCTCAGCACTGTCCTTCTGACAACATCCCCTGAAGTATTCATAAAATTATTTCACAGGACAATGAAGTGTCAGAAAGGCTAACTGACTTGTGCTGCTGCAGTGATCCGTGGCTGTATACATATGGACAGCATTGTTTCCAGCCAAATGTACACACACATCTGCCAGCGGAACCCAGGATTTGAATTCCTAACCCCTAGCTCCCAAAACGCAGGTCTTTATCCAGAGAGTGAAAAGAGCAGCTGGAGTCACATTAAAAACCTGCTATTCATGAGCATGTTTACCACACCGAGGTAAAGAGGAGCAGAGCATTTTCACTTTGGCCAAAGTGAAGTATTTCCCAGGGAAATCTGCTTCTGGAAAAGTGCCACCGTTCCTGCACAGGGTTTTGGGTGCCTGTGCCTGCCTGCTACTGAACAGCAGACACTGGACTCTTTGGTATTTTGGTCTCTGTGCTCAGGTTCCTGAGCCTTCCCTTGTGCATTCTACTCTTCCTGCCCCACCATGTTTTGTCTGGCTGCCTACCAGCCCAAAATACAGTTTACAGCATACTAAAGCTGTTCAAGTAGAAGGTGCACTGCTCACAGCAATATCACTGCTACTGTGCTAATAAAGAGAACATGTTTGTAATTGTTCTATCAGCTCCTAGTTACACTTTCTTTCTAAGCTTTTTATCTGGTGTAATACTCCAGACTAAGAAGATCCTTTAGGATTGAAATGGGCATTTAGAAGGATTTTCAATGCTTATATTTTTTAATTACATAATCAGGGATGTGGAGGATGTGTTTGCGAAAATATTTTGAAGGATAATATTAACATACTCCTTGTGGAGGCAAGATACTCTCACCTGCCACACTACCTGAACCAGAAACCCCTGTAGGTACAGAAGCAACCTTCAGAAAGTTCTTCAGAAGCCAACAGAGCTGTTTCTATAGAGCAAAACATATGTAAGAAGGGTATCAAGTGTCCTTTAAGGAACTATTCAAAGCATTTACTCTGGTTTTAGCACACCTATTCTGTGGCCTGGGGGAAAACAGAATTACCATGAAAACAGGGCTAAACGACTGATGTCCAAGGACCCAGATCTTATTCTCAGGAGGAAACAAGAGCATCCTATTGAAACATTCACTCATTTAAACTCATTTTCACCTCTGTGCACATCCCAACATGGCAGCACATTCCAACATCGCTCTTGAAAACAATATGAGCTTCTCGATTCAAGAGAGATGTTGAGGTACTGAAACATGTCCACAGGAGGGCGACAAAGCTGTGAGGGGCCTGGAGCACAGCCCTGTGAGGAGAGGCTGAGGGAGCTGGGGGTGTGCAGCCTGCAGAAGAGGAGGCTCAGGGCAGACCTCATTGCTGTCTACAACTACCTGAAGGGAGGCTGTAGCCAGGTGGGGTTGAGCTATTCTGCCAACAGAACAAGGGGACAGAGTCTCAAGTTGTGCCAGGGGAGGTCCAGGCTGGATGTTAGGAGGAAGCTGTTGCCAGAGAGAGTGATTGGCATTGGAATGGGCTGCCCAGGGAGGTGGTGGAGTTGCCGTCCCTGGAGGTGTTGAAGCAAAGCCTGGATGAGGCACTTAGTACCATGGTCTGGTTGATTGTCTAGGGCTGGGTGCTAAGTTGGACTTGATGAGCTTGGAAGTCTCTTCCAACCTGGTCGATTCTGTGATTCTATTCTATGAATATGTCCCCATTTGTTCACATGGAGGCACAGAGATGCCTGTAGACCACAGGTTATGACGCAGTAGCATGGCACAGAGATGGCAGAAATGAAAGATGAACCCAAATCTAACACTGCTGATACTGCTACAGTTCTGCAAGACCATTGCTGAACAAAAGAAAATGAGAGGTGAAAATCAACATAAATACAGACACATCCCAAACAATAAAATCCTTTCCATATAAAAAATGGATTGTATACTGATTTTTCTATTTGCAAACACAGAACAGCTACAGTTCCTTTACAAGCACTGGAGGAGACGAATCAGATTCCTTCAGAGTGTTGTTATTCCTATTTTTAATAAAAATGCCACAGAGTGAACTACACATATCTTAGTTTTGCTTTCTCCTAACTGCAGAATAACAATCATGAAATTGAATTGTGCTTACTAGCTTTTATTGCCTTTCACTTCTAAATAACCCAAAGCATTTTATACATCAGAAGGGTCAGGAACTTGGCAACTGTCAGTGCAAACCTGCCTGCAGTGACACTAAGCTGCTCAGGACAGGAAGCATGAGAGCCATAGCCAACTGTTACTGACATTTATGAGGCAAGAATTTAATTACCCCAAAAGGCTTTAGAAGGGGTAGCACTGCTGCTCTTGCGAAGAACCCTATCTGCCCAATCTGACAGTACAACCCACTTCACAGCTAGGGCTACCAGACACTTGTCTTTTTTCTCCCATTGCACATGTGTGTGCTGTGATTTCAGGTCTACAGGAAGCCATAAAGATGATCAAAGGGCTGAAGCACCTGTCCTGTGAAGGCAGGCTGTGAGACTTGGGGTTGTTCAGCCTGGAGGAAAGAACGTTCCAGGGAGAACTTAGAGCAGCCTTCAAGTATTTAAAGGGGGCCTCCCAGGAGAGCTGGAGAAAGACTACTTACAAAGGCATGTAGTGACAGAACAAGGTGTAATGGCTTCGAATTGGAGGAAACTCTATTTAGATGAGACATTAGTAGGAAATTCTTGCCCATGGAGGTCGTGAGACCCTGCAACAAGCTGTCCAGAGAGCTTGTGGAGGCTCCAAGCCTGCAAGTGTTCAGAGCTGAGCCTTGAGCAAGCTGGTTTAGTAGAAGGTGTCCTTGCCCATGGCACAGGGGGTTGGAACTAGATGATACTCAAGGTCTCTTCTAAATCAGAGTATTCTGATTTACTATGCAAATACACCCCTTTTCCAGCTTAATGAAATCCAGATTGGTCAACAGTACTGAGACAGTACCAGCTCAGACCCCAGAACTCTGGTTCCTTCTTCTTCAAATAAAGAGCAAGAGGCTCAATTTGTACCTAACACCAAATGCTGTATTCAGTACTGGATCGTTACAATAGTGAACAATTTTTTGAATGCAGTGCCTTTCCCCATTGCATAGTGATTTGGGCCCTTGGCTGTCTGTTACTTACTAGTAATGGTACTAATGCATTCTATAGCTCTGTAGCTAAATATCAGCATCAAAGATGAGACAAAGTTAGAAATGGGGAGAAGGAATGGGAAAAAAAAAAAGAAAAAAATCAATTTTTGTAATAGCTTGACAATTACAATTAAATAACCCAAAGCTCAGGCTGAGCATTTTTGTTGCACACTGCATGAATGATGTTTGTGCTTTGGAACCTTTGAAATATTTAAGCGGAGAAGAAATGAACTGCAACCAGTTAAGGTCATCCATTTAGGACAAAATTGATAAAATATTAAAATGAAAGAAATAAATTTTCAAACAGAGATAGTAAAGCTTCATAGAGATGTATTATTCACAGCAGAGGAACATGTGTGACCTCTAGGCTATTACATAATGGAGAAAGGATACAACAGTTCACAAGAGCAGGAGCTATAGGCAGCAGAGACAGAAAGGGAAGATGGATTAACCATTCCATAAGCCAGCGTTTCGCTGCCAGGGTACTGAGATTGGACCCCTGTGTTAAAGCATTACATTCCCAGAGCCAGCTCTCAGACCCCACTATTATACTGGGCTTAAAAAAACTTTGGGAAGATCATAGATTTTAACTACAGACTGACTTTGTGTCTAGCTGAGCTTCTCCATTCTCAGAGGCTGGCATTAAAGCAGGGGTGGTCCCATGCTGCTGAGTTTCAGTGCTTCAGCTTCTTCCAAATCCTGACTTTGTCCTTAGGTGTCTTTTGCAGCCAGCCTGGCACAGGCTGGCCAAGGTGGACTACATCACACTTCTCTTTTACTGTGGGCAGCTTTGCTGGCTGACAGCCAACCCTCTCCTCATTTCTCTCTGCCTTATCAGAGCAGTTTTATGCTTTGGACATCTTCAAGAAAAGTAGTCTTAAACTGAAGCAATAAATTCTCCTTTTTTAATTTAAGGCCAGAGAGACTATTTATTGTACAAAGTTTACCATAAAATGGAGTTTTGCAAGGAGCTCCACTTTGTTGTACCTGAGATACTCAGGATAAATCTCTCCTAAATTAAAAAGTAGCTATCTGAAATAAGAAGTATTTTTAAATCCCAGTGAAATCTGGGTAAGAGTAGAGATGTTTTCTCACCTATCAGAGGGCCCTTGCCTCTGGGCTCAGTGTTCTGATGCAGCCCCATTGCTATCCTGTTGGCAAATTCAATATTCATGCAGCCAGAAATGCTGTGCCTAACATCATGTTTTGAACTACACATTGGGGGCCAGGCATCACAAAGGTAGGTAGCATAATGCTAAAGCTTTTCCCTGGACATAGCTTAGCCATCCTAGAGGATATACAAAACCACCTAAGATATTAGGAAAACAAGTGCCACTGACAGTCACTGGTGATCCAAAGTCTCGAAATGTTTTAGATCATCTTCCTGTTTTTACTTGCTTGCAATTGCTCCACATGAAAAAAAAAATCTTTTCATCTGCAGAGCAAGTGTTTATTTCTAACACTCAAAGCTCTGTGCAAAACTAACTCTAAACATTATAAGCCTGATTGTAGAGCTGTCCTAATTGAAAAGATAGGGATCATTTACAAATGAGACTCTGTCAAGGCTGTAGGTGCAGGCTACACTGTTCCTGGCACCGCAGCAAGCTTCTCCAGTGACCCTTGGCAAGATGTTCAGTAACCTCACTGGAAAACAAGGATAACAGGGCAGGTCTGACCTTTTGGAAGGGCTATGAACAGAGTCCTTTTAAGGTCTACAGAGGATGAAGGATTTCAGGGGGAGAATCAAAACATGAGCCCTGGTCCTGGCCCTGGCTCTGTACCTCAGGAACATTTTGGAAGAGAATGGCCATTGATTACATCCTAGAGGTCATTTTCCATTTTCAAAGCTATTTTTAAAACAGCTGGTTTGTTGTTAAGGTTAGTGATGGTGGTGAGGGCTTTTTTGGTATTTGAGTTTGTTTTGTTTTTCCCCAAGGAAAAAGAGAGCTCAAAACCTCAATAGAAAAATGACCTTTTTTCCCTCTGGTGGTAAGACACTTAGAACCACAACTTCTGTAAAAATCTCTACCCCTGCCCTTCCTAGATATTTTACATTTCAGTCTGTAGTAGCATGATTTTCTTGAATACAAAGAAAGAGGAACTGCTTAGGAAAACAGGTAAACCAACTTTCAGGCTCTTAATCTAACAAAGTCTTCCCTTGAATAGTGGAGAAGTTTCAGATCACATTTTAGAGGTAAATGTATTTTACCTCAGAAGCTGAAAATATAACCATGTTCCTTTTCCTTGCAATTGTCAAAAGGGATCACAGAACATGAAGACAACAACAGAACTGTTCTGTGTATCTAACTACAAAAGTTGGAATTTCTAATGTGATTGATTAAAAAACTGTGGCTACAGTTCTAAAAGAATGATTTTTAACTTTGAGCCAAAGTGAATTTTTGTTGACGTAGCTCAGACTGGCCATATTGATCCAATCAAAGGTCCATGCCACCAAGTGCCTTTCCTGTAGCAAAAGCCAACAATAAATGCTTAAAGAAGAGATGGAGAAGTGACACAGCCTCACTACAGTCCTGCAGTTTCCAGTGATCTCTGATTCAGGGATATTTTTGAGCAGAGTTACTATCTGCATATTTGAAAGTCCCTGATAAGTTTTCCTCCTGAAGTTGTTTGATTACATTCTCAACATATATAACAAAATGGGGTTCATGAAATCCTGTAGCAATGACTCCCGTGGTTTAATTACAGCCTGCATGAAAATAAAGGTCTCACGATCTCTCTAGATTTTGGCTAAACGACATGTGCTGAATCCAGCAGAAAATATCCACTGATATTGGAATGTGGGAGATCTGCCTTACAACTACCTAGAAAAAAAAACCAATAAATACCTTTTAATTGAAGCCAATTTGTCTTCCTCAAGAACCTGTAAAAGGGATTCATATGGCAAGGCTGAAGAAGTGAGGTATCCTTTTCAAATAATGGAAGCCAACACTTGGAGTCAGAGAACACGAGAAGCTCACACCAACTTCACTGAGATTTTGCAGCAACAATCTACTGTGCCTTCAGTGCAGAGATAGAAATTGTGTAGCAAATGTAATTTTTAATACTAGAGAAGTGTGTTGGGGGAGGGGATAATAGAGCTTTCTATTAATGGAAAGCAGTCCGGCTGCAGTGTGAACTATGGTGTCTTCCCTCCTCCTAATCATGGCATTAATTACTTCATAGGTCAAATTATGTTTCTGTTTGAAAGAGTTGGCTGGCTATGTGAATCAGGGCATGCATATTTAGACCTGCTGTATCCTCTAGCATGGGCTTTTATTCTCCATTGATGCATGTGGGCTACTAATATAGTTTTTCATTGAAGATGCCTATTTTCCCTCTCCCGCACAATGGCGGTCTGCTTCCAAAACATATAGAGCAAACATAGACTAACTGCATCTGAGCGCAAGTACACTTCTGCCTTCGACCATATGGACAAGGCTTTCCTTTAAAATAAAAAGGCCAAAAAGTGACTGGAACAATGCCCAAAGGGGAGAATGAAGACAGGCATTTAAAGGTGAGCTCACTAGATTTATAATAGCAGGGGACACGATCATCCTTTCCAGACAGCTACCCAGTTAGCAGTAATGCTTGTAGCACAAGAAAGGTGCAGGAGACTCTTCTTCAGAAAATAATGGACACAGCTATTAGTATACTGGGGAAGCTGCAGCAATCCACTTCAGATATTGATAATAAATTATGTTGCTCAGATATGAGATTACATAACCCAGGCAGGCAACCAGAAAAGCCTTTTTGGTATCACTGTTATTTAGAAAAGCTGCTCAGAAAAGTTTTACAGAATTGGAGTGCTTCTGTCCAAAAAGAACAGCTGAGAGCCTTGAACAAAACTCCTGCTAATCATTTCAGCATAACAAGAACCTGGATGGAGCACAGGGCTCACAGAAGAGGTGCTGCTTCTTCCCACTGTTTGTGGAAGCAGCTTGTGAAGTGACTTTGAACGTATCAGAAGAGGTAAGAAAAACATCAACATATTGTAACACACAACAGGGCTTGTTGAATCGATGAAAGCCCTTTCACAGTCAGCGTTAGCACCACCTCGAAGAGAGCCTGCAGTGACCCAGAAGCCTACCCACTAAATGCTGCATCAAAACAAGCAGTCCTGGGCTCTGAATTTTTAGAGGATTATCTTACTCCCAAGTGCAAACAGATGTAGGAAATACACTGTCCAAAACTTAAAATAAGATGCACAATGGGGGAACAGGAAGTAAGCCTGAAAATCCCAAGATTGCTAAACTAAAACACATTAAAAATACCCTGAGCTTGTTTTAAGAATTACTGCACTTTGGTGCCCTGTGTTACTTCAGTTGTCTGGTGGTGTGGAGATAAATGGATTCAATGTTTTCACATTTTTCTCAGTCACAAAGGTTAGACATTTGTTTGTTTGTATAATGATAGCAAATATCCTTGTATTACCACAGCTATGGGAGCTGAGAGTTGCAGAAGCCCTTAAAAACCATGACCTTGTGATAAGGTTGCCATGAGTGAACTCCAAAGACGTTTCTGAACCCTGCACAAGCTCCCTCTCCTGATTTCTGACTGAGCATATAGTACAAGAATCCCACTGAAGCCAGCACAAGTTAAAATCCCCTGAGATGCTTAGTGCTCCATAGGATCAGAGCATAAGCAAGGCTTACAAATTAATAGAGGGTGCTGGGGCTTTTTAACTGTACCTTTTTAACTGTGTAGCAATCTTTAACACCACTTTTAGAAAAGTCTGGGTCTAAGAGGATAAGCATAAGACAGCAAGTTTGAAAAATTCCCTGACTCCCCGGCACCATGGACTCAAGTCTTGGGGTCACCGAACCCTTCACCTTTCTCAGATAGATAAGATGACTACTGCAATATTTAATACAAGATAAGCCACACCGGCATTTGACTGGATTTGACCTCTCAGCTTACAAACCCAAGAGCTTGTGTAACCTGAACCTTTGCAAGGAAATGGATAGTTCTGCGTTCTCTAACTCCAAGAACTGGGGACTTTGGAAACACCAGATATCATGAAACATGCTAAAGCTGTTGACCAGCAGCACTACTGGAGACATTTCTTCTGTTGTATCCTTCAGTGTCAATGGCCAAAGCTCCTGTTCACCCAGGTATAAACACCAGGCTGAGCTCTAGGTGTCTGTACATCTACAGAGCTTCATTCCAGCAGCAGCTGCACATTGGAGATAAATGGCAGGCAGGTAAGGCAAGAATACCAGACAGCTCTGCTAGGTCAGACCAAGGGTGCAGTTCCCTGTTTCCAGCTGTGCCAAAGGCAGATGCCTAGAAAGCAGAGTAGTAACAGCAAACTAGTCCTTGTTCCAGTGTGCAAACTGCTAAGGACTGCTTTGCCCCCCAGTAGGCCAAGGATGGTTTCTCCATGTTTAAAAACCTATGCTCTCTCCTCTGGGCTTTCATCACTCACCACATCTGAGCCAAGCAGCACAGAATCACAGAATGTTACTCCCTGCCAGAGGAGACTCACTTAGAACAGGTCACACAATAATGCATCACGGTGAGATTTGACTGTCATCAGAGAAGACTCCACAACCTCTCTGGGCAGCCTCCTCGAGGGTTCTGGCATGCTCACAGTGAGAGTTTTTCCTTCTGTTCCCATGGAACCCACTCTGCTCCAGATTGCACCCGTCACCCCTTATCCTATTGTTGGATATCACTGCGCAGAGTTTGGCTCCATTCTCCCAACACTGCCCTGCACATCTTTGTAAACACGTGTGAGGTCACCTCTCAGCCTCCTCCAAGCTAAACAGCCTCAGCCTTTCCTCAGGAGAGACATGTTTCACTCCCTTCCGCATCTTTGGGGCTCTGCACTGGACTCTTTCAAGCAATACCCTGACATCATTCTTGAACTGAAGAGCTCAGAACTGGGCAGAATATTCCAGATGTGGTCTCACCAGGGCAGATTAGAGGGGGAGGAGAAATCTCTCGACCTATAACCACTCCCCTTCTAATCCACCCAGGATGCCATTGGCCTGATTGGCCACAAGCACACTTTGCTGGTTCATGGGCATGCTTCTACCCACCAGGACCAGATACTTTTCCCCAGAGCTGCTCCCCAACACATCAGCCCCCAGTCTATACTGGTCCGTGGAGTTGTTCTTTCCCAGATGTGAGACTCTACACTTGTCCTTGCATTTCAGTCACTCCCCACCCAGCTCTCCAGCCTGTCCAGGTCTGGCTGTATGGCAGCACAGCCTTCAGATGTATCGGCCACTCCTCCCAGCTTTTTGTCAGCAGCAAACCTGCTGACAGTGCCCTCTGTTCCCTCATCCAGGTCGCTGAATTGAGCAGTAGTGGTCCCAGCACTGACCTCTGCGGGACGCCACGAGACACAGGCCCCCAACTCGCCTGCCTCATTGGTCACAACTCTCTCACCTCTTCAATCCACCTCACTTCCCAATGCTCCTGTCCACACTTCCTCAGAGCTCGCCTAGGTCTTACACAAGAATTGTCACTGCTTGTTTTGGCCAGCACACATTGCCCTCCTGGATGCCAGCTCATGCATTCAAACAACAACCAGCCCTCACCTGCTGTCCTCAGGCAGCCATGACTCCGTACAGCCAACAGATCCCCTCTCTGCCACCCCTTCTGCAGACCAGAACGTCCCAAGGGCTGGTGCACATACCCCTGCTGTCACCGCCGGTCCTTGAACGGCCACGCTGGCAGGAGTGAGCTCTGAAGAACAGTCGGGCGACGGAACAGCACCACGCTATCCTCAGCTGCTATGCCACAGCACCCTCCACCCTGCTCTGCATCCTCTCATAGGGCAGTTGGGAACCAGCCCCAACCGGCTGGATCCAGATCAAACCCGCCTCAGCCACCAGGGCTGCTGCAGAGCTGCCTCCCTCTCAGCAGCCAATCAGGGCAGCTGCGCTGCAGCCAATCCTGGTGCAGCAGGCAGCAGCCCAGCCAATGGGACGTGGCAGAGCCCATAAGGGCTGCACCTGAGCAAGGAGGCAGCAAAATGGCTGCTCTGGGCCTGCATGTGAGTGCTGGGAAAGCCAAGGTGAGAGCTGGCAACCAGGAAAGCAGAGCAAGCCTTGTGTGGGGAGGAAAACCAGCACACCACCGGCAGCCAACGCTGGCTGGCCCCTCAGGCAGTAGGTACCCAGTGAATCATAGAATCACGCAGGTTGGAAGAGATCTCCAAGCTCATCCAGCCCAACTAGCACCCAGCCCTAGCCAAGCAACCAGACCATGGCACTGAGTGCCTCATCCAGGCTTGGCTTCAACACCTCCAGGGATGGCGACTCCACCACCTCCCCGAGCAGCCCATTCCAATGCTAATCACTCTCTCTAGCAAGAACTTCCTCCTAACACCCAGCCTAGACCTCCCCTGCCACAACTTGAAACTGTGTCCTCTTCTGTTGCTGCTTGCCTGGGAGAAGAGACCAACCCCACCTGGCTACAGCCTTACTTCAGGGACTTGTAGACAGCAATGAGGTCTGCCCTGAGCCTTCTCTTCTGCAGGCTGCACACCCCCAGCTCCCTCAGCCTCTCCTCATAAGGGCCTGTGTTCATAAAGTTATTTCTTCATTGGAAGAAACAGAGAGGGAACCCAGACAGCCAAGAACATCTGTCTTGCATGATTTTGCTGTCCACGCATTGTTCTGGCAGTATTTTTGGTAAATATCAGCTCTGATCCACCAAAGTAGGGCAGGAGAAGACAGAAAGCTGCAGGTGGGCAGCAAGAACAGCCACAAGTCTGACTATGCCCTATCAACTCTCCCATGTTCCCTTAACTGGTTGGCCAGGAGCCCTTAGATTGTGGTGCAGTACTGCACAAGTGTTTCCATTCACCATCAAGTACACAGAGTTTCAGAGTACATTAACTCTCTCTTCCTGACAAGGTTCTCACAGTGGCTACTGTCACAGAAGAAAGCAATCAGTGCCTAAGGAGAGGCACTTACAGCTTGCCTGCCAGCTTAGCCCAGGCTAGAGTACTCCTGATGTACTAGCAGATGCTGTCATTCATATCACCAGGTCATCCAAATCTTCTCTGAAAGAAGCTGTTATCTGTTGGTAAGGACATGAGTGGCTCACCTGCAGCTGATGCTCTGGCAGTGCCAAATGTAGACTGGTAACAGTGGAAAACTCCCAACGCAGACAACCTAACACAGCCACAGAAATAATCCACCAGATTTCAATGAACTTAGGCAAAACACTCCTCCTTATGACAGTATTGCCATTTCTTCACTTCTGAAAGTCCAGGACAAGGATCCAAGTATCCTCTAAACAGCAATGGGATTTCAAAATGGCTTGTACACTGTTAGAAATCTGGGAGTTTTCTTTCCCTCTCTGTTGTGGCACCATCAGAAACTATAGATGACAAATGTTCAAACAGTATAGTTGGACCTAACATTCTCATCAACCAGGTTGTAAGTGACAGAGATAAACATCCTGGTTAGTGTATTGCTTCTAGTTTAAACTTCCCAGATACTCAAATATTAGCTAACAGAAGCAATACAACAATGGGATGCCTTCCCCTCTCCCCCCCATCGCACTTTGGAAAGAAAGGAATTAGATGTAGAGAGGAAAAGGGGTAAAACACCCAAAGAATAGTCTTGCTTTGATTGTTGAAAGTAAGTTTTTCCCAGAGAGAAATGGGGCTGGATGTTAGGAGGAAGCTGTTGCCAGAGAGAGTGATTGGCATTGGAATGGGCTGCCCAGGGAGGTGGTGGAGTCACCATCCCTGGAGGTGTTGAAGCAAAGCCTGGATGGGGCACTTAGTGCCATGGTCTAGTTGAGTGGCTAGGGCTGGGTGCTAGGTTGGACTGGATGATCTTGGAGGTGTCTTCCAACCTGGTTCATTCTGTGATTCTATGATTTGGAAGTTAAAAGAAAAACTTTAACAATAAATAAAAAGTATTTAAGATAGGGAAGTTACAAAGAGGTACAGGGAAGGGAAACGAGATACAAAAATATATATACAACCAGACTGACAGCAATGGATGGCAGCAGATTCAGAAAGGGGTTCCCCACCATGTGGTAGAATGGCCACGTGGTAAGATGGGAGTAGCAGGAACAAGGGTGGTGCTGGCAGGCAGAGAGGGCAAAAAAAGGAAGGGAGGAAGGGAGGAAGGGAGGAAGGGAGGAAGGGAGGAAGGGAGGAAGGGAGGAAGGGAGGAAGGGAGGAAGGGAGGAAGGGAGGAAGGGAGGAAGGGAGGAAGGGAGGAAGGGAGGAAGGGAGGAAGGGAGGAAGGGAGGAAGGGAGGAAGGGAGGAAGGGAGGAAGGGAGGAAGGGAGGAAGGGAGGAAGGGAGGNAGGGAGGGAGTGGGGGGTAAGTTCCTCTGTTTTTATAGGGGGACTAGAGAGTGGGAGTGAGCTAACCACTACACCGGGGGTCAGGTTCAGACCACTCCCAGAGAGAAGTCAGGAGGACCTGGGGTCAGGTTCAGCCAACCCCAGGAGGGTTAACCCTTTGCAGTTAGCTTTACAGTTAGCATGATTTATGAAAGCTTCTGGAGAAATCAGGACCACTTCAAAGCACTCTGACTACAAAGAGAAAAGGAAAATTAAATAAATCACTACTAAAAAAAGTTAGGAAAAAGTACTGGATGTAAATTAACAAAGAATTTTGGTATATTCTTAACACTAAACTCATTTGATAAAAAGAAAAAAGTTATTAGAATTTTTTCCTTTGCACTACTGCTGCCTTTTTTCTATACAAAGAAATTAATTCCTCCTCCACATCAGCCCTAACACAGGGAGCAGTGCCTGCACTACCAAGCAGCTGGAAAATATATGTAACTGTGGCTGAGGCTGTCTAGGCAAGGACATATTTTTGGTGCTGCAAACAAGCACAGCAAGAGAGTTTTATCTAGACCACGTTTTCCTTTTTTTTCTTTTTCCCAAGGATGGAAACTGGCACACTACAGATCACATCTGGTTATGATGAACTGGAATAAACTTCTGCTCAGGTGTTTTTCCTTTGCTGACTGACTGCCAGTGTAGGTTATTTTTCCTCATTCTGACTGCAGTTGCATGAACTCTTCTGTGTATTGTTGCAAGCTGATTCAAATATTTTTGTCCAAATCACTTCACACTACACAATTCATCATTCAAAAGATCTGAGATCAAACCAATGCATTGCTTTTCATAGAACCATAAAATCAACCAGGTTGGCAGAAACCTCCAAGCTCATCCAGTCCAACCTAGCACCCAGCCCTACCCAATCAACCAGACCATGGCACTAAGTGCCCCATCCAGGCTTTGCTTCAACACCTCCAGGGATGGCGACTCCACCACCTCCCTGGGCAGCCCATTCCAATGCCAATCACTCTCTCTGGCAACAGCTTCCTCCTAACATCCAGCCCAGACCTCCCCTGGCACAACTTGAGACTGTGTCCCCTTGTTCTCTTGCTGGGTGCCTGGCAGAAGAGACCAACCCCACCTGGCTACAGCCTCCCTTCAGGTAGCTGTAGACAGCAATGAGGTCTGCCCTGAGCCTCCTCTTCTCCAGGCTAAACAACCCCAGCTTCCCCAGCCTCTTTTCACAGGACTGTGCTCCAGGCCTTGTTGTATTAAACCTTGCTGCTAATCAGCAGTGTCAAATGTGAAAACATTTGACTTGAGCCATGCAAATAGTCACAACTGTCAGGTCCACTGACATGTGGTGTCAGGTTTAGGAAATTGGCAAGTCTTCCTCTGCTTTTGGCCTACACATCCTGCAGGTACATATAGGCTGCAGAATGCTCTGTCAGAGTAAGAGGTGAAATCTGCAGACTGACCCACAGCTTGCAAGATAGATAAATACAATCAGCTTGCCACAGGTCCTTCTTGTGTGCCAGACTGTTGCACACAGAAAGGCTTGGCAACCTCTGCCTTCAAAAACAACAATTCAAGGTGGCTAAGATTAGTTTCCTCTGTCTGACATAATCAACTGTTAGGTATTATTTTCATGACAGAGGCAACAAGCTGACCTAGATTCACATGCAAAGGTTATTTGTGTGTAAATGTTACACATCCTGCTAAAGACACAGACTCTCAGCCTTTTTATTACAGCTCTCTGCAGAATCACTTTGCTTGGGAAAGAAGCATGGTTCTGGCATTTTATCTTAAACTCTGAAAATCATTCAATCATTTTTATAACGGAAAAGAGAAATACCAGGCTCATTTCTTAATCTCCACAGCTCGTCCAGGAAACACACCTTACAATGTTTAACATTCTGTAACACTTACAGTAGCAGTAGTCTTATAGCTGCCTTCTCAACAAACCCTGGCAGGGTGTGTGAGCTTCTTAACTGGATTCCTTTTGTTTCTCCATTTGGAGGATGAAACAACCGAGCAAGGTTCTGACAGTGACAAGCTTCTAAAGTGTTCAAACCTGTCAATGGCATAAATAAGCTGTGATGAAGACACAAGTAGTTGTATATAAGATACAGACATATATATATATATATATATATATATATATATATATATCATAGAATGGTTTAGGTTGGAAGGGACCTCAAAGCTCAGCTAGTACCAACCCCATGCCATAGGCAGGGACATCTCCCACTAGAACAGGTCACTCAAGGCCTCATCCAACCTGGCCTTGAACACCTCCCTGGGCAACCTGTGCCAGTGTCTCACCACCCTGACTGCAAAGAACCCTTTCCTAACATCTAGTTTGAATCTCCCTTCTGCCAGTTTAAACCCATTACCCCTCATCAAGCTTGTGACATTCAAATGTTTAAAATCAATTATCAGCTACCAGGAAAAGATCCTGTCTGAAAAGGACATTGCTTTACCTCCTTGGTTTCAATAGTGACTCCACTGTAAGCCTGTCTGTAACCAGCACAAGTGAATGGGTGGGTCAGAACGAGGAAGCTCAGAGCATCAGAATATTTTTCTTGCTGTGGACCTCCTTCCAATGACTGAAACTTCAGTCAAGTTGTCTCAGCTGGCTTTTGAGCTCCGCTACTGCAGCTCTTCCCAAGTGAAATTTTGCATTGTAGCAGATGCAAGAAGATGAGTGATGCTTCCAGAACGTCTTTAATTGAATGAAACACGTGGTTATTAACAAGATTTAATTATAGAGGATATAATTGAAATCACATTATCTCTAGAAGAATGTGCAAATATAAATCCAGGGCAACATTTTACCACTGACACACTGCTACTCCACTTCTGCTAGTATGATCAATAGGACATTGACTGATGGGTCTGCACTGGACTGTTCTCTAGGTACTGGCATATTTGTGCTATGGTTGCTGCTGCCATTTCAATCCATACCCGTGGGAGGGGATCATATGATTTCAGAGGGTGCAGAGGGGCTCATTCATTAGTCTGGCCTCATAAAAGCTTACTCTACTGCAAACATGTAACTGGCTACACCTATTTTAATGCAATTAAAAGACTGCATAAATCAATGTGGCAGCAGGTATCTTGCTTTAGATATCCCCCAGTGATCTTTGTTCTTAGGAAAGGGCTTTCCTTAGTGTCAAGTCACATCATCTGGCTGCTCTCCCAGCACAGCAGAGGGAGTGGAGGCAGTAATGCGGACAGTCCAGCAGCTACAAGAGCTCTCTGGCATCACTAAAGTTTTGTAGCCTCAGCTGCTGCTAACAAACTTGCTCATCTCTAGGCTCCTGGCATGGCAGGCAATGCTGATATAGCTGCATCTCTCTTCTCCCCTGCCTCAGAGATCAGTGCTATTGTTAGTGCAGCAGAGAGGCCCTGTCACTGCTTCCAGGCACTCTACAATGACAGTATATTTTCTTAGGATAAGTCCCATTGTGGCCTTTTCATAAAGAGGAAGCTGAGTCACAAAATGTTTAGGTGGCTTATCCAAGATTACAAAGCACCATCAAAGTGGTAATTTTTATGTAACTCCTAGGCAAAGCAGCGTATTTCACTGAATCATGCTGCCTCCCAACCATAAATAATTACACTGGGGTTCAGCACTTTCAGATCTACGAGCTATTATGTCCCTGACTTGTGGCTAATGGAATCAACTGCTTTTATTCTGCAAAACCTGGAGAGAAATAGGGCATATTTCAAGCTTATTTTATAAGTGAGGCCATTGTGGAAGAGTTAACAAGGTGGTGGTTCCTTTATAAGCTTAAACAGGTAATTTTTCTGGACACGTGCATATAATATTTAAAAATAGAAACTCCAAGGGAGCAGAAGCTGGCAAAAGCACACCATGCAGAAAAGGACTGGGTCAAAGTCAGATATCCCTCTTCAACAGCCCCTGCAGGAAGCCTTTGGGATTGCACATGCGGCGCACACTGGGGCTTGTGAAGGCAGTTAGACACAGACAGGTGGATGCCAAAGCACACAACACTCACTGTGCAGTTTGTCCACTGCCTCTCACCACCAGCACCCCATTCTGCAGTTCACAGAGCGGGGCGAGGGGAAGGACACAAAGCCACCTATGTACCTTCCTAAGGTTTATCTGAACATGGTTTCTGTTATTGTTTTATAGTCTGGATCACATCAACAGGAGATAAAGAGGAAAGAAGGCCAAGGAATTAAATAATCTATAGTGCTGAGCAAGCGTATTTGGGTCTGCTGCGGTTTAAATTTGCCACCTGACTTGATAAGGTAGAAAAGGTTATGTTCCTCTTCAATGCAAAATGCACCTGTCTGGGAAGCCCTAACATGCCTCATTAAAAGGGACAGTGCATGACCTAGCACTGAGGTTAATACTAATATGTTCCCCTGGAGCCATGACTGTGGTCCCTCATTACCATTATCCTCTGAATGTTGTCTTAAACACTAGCACCTAATTGACAAACAGCCAGTTTCAGACCTCAGACAAGGGGCTAGAGAATTTGAGACACCTCTCCTTTGAAACAGGCAAGGAAAGCAAATTATTTTTTTTTTTTTTTTTTGCAGTAGGTGTCTGCAGAACTTTAATCAATCTTCATGTGATGCCAATAGTTCACAGACAGAGCTAGAGTGCTTGAAGGAAATAGGTTATCTTTTCCCACTGTGAGCCGCTGTGTCTGAGGAGCGTTTGATGCAAGTCTGAAGTAACCATGCAAGCTGAATTTGAAAGGACCATTAACCAGGAAAAATTAACAAAATACATAGAAATGACTGAGCTTCCCATCTGGGACCTTTAATTCCTCATAAAGGGAAGGTGCTTGAAAAAAGTCAAACCTTCTCACCAATCTGGTTATTCAAATGGAATGGTGACTGATGCTGCCTGTGTGGAAGGAATCCAAAAGCAGTTTGGGTGGCAAAAAAAAAAGAAGGCAGTTATGACCCAGCCTTATTCAAAGCAGAAAAAATGAGTATTTAAGCATGTGGTGTATTATTTCGTGAACCTTATGCTGTGAGAGCACAGGAGATATGCAATTGCACTAAGCATAGACATAAAAATAAACTGTGAACAAAAGCTGATTTTCTCAACAAAAAAATTCTATCAGAATTCTCAACAATCTCTAAAACACACCATGCACTGCTGGGCATCTGAAAGTAAGCCACTAAGTCAGAGAGAAAAGGGACCACTTCATAAAACGTTTAAAGTGGGTAAATGAGAACTAAGGGTTTGTTCCTTCAAACCAAAGGAATCATAGAATCATAGAATCAACCAGGTTGGGAGAGACTTCCAAGCTCATCCAGGCCAATCTAGCACCCAGCCCTACCCAATCAACCAGACCATGGCACTAAGTGCCCCATCCAGGCTTTGCTTCAACACCTCCAGGGACAGAGACTCCACCACCTCCCTGGGCAGCCCATTCCAATGCCAATCACTCTCTCTGACAACAACTTCCTCCTAACATCCAGCCCAGACTTTCCCTGGCATAACTCAAGACTGTGTCCCCTTCTTCTGTTGCTGGTTGCCTGGCAGAAGAGACCAAACCCCACCTGGCTACAGCCTCCCTTCAGGTAGTTGTAGACAGCAATGAGATCACCCCTGAGCCTCCTCTTCTCCAGGCTAAACAACCCCAGTTTAGTGCCCACTGTGGTCTTAGGTTGAAGGTTGGACTTCATGATCTTAAAGGTCTCTTCCAACCAAAACAATTCTCTGAGTCTCTGAGTCTGCGTCTTCATATATGGAAGAGAGGGTAATCAAGCAAGCAATGTCTCCCACAACTTGTAATCCATATTAAGTTAGTTACATGAGTCTCAAATATCAAAACTTCAGCTCAGATACAGGCTTTATTTCATAGGAGCTTTATTTCATACTGGTTTGCCAGTAGGACAAGGGAAGTTATTGTGCCCCTGTACTCAACACTGGTCAGGCCACACCTGGAGTGCTGTGTCCAGTTCTGGGCTCCTCAATTCAAGAGAGATGTTGAGATACTGGAACATGTCCAGAGGAGGGCGACAAAGCTGCTGAGGGGCCTGGAGCACAGCCCTGTGAGGAGAGGCTGAGGGAGCTGGGGGTGTGCAGCCTGCAGAAGAGGAGGCTCAGGGCAGACCTCATTACTGTCTACAGCTACCTAAGGGAGGTTGTAGCCAGGTGGGGTTCGTCTCTTCTGCCAGGCACCCAGCAAGAGAACAAGGGGACATAGTCTGAAGTTGTGGCAGGGGAGGTCTAGGCTGGATGTTAGGAGGAAGTTGTTGTCAGAGAGAGTGATTGGCATTGGAATGGGCTGCCCAGGGAGGTGGTGGAGTCTCTGTCCCTGGAGGTGTTGAAGCAAAGCCTGGATGGGGCACTTAGTGCCATAGTCTGGTTGACTGGACAGGGCTGGATGCCAGGTTGGACTGGATGACCTTGGAGGTCTCTCCCAAGCTGGTTGATTCTGTGGTTTTATGATGATTTCAGACTGCCTGAACGAGGTACAAGTGTCCCCACTGACACCTTCCAGTACAGTGTGTGCTGGCTGACACTAAATGTTTGCCTCATCACAGCCAGAGGGAAGAGAGGAGCTGAACTTCATGCACCACGTATCAATGAACCAGTACTTACCCTCACAGACAAGTAAAATTCACCTTTGCAGGAAGTGTTCTTCCCCTGTTACCTGAACACACAGAGATTTGTTACCCATCTGAGGGTACAATCTGCATACCCTGGCAGGCATCATTACCTGCTGAACACCTGAAGAGCATAACCACCTGATGAGCTGTCTACAAAGGACAGTAATGACAACAAAGCAAGTTATCAGGCAGGTACAGGTTTAAACCCAAGCAGGAATTTGTGAATTCCTGGTCCAACAAGCATTTACTTTAAAAGTGCATTATCACAGCACCTAAGGAAGCAAGCCACAGGTCATCACTCTCGTGCACTTGGCACTGTATAAGTACATTCCCCAGCTAGCTTCCAGTTCAGTTATAAACAAAGCTACAACAGAGGGATGCAGTGAGGCAAGCACAAACAAACAGTGAGATGGGTCGTTGCAAGGCAGCAGATTGAAAAATGTTGCTTTGATGTGGCTCACCTTCCTCATTTTTCCCTTCCAAGTGCTGTTAAAAATAGCTACAATCCCTTACTTTCTTCCCTAATGGTACTTCCCCAGGTGACCATATGCCACAGGGATGCTGCATGATCACAAATGGGAAAACTACCAAGGATGGTAAGGGGAATGAGTCATGGAGCAGTGAGACAGGCTCTAAAAATATTTACAAACTCTTAGTTAGGAAAGCAGAGATCGTTGCATGCACTACTTCTGGGCAACAGGATTCTTTGTGCAAGCAGCACATCTGACTGACCAAACAGCAAGCTCTCCATCTGAGACCAATTTTCAAAGTGCTTATGAATGTCTCTCTCGTGATTTTCTTCCTCGATTTCCACTTAAACTACTCTGAGACTTACATATGGAGAAAGAACAAGCTCAGTCGGGGCACCTGTAAGCCTTTCATCAACTCAATTACCCAGTTAAGGGCTCACTCATTGAACTTAGCCATAAAATGCTGAAGTTGCAGTGCTCCTCCTGTCCATCGGCTTGTGGCCCTGAATGCTTTGTACCCTTAGGGATGTTTTATCTTTTCAGAAATGTGCCAGGCTGCCTTTTGAGAGCAGAGCTCCATAACCAATATATTGACAGAAAGTGAAGCAGTACCCTACTTGTGTCTGGCAAGCTGCTTTTGTCTCCAGACACAGAATCTTCCTCCTAACATCCAGCCTATACCTCCCCTGGCACGACTTGAGACTGTCCTCCATTGTTCTGTTGCTGGTTGCAACAGATGTTCCAAAGTAAGTTAAAACCAATCACTTCTAAAAACACAGTGGTTCATAAAAATGAAATCCCAAACAACCCAGGACTAATTGTGGAATCATTTCTGATTGTGCAAGACACATGGATACACTGCTGTACTGACATCAACACTTCCTTTTGGGGACAAGACTGCAGAGACTAAGATTATCAACACTTCCTTTTGGGGACAAGATTCAAGAGGCTAAGTCTGATTTCCTCCTTGTTTTGCCCAACCTGAATGTTACTCTTTCACCCCAACTAGAAAACCATGATGGTTCAGATTCTGCTGGAAAGCACTTCCTTTCAAAGCTAAGAATGTGCAAAGACAGTAGAAAACAACAGAATTACCTCTTACAGGAATCTCTTCACCCCTTAGTATGTTCCTTCAAGAGCAACCTGCCAAAATACCAATAGACAAAGTTGATTTTCTTGAATTTTTGTTAGGAGGAATTAAATCTCTTTTACATATATATATATATATATGCCCATAAGCTTGAATTTCCTGGCTTTAATCAAAGTTACCAGCCTAATGCTGCCACATTACGATAAGGTACTTATTCGACCTTGAGATTTCTTGCTGTTTTACGGCCTTGACATCTTATGCTCTTGTATACAAGGTTCAAGAACAGTGCAGCTTCAAACTTACACCATAAAACCTTTCAGCTGGGAGCTGGAAGCACATTTAGGAAGGGGTTTAAGAAATGCACATTTTAAATCAGCCTTTAAAAGTCACTGGCAAATATTTCCTAGGCGAAGTAGTAAATTCATTGGCCTAGTGCAGAATCCAAGACCTAGTTTTGGGTACTGGGTTGCTGTCTTTTCTCTCCGGGAGCTAATCATGTGTCTAGATGAAGGCAGACTATATCGCCGTCAATACCGCTTTCAAGTTACTAGGTCAAATCAATGCTGGACAAAAGGAAAAAAAGGTGGTCAACAGGCAATCTAGTTTTCAGTTTAACACTCCCTCGAGGATTTTCATTATCCTTTCCTTTTCTGTTCTCAAGGTTAGCTCTAGCTAGACTATTTCTAGCTTCAACTTCCTGGACATAATGCACACCCACAATAGCCTGGCTCCTCCACCGTCAGCGTGCCCTTCCACCTGAGTACGCACAGTCCCGGCTCCTTGCTATTATTTGTGACCTTTTCCTGGGTTAAGAGGTCCCTCCCGAAGCAGACAGGTTTCACTTCTTATGGTGATTGCAGTGCAAAAAGCAGGCTTCTACCTTGTTAGAAGTGACATCACTGTACATTAAAGACATCATATCTCCTTTCATATTAAAATGCCTGTCAGTTCTGCTGCTTGCAGGCTGTAAATCTGCCACAGCATCCCGTGCTTGGAAGCTTTCATTATGAAAATATGGAAGATAAGCACTCTGATTTACTGTCAGAAGGAAAAAGTAGTCTGGTAGTAATGAGGTTACTTTAAAAATAAATACACAATTTCTTAAGCATGCATTATTTAATGGGGGGTAAATTTTGAAAGCAATCCTTTTTATTCCAGTCCCTAAAAGAACTCAGGCTTAAAACCCAGTAGGAGTAAAGCGTGAATGTACAGTCCTGTCGAATTTATTACTGCACAGATTTGGCACTTGCTCATGCAGTAAATCACCAGACTTTGACTTTAGCCCTCCAGCCTTGGGAGGAATGACATACCAGATTTTAACCTGGTTTTCATCTCTGTATCATACAGATACAAAATGACTTGTATGTTCTGCAGGATGGCGACAACGTTGGGCTGTTACGCAGAGACTGGAGCAAACATAGACATTAGAAAAGTACCCCCAAACCAGCAAAGAAACCCAGAAAGGATAATTGATCGTTTTCTCTCATGGCACAATTAAGATAGCACTAATACCTGGCTGTTGCTTAAAGCTTCTCATCCATTGATCTGAAAGCACTTTAGTGACATCACCATTCTTGTTTTGCAGAAGGGAAGCTGAGCCCCAGAGAGGTGAGCTGACCTGTCCCAGCACTTGAGAGCAGCTCGGCAAGGGACATGAGAACACGTCCCACATCTCTGGATCACACTGCGTGTGGTTACTCATTTATCACTCAATATTCCTGAATGGGCTAAAGTTATAACAGATATTTCTTTATAATACCAATCTCCTCCTCCATTCCTCCCCCACGTTGTGGGAGAGCTCTAATCTGCTGCTGTTCGCCATTTCCATTTGAATTTCCTCCAACTGAGGAAACTTCAGCGTGAGAGTAGCATGTGCATTTTCCATTTCCATCTTCCAAGTGACATACTCCATTGTTGATCCTCTGTCTGAGGAGCTGAAATGAGTGGCTCAAGAGTTATTTACGGACGATGAAGCCTTTCACCTCCGAGGCATTGATTTTAATGTCTGAACCCTACATCCAGAGACAGAAATATATACGTAGGCTGTGCTGTGTGCATTATGTGAAATCAATTGTTACTGTCAGTTGCAAGCAGACAAGTGTCCAGGTGAAAACCAGGGCAGGTGGGAGGGTGAAAAAGAAAAATAGGAAAAAAAAAAAAAAAGAAAGAAAGAAAAAACATATCCAAAATGATGGGCAGTAGGAAAATGAACACACAGGGAAAACGTAGTAGCCGAGAAGATGATATGGGTGGGATATGGTCTGATGAGGTGAGATCAGAGAATTCTACATATGTTCACAGAGAAAACCAGAGCATGTGTCACTCAGAGCTGGAAGGGAAATGGAACAAGAAACCAAAGAAAAGCAATACACGGTATGAAGACAGCTTGCTGCTTCACCTTCCAGTTCCTCCTTTATGCAGAGGGGATTTTCTTCCTCTTCTTTGAAGAATGAAGTCCTCCTCTTACATAGAGCAAAGCAGAGGGAAGTAATGAGAGCTGTAGTTCTTTAATGATCCAAGTCATAAAGATTTATAACCCATTTTGCAGCATCACTGCCAGCACCTTCCTTGCCACCCAAGCCTGCAAACTCTGCTGGTCTCTCTTCTCATTGAAACAGCTTTTGGAACGTTTTCAGTTTCACAGTCACAAGCCTTCTCCATGTTGAGTGCTTTCCTAGCCTGCTCCATGCTTTTCCACATCCATGCAGGTCCAGCAGCTGCAGCTTTCACTAACAGGTGGTCTGGATTGCTATAGGCACTTTCTACTACTGCCCTCTGAATTCTCTAGGTAGGATTAGGTGAGTGAGAGTAGGTGGGTGTTGGTTTTGCCCTAAAGCTCCTCCAGCTCCTAGGACTAGTGAAGCTGCACTGCTAGCACAGATGGTATTTTGCCTGAAAGCCGAAAACCAGAGCGTGGCACTGTCAGCCAGCTGCCCTGCATCATTCCCCTCTCCTAGAGGAGAATACAAATTCATACCTGTTTCTGCAGAGCTGCAAGAGCCAGTACATCACCTGCAAGATTGGTTTATAGACTTTTTTCTGGTAATACCATTTTTCTTGTCAAAGCAGTCAAGGCTAAACTATACAGGAATATTTTCTTGCATATGTGAACACCAGGGAACCAGATCCGAGCATCGCCTTTGGGATTAATGCCACCTCTGAAACCACAGGCCCTAGGGACTGGGCCGTAGCCAGTCAGATCTTATTGACAGACCCATATTTACAGAAAACATCCTCATTTATGCTAGTGGATCCACTGAAATTATCATAAAGTTTAAAAGGCAAGAGAGCTCTATAATGTACTCAGTTAAAAATCAACTTTTGACTCAATATGAAACTTGGTGCTTTTGTTTTGTTCCTATCAAAACTGCATACATACAAGTTCTAGCCTTTCCTTTTAACTCTTTTTTGTTGCTCTATCACAAAATATACACATTCCATTTCCTTCCTTTAACTGCAGAAATAATGATTTTGTAGCTGATGGCCAAAATTTTGGGCCACTGGAAAATCCCAGCTCACAAATACTCTAGGAGTGACCTAACATTGACATTAAGTCACATTTGATTTCTAAAGAGCTCTCTAGGTCAGTAAAGGCACAGAAGGAACAGAGTGATTATACCAGAGTCTCCATTACTTTAAATACTTAATTATTCCACTGCTTGGATTAACAGTGGATCAAATATTTATGTTTCCAGTTTCTGAAACAGGAGTATTTAAGATGTTTCTACCTTCCTTATTTTCCCTCCACTTCAAAAATAATTTATACTAATAAAAATAGCTTCTTCCATCTAATCAAATTTCTGCTAATTGAATGTGGGAACTGAGCCATCGAGGATATGATTCACTGAAGGTCACCCTGGAAGCCTCTGGCAGAGCCCTATGAGAACCCAGATATTCTGAGTTACAACAAACACCATCGGTTTTGCCCAATTCCAGAATTCTCGCAACAGTAACACATAACCAGCAGAGTAAACATTGACTTGGCAGCCTTCATGTGTGTCTTCCAGTCTGTTTAATGCCTGGGAAGGTGCTTCTCACATAGGCAAATGGAATCATAGAATGGTTTAGGTTGGAAGGGACCGCAAAGCACATCCAGTCCCAACCCCCTGCCATAGGCAGGGACACCTCCCATTAGAGCAGGTCACTCAAGGACACCTCATCCAACCTGGCCTTGAACACCTCCAGGGAAGTTGTGGATCACAGGATCACAGAATGTGTCTCACCATCATCTTTGTACATGTATTTTCTCTCTAACTTTTGATTGTGTGGCCAGCAGGACAAGGGAGGTTATTCTGCCCCTGTGCTCAGCACTGCTCAGGCCTCACCTTGAGTGCTGTGCCCATTTCTGGGCTCGTCAATTCAAGAGAGATGTTGAGGTACTGGAAGGTGTCCAGAGGAGGGCGACAAAGCTGGTGAGGGGCCTGGAGCACAGCCCTGTGAGGAGAGGCTGAGGGAGGTGGGGGTGTGCAGCCTGCAGAAGAGGAGGCTCAGGGCAGACCTCATTGCTGTCTACAGCTACCTGAAGGGAGGTTGTAGCCAGGTGGGGTTCGTCTCTTCTGCCAGGCAAGCAGCACCAGAAGAAGGGGACACAGTCTCAAGTTGTGGCAAGGGAGGTCTAGGCTGGATGTTAGGAGGAAGTTGTTGGCAGAGAGAGTGATTGGCATTGGAATGGGCTGCCCAGGGAGGTGGTGGATTTGCTGTCCCTGGAGGTGTTCAAGACAAGCCTGGCTGGGGCACTTAGTGCCATGCTCTGGATGATTGGATAGGGCTGGGTGAGCTTGGAGGTCTCTTCCAACCTGGTTGATTCTATGGTTGTATGACTGTTATCTCTTTACTTGCATTTCAGCAATGCCTAAAGAGGTTCCGCAGGGTGTACAAGACTATACCACACCAACAGAAAGGCTTGCAAGCCCAGAGCTTGTACCCTCAGTGTCTTTTCTTTTTTTCATGTCTTGATTTTCCAGTACTTTTTCTTAGTAAGTGTCAGCAAACACTTTGAATTTCACAGCTACCTGCACTTCTGGTTTATATAATGTTGTGGCCTCCGTCAATAAAACTCAATTTGCTGCTATTACAACTCTTACTTCAACTGTGCTAGCTGCTCCACACAGGGAAGGAGCGATGCTGGATTCAGGCTTATGAATTACAATTTCTGGAAGACTGAAACCCACTCAGTTTACTTTATGCTTGATCCTTAATCTGCTGCCCGATGAAATCCAGGGGAAGGCTCTTGGGATCTCTCTGATAAGAGGCAATCACAAATTTCCCCTGTATCTCATATATGGAAGGTCAGATAAATGGGCAAATTGGGTTGAGAGGCCAGAAGAAGTCATGTGATGGCAGATACAGGTTGCCTAAAACAGACTTAATCATCCTATGAATCAGATGATACATCTTCCCTAGGGCATCAGATGGATCCTTAAGTGCAAAGGATCAGAGAGGGACAGAAAGGTGGCTGAACACTTCAATTTTCGTTCAGAACACAGTATGGATTGTTCCTACCACACTGCAAATTAGAGCTGCCTCATGTTTATTCCATATTCCCAGGTCCGCACAAGAAGCATTTCTGGAGAACTGGGAACTAACCTTGCAGAGGCTTTATACCATCAGGTCAGTTTAAAGTAACTGCTTCAGCTCATGCCTGTGCTTAAAGCTGACACCAGAATTTTTGACCTGAAGTATCAAGTTACCATCACTGAGCTGGCTATGGAAAAGCTTACATGGAAATCTCACCTGGAATTGATATCCCACCCTGGAAAACACAAGGAATGTGTGCTTTGTTGATGTAAATAGTTCAGAAAGTCCGAACACAAAAGGGCTGTGTCCAACTTATAGAATCAAACAGGTTGGAAGAGACCTCCAAGCTCATCCAGGCCAACCTAGCACCCAGCCCAATCAACAAGACCATGGCACTAAGTGCCTCACCCAGGCTTGTCTTGAACACCTCCAGGGACGGTGACTCCATCACCTCCCTGGGCAGCCCATTCCAATGCAAATCACTCTCTCTGCCAACAACTTCCTCCTAACATCCAGCCTAGACCTCCCATGGCACAACTTGAGACTGTGTCCCCTTCTTCTGGTGCTGCTTGCCTGGCAGAAGAGACCAACCCCACCTGGCTACAACCTCTCTTCAGGTAGTTGTAGACAGCAATGAGGTCTGCCCTGAGCCTCCTCTTCTGCAGGCTGCACACCCCCAGCTCCCTCAGCCTCTCCTCACAGGGCTGTGCTCCAGGCCCCTCAGCAGCTTTGTCGCCCTCCTCTGGACACCTTCCAGTACCTCAACATCTCTCTTGAATTGAGGAGCCCAGAACTGGACACAGCACTCAAGGTGAGGCCTGAGCAGTGCTGAGCACAGGGGCAGAATAACCTCCCTTGTCCTGCTGGCCACACTCTTCCGGATCCAGGCCAGGATGCCATTGGCTCTCCGGCCCACCTGGGCACACTGTTGTGTCATCTCCAGCTACTCTCTACCAGCACCCTTAGGTACCTTTTGTCCTGGCTGCTCTCAGCCACTCTGCCCCCAGCCTGTAGTGCTGCTTGGGGTTGTTGTGGCCAAAGTGTAGGACCCTGCACTTGGCCTTTTTAAATCTCATCCCACTGGCGTCTATCACATTTTGGATAGAATCTTAGCTAAGTGTTGCAAAAAAGAATCAATTGGAGCTTCCAGCCTTACTAAATAGAAAGCACAGTCTGCACACGATCTGTGTACTGTATTTTAACTGGGCAGAAAGCAGGAGAGACAAACATGTGACAAAAGGTCATTGCATCACTTAATCCATATGGCAGGATATGAATACCCAAAAGTGGTGAGCACAATGTAAGGCCTTTATTAGGCTCTTCTACCTAAAATCTCTGGCACAAACCCAGTATTTTTTTATTTAAAAAATGCAGTCACTTTTTAATTGAGAAGGTGGCTTGGAATCAGCAGTTCTGATGATCTGAGCATAGCATGGGAAATAAAGTTGGATAACTAAGCCTTCATTTAAAAGGAAAAAGATCTTTGACCATTTACCGTACAGGCACAGATAAACTGTCAGTGAAATGCTGAAAGGCTTGAAATGTCCCATCCAAATCCATGCAAAGGGGATGTTGAACCTATTAGGCTCATGAAATAGCTTGTGTCTTGGAGAAGCCAGGGAAAGCACTCTCAGGAGCTGTGAGAGAACTAGGTGAGCTCTGAAAGATTCTAGGGACCTTTCCTTTCTTTTCTACATGACTTGGAAGTCTAGAAGACAGAGAAAGCATCAGGCTGATTTCTCACATTATTCTCCCCAGCTCCCTGAAGACCTGTCAACAGCTCCCTGTTTACCAGGAAGCTGGCTGAAGAGGGAAAAAAGGGAGGCCCTAATACTTCTTTTCTGCTACTTCTTCTTCCTGCACATTCAATCCTTTAATGTTCTATTCCTCAGCATTAGAACATCGGAAGTCTTCCAAGAAGCACAAATCCTAGTGGAATAACACAACTCCAGAAGGAAAATCAAGGAGACAGAGTATGGAGGTAATGCCAGCTTCAGGAGAGTCATGAGGTCAGCAGTCTTGGGCTGAAGTGCAGACCTGGCACCATTCTGCTCTCTGCAGCAGCAGCACAGCCTCAGAAAATGCAAATGGAGACAGAGAGCCCTCAGCACATGGTAGCTTTGGTTTCTATCAGATGGCAGCCACAGCAAGAAGGGGCAGCTCATCCCCACTCTCCTGGCACAGGACTTGTTTCAGGAATCAAAAGCACATGAACCACTTAAGCTGCAAAAGCTTTCTTGTCATGAGGTTCTCCCTTAGGAATTCCACGGGATATCTGTGGAGAAGACATGCCTGGTGCTTTCTTGATGTAAAGTGGATGACCTGCAGCCTAAAAGTCTTATCCTGAATCCACTGAAAAGCTGCAGTAGCACTGCTGATCTTAAACTGCAAAGCTTCTCCACTCAACACTACTCCACAGAGGCTGATACTTCCTACACTCTCAGAAGCTCTGAACAACAAAGGTTTCCCTGAATTTGGAAACTCATTCTTGGACTCTTTGACTGCATAATTTCAAAACAATTTTTTTCCATTTAATTTTTGCTTTCTAAGAAGGTACCAGAGTTGATTGTTAAAATTCCTGGGCTGTGCTGTGATTATGGCCAGAATGGGTTTGTCCTCTCTCACATAACTGTCAGGTGAGGATTGCTTAATTAATTTTTTTTTTCATCCCCTGGTTGTAGATGAGGATTATTTAGGCTGAATTAAAAATCTGCCACAGATAGTCTTTTGTCTTTGGGATTCTGGTTCTTCTTCATTTGGTTCACATAAATGGTGTGCTGCACTTCCCAAGAAACAGAAATACTAGGCCCTCCTTTTAAGACACTCTTACCCAACAACCTCATTCTATGGAAATGATTTTATTTCAAGTAGCTGGAAAGAGAAAAACCTTCCTAACTTTGAAGCGGGTTTTACTGCATCAGAGAGAGAGAGAGCCTGTCAATTTCCATTTCATTTTTAAAGTGAACTGTAAAGTTTTAATTAGGTCTTCTGAAGAAGGATTCAGTGATGCTTTATGTTTAAGAGTCAGCAGTAGCACACGATCCACCAACTTCCATCAGTAAGGTTAGCTAACAAAGGCCAACACAACTCTTTTCTTTGTAACTTTGTAACCATTTACGCTTGAGGTGAAGATGTTAATATGGAAATTTTGTGAGCTGGGAACGACTACGAACTCTATCACTGTAATTTATGATCTTTCATCTAAGGCCAAATGTAAAGGCAATTGCAATTGTTCTATATCTCAAGGCCAGCACATAGCAGATGTATGAAATTTGGAGTGTTAGACATAAACTTTTATTACCAAATTATAAATAATTTCTACCACTTACAACGTTCACCTTTCAAGTTCATCTTGATTAAAACGCAAGGGCAGCATCTCGCTGATTTCTGTGAGTTATACAGCTGAAAAAGCTCTGCCACAGCACACTCTGAGAGGATAAAGCAATGCAAGCTCTGAAAGAATCTACTGATGGCAGGTGTGGAACATTTTAGATAGAAATCCCTTGACATCTAGATTGTAAACAAACAAAAAAGAATCATTAGCCAATGACGTCTTCATTTTATTGTCACTCCTGCAGCTTTGAAATCTTTAAGGAGTCCACTGAATGTGGATTACTGAAATCCTTTGAAGACCACCTTCCTGAGGTCACTGAGGTTTTGTCACTCAGGAAATAACACATTTTTTAGGTTGCCTGCTCACAGATGTGATGACTTAATCTTCCTGAATGTCTGAGATGGGAATTGTCTTCCCAGGTGCGAATCACGCAGCGCCGAAGTCCTCGGCCACGTGTGCCTTCCTGCACAAAGGTTAACCTGCCACCAGCAACAGCACACCAGCTTGCTTTGAGACCCCTGGCAAACCAAGGCCTATTACTTAAGCTCTGTGTGCAGGACTTGGTCTCAAACCATGAAAGCTGAGGAGACAAAACTCACCAGTCTCAACGTGTGTGACTCCAAGTAGATGTGTTGTGAGGTTAATAGGGCATGAAGTAGGAAAATAGAAGGATTTTGTTGGCTGACACCAAACAACCAAAGCATCCACTCACACTGAAGCTGTAAGTACATGTCTAAGCTTAGCTAGAAAGCAGCCTACTGAGAGAGGAAAAAACAGGTTCTGATAGCTAGCAACCCCCCCCACTAAGCTATAAAGACAAACTCATCAGAAATAAAACAATGAGAAAGGCTCTCAAACCATAAAATGTCCCCATCTGGATTTGTACGCTTGTCATCAAAATTTACCAGCCCAGGCACGAAAAATCTATTTGCCAATCAGGGAGATTGATAACCAGAAAAACCAGAAGACTCCTTTATGAAAATATTACACACTGAAGCCAGGCGACCAAATGAAACTTCGCAAGCCTGCTCCCTGGAGTAACTATTTTATGTTCCTTTTCTGCTTCAAGTACTAGATATAATCAAGCACAGTTGGATGCTCCTGATTAATGTGATGGTTGCCTGGAAACATGGGTACAACGTGGCACAACTTTCCTGGTTATGCCTGTGCTCGAACTCTAGGACAGTCAGGTGAAGGAGGTCAGGTTTGCAGACCTTCTCTCTTAAAGCCTCTTAGATTAAGATTTGGGGAATAAAATGTTATTTGGTATGTGTTTAAAAAAGAAGGTAACTCCAGAAAGAAGAATACAAATCTGTGTTCTGAAATGCCATAGTCCCATTTTCTTTGTATGATGAGAATTAAGAGTTTCACCAAGATACTAAATCCATGATGGCACAATAATAAAACAAACCTAAAAATGCAGATCAGAAGCTTTCACAACTGATCAACTCTTGCCATGGTATTAAAACCCTTTTAACGAAGACAAAGAAGAAGTATTTTCAAGCCATCAAGGGATAACTGGGGAGAAGGGGGAAAAATAGGAGCGAAGTAGGGGAAAAAAAAGTTCAGCTTCTTGCTGTGCTCCATTCTTTCCAGGTCACATTTGCAAATACATAAAATCTGGTAGCTTCTATAGTCAGTAATTTATCTATAAAATAAACTGCGCAGAACCTTCCTATCTAGCTCCAGTACGGACACCCTCACCAACAGCTGAGAGGCACTCACTTATTTTGCTGATAATGTCCACATAGGACAACATCACTCTAGAATTAATAGGATCTCCTTACAGTAAAATGTAATTATATACTCGACCATCTGCCTCTTCCATAGAAGGTCAGATTGGATGGGGCTTGGAGCAGCCTGGGCTAGTGGGAGGTGTCCCTGCCCGTGGCAGCGGGGTGGAACGAGATGATCTCTAAGGTCCCTTCCGACCCAAGTCACTCGATGATTCCGTGACTCTACACAGCGTAAGAAATCACTACAACATTCTATTGGGTAGAAGTGAGCCATGAAAAAGGCATCTCCGTGAAAAAGTTAAGAGTTCAGCTAGAGAAGAGCCCGAGGGTCCCGGGGTGAAGTCCTGGCAACACAGCCTTGAGCCTTTGTGCAAGCTACAGCAGAAACCTCAACGCCGCCGCAGTGTCAAACCCGCCCGCGCCTGCGGCCTTTCACAGACCCGGGAGCGGCAATGGAGCAACCCGCTCAAAACACGGACTCAGCGGGGAACCGCGAGTGGCGCAGAGTCGAGACTAGCACAGGCGGCCGCGGGCAGCCTCACTCTGATGCCCCGCGGTGACCGGGCTGCGGGCGGGCAACAGACCTCCGCGCCGCGCCCTGCAAGAGGAGGCGGACGCGCGACTGCCGAACAGGCTCCGCCTCACCGTGCGCGCTCGCACCCGGCGCGGTTTGTCCCTGCTAACGCGCCGTAGCGAGGTGGTGCCGGCCGGAGCGCGGCGGGCGGCAGGCAGGGGCGCAGGCGGTAACGGGTGAGTGAGTGCGGGGCCGGCCTCGGCCTATCTCTACGGGGGGACCTCCAGCAGCGCGCGAGCCGCGAGGTGGGGAGCAGGGAAGGGGTGGGCTGCCGTGTGCTCCGTGTACCCCCCACGACGCGTGTGTACAGTACTGGTGTCTGTGCGGCCGTTAGCGGTGCTTTTGAGTGGTTTGTAAGCGGCCGGCAGCACAGCCTCACCTGGCCGCAGGGGTCTATCAGGGGGTTTTTCAGAGCACACTTAGCGCCGCCGAGGCCTGTGCGAAGGCGCGGGTGCAGCAGCCGCAGGCCAAACCGGAGCGTGCTCACCTGGCGGCGCTGGGGTTGCCGCGCCGCTCGGAACGCGCCCGTTCTGCCGCGGAGTTACGAAGTGCTGCACCACTGAGCCCTGCCTGCATCGCAGGTGCTATTGTGAGCTGACGAGTCCCAGCGAGGTTCCGTTGCGCTTTGCCACTGAAAGGAAATAAACAGAGGTTCAGGGTGCCAGCCTCAGCCACGTTTCCCGATTTAAAAAGCAGAGCATCTGGTGCTTAAAGTGAACGTGAAAGCAGGAGTTAAGCAGTGCTTACTGAGGGAGATCTTACAGCAGCCCGGGGATGTGTGCGTGCTGCACCATGACTTTAAGTCATAGCATCACAGCACAACTTAATCACAAACCTCAGTTCTAACCCTAGCCAAACACCAGGTTCATTTGAAGGCATCTTTTCAGATTGCTTCTATGTGTGATCTGTCATCAAAAATCCCATTGTTGCTCCAGCACAGATTGCTGCATATAGAGTATCTACTGCCTTCTCCATCCCCTAAAGAGAACCACTCACTTGACAAGGAGATGAAGCCTTTGGCTCCACAGAGAGGTTACAGGGTGCCCAGCACGGCAAACAGGGATGCTTATTAATAATTTCAAAAGTTAAAAAAATGCCAAAGGGAAAGCACAATGCTGTGGTTCTGGGAACTCTGTCTCTCCACCTACCCCCTTAAAAATTTTATTACTTTTACCTCCTTCAGTATTTTCTCCTACTGTAAGTATCAAGCATCAGGGGACTGCCTATCTCTACTGAGCGTTTACAGACCATATGTGGGTGTGTTGCTAATCCAAATGTTTTCTCTTCTCAGCTTACCAGAGAAGATCAAGATGAGTCTACGGAAACAAACCCCTAGTGACTTCCTAAAACAAATCATTGGCAGACCAGTCGTTGTAAAATTGAATTCTGGAGTAGATTACCGAGGTAAGTTTGCCATCTGTTTCTCACACTGAGTGAAGTTACTGTTTTCTGCAGAAAAGGGACCAACATTTGTAAAAGCCAGACATCAAAAAAGCATCTCAGGCTCTTGTTGCAGCTCTAAGGTCTCTGTAGGCTGTGCTGCTAATTTTATGTCTGTACCTCAAGCCTCTGAGCCACAATATGCACAAATGTGGCCTAGTACAAATGTTGATGTGTAACTGACAGACCTCTGGATTTGCTGCCAAGTGCTGCGTGTGTCCAATGGAAGAAGCCCTGGGAAAGTGATGTGATGAATTAATATGTATGATTGCTGTATGTGGAGATAGAGATACACATTAAAACCTACACATAAACACTAGCCAAGATGAGCAGAGTCTGTATGTAACACCATTAGTGGCCTGAGAGTAAAAGAGAGGAAGAGAATGAAACCACCATGAATGCACTCTAGGAACAAAACCATACTGCATTTATGACCTACCAAGCAGTAGCTTAAAAAGCTACACAGTCCAGTTTGAATTCTGGACTTTTCTTTGTTTCCATCATTATGTAGAGCATCTGGGGCTACTGGAGCCAAAAAGAGCTCAGACTTTGCTTGGCTTGGGGTTTTTGATGCATTTAGTAACACTTTGTGAGCAGTCAGTTTTTCCTATTTGTGTGGAAACAGAGGAAATTAAAAGGTAAAGGAAAATAATAATCCTCCAACTGCTGCAAGCTGGCAGGAGAACTTGGATTCCTGTTTACGTAGTGGAAGACATTACAGTAATACTGTCAAAAATAAGAACTGTTCTACAGAAGGACTCTCAGACTGGAGCATTGTCACCCTCCCCAGGTACAGCCAGTACAATGTATTTTGTGTTTTAATGGCAGGTAAATAAATCAGGTGGTTTTATAATTTAAGGCAAGAGTTCTTCTAGCAGCACTGTGTGTGCAAGAGTGAGATCAGGAAAACACAGATGCAAGATGAAGATAATTAGTAGCAGCTTTCTGCACATTGTTTTCTGTGCAGGGTTAGCAAATCAGCTTGCATTCTCTGAGCAGTTCTTTACGTCTGTTAACCCCACGTTCAGTTCCATTCAGGAAGAGTCTGTTGGTCAGCTGAGTTACATTTGTAGATGGCCCCAGTTCTGATCTTAAGGGTGGGAGTAGATGGCAAGGAGCGGTTTTGTGTGGAAAAATGCCATCATGCCCAGCACGTAGGAGGTACTAAGTGAACAGGGTACAGCCTTCACAGGGCCTCTGAGATGTGAGAGCATAAATATCTGTCTAAAATCAGTGCTACTGCTCCAAAGAACATCTAATGTTACAAATGGCAGAGTTTTTTTCTTGACTTGCATTAACCAAGCAGCATCATTTTGTTTTTGTGGAAAGGTTTCAGTGCCATTTGAAAACCTTTTGCTTGGTGAAGATTGTGTAGTGTTTTGCTACATCAGAACAGAGGCTTGCAGCCAATGTTCTTCCAGGTCTGCAGGCATGAAGCTAAATATGAAAAGGTGTGTGTGGTTCCCTGCATGAAAAGGGTTGATTTTCAGCTGCATCCTTCATAAGCTATGACAAAAGCTCCATTTACATAGCCCTGTCCTTAGGTTATCCAGTTACACTTAACATCAGAGGCTATTCTCAGGGGTGTGGCTTAAAATACGTGTAAGACAGGACAGCCTCAACTTTACCACTGCTAGCTGCCAGGTTTTGAAGGTCATGCCTTAATCTATTTTCCCCTCTACTGATAAAGCTGCCACTAGGGTGCCTGGGGTTCCTCATCCTCGCTTAATTCTTTGAAGACTACTCTGATCTCCCCCTTCATCTGCCCAGGCCTGTGCTTCTCATTTGCTGTGAAGGTGATTTTTTCAGTACCCTTCAAAGACAATGCAGTTTTGTTTATTTTAAAATAAGTTGAAGCAGATTCACTTTTAAACTGTCACTGTCTTCAGGTGTCCTGGCTTGCCTGGATGGCTACATGAACATAGCTCTGGAACAGACAGAAGAGTATGTAAATGGACAGTTAAAGAACAAGTATGGAGATGCATTTATCAGAGGAAATAATGGTAACTCCTTCTCCTTATCTTATTGCTCACCAGGAGATTGTGTTTTGATGTTTACTTAGGCTGAGGTGTAAGCAAGCTGTCTGTAAGAATGTTAGTTTAGGCTTTCTTGGAAAGCTTAACACAGCTACTTTTTACAGTTCAACTTTTAAATATCTGTGCTTTCCTGCATTCCTGTGGCCCCTTCTGTCTCTGAACTCAAAAGTTCGTTCAGAGAAGCAGCCTGTTCTTTTCTAGCCATCCTCAGAGCTTATTTTTTGTTGACAGGTTTGTCTTTGGCTCTTGCTGCCTCCTCTTCTTCATAGAATTTTCTGTGCTTTGCTAGACAAACAACAGTGTAAGGTTATGAAACACTACAGCTATTGATGACACTAACATTTTCTTGTGATGCAGTGGTGCAGACCTGAAGGAATGCTGTTCATTAATACTGGAGGCTATTTGCCTCTTTATGAGTAAATATTTTGCCACCAGTTAAGACAAATCACTTGTACTTCGCTACTGAGCCTCTGAAAATAGGTGGATTTGAGTGCACTTCGAGGACAGTCCCAGCTCCTGAAATCACTCTGTGGTATCACTTAGGCTATAATAGTAGGACATGCCAGGGAGGAGAAATCTAAAAATAGGAAATGTTCACAAGACAGATGTGAGGAGACTTGTGGAGAAGGTAAATGAAGCAGAGCTTCTCTAAGTTACCTAGGAAGAAAATGGAGGACAGGAATGAGGGAGGGAATAAAACTGAACTGAATCCTGTGTTACAAAGAGTCAAAGAGAACATGGCAGCAGTGTGAAAGCATTCTGGGACGAGAAACAATCCTTGAATGAAGCTGGATGCTTTTTGCAAGGAGTTTGGATTATTAAGGAGTGCAGCAATACTGCAGCTAGAGAATCAGTTATGGGAATAAGAATCTATTATAAAAGTTAAAACAAGTAGATAAGAGGCAGGAGGGTGAAGAACAGGCTGAGCAGAGAATGTAAGACACCCAGGTTTAGGAGCACAGTGCAGTTTCCTGTGCATGGATCTGTTCTGAGGATATCATCAGCCAAGCGGGTGGAAGTTGTCATCTGCTTCAGAGGTAATCATTAGATTTGCCTCAACTGCTTGTGATTTCCAGCTTTTGCTGAAAGATCATAGTGGTAGTGGCTGACACCTGGAATTCTGCTGCTTAGAAACACTCATGTTCCCCTCAGTAATGCTGCAGGGTAGCTGGCTTTGTTCTCCTTCTGCTCAGCCTGCATCTGCTGGAGTGTGCTTTGGCTGTGAATAATAAAAACCGAAACCAAAGTAAATCTGTGTAAATTTGATAGTGTTTCTTGAAACCTGGGCTTAAAAGTTTCCTGACTTGTTCATACTGAAGGGGATTCATTGCACTCCTATTCTACAAGCTGTGGCAATAAGATGTTTGAAATGAACAGGCTTCTGCACGTTATTTGTCATGGCCCTCTTATGTGCTGCTTTCTCCTTTCCAGTGTTGTACATAAGCACTCAGAAGAGAAGGATGTGAAGATGCCAGGAGGAGGCTGTTTTGTACTTGTGAAGGTCTTTGAAGTGATGAGCCCTATTTGATTTGTAGTTAATCACCCACAGGTGGAATACACAAGTGGTTAAATATTTTTTTAAATAAATGTAAACCAGTGTAAACTTGCTGAATGTTTTTGTTTCCAAACACTGTTTTCTTCCACTGCACAGAACAAAAATAAAAGACAAGCATGTAAGAGTGCTGCAAGAACAACTCAAAGCAACAGCTCTTTTAATTAAGCTAGCAGTTGTAGAAATACTGACTGGGAGGTAAGCAGGTGAGATCACAGCCTCGTATTGATGGCAGAACAATAGCTCAACTGATGCTGGGAATGCTAAGGATTTGGCAACAATGGTGACAATGACCTGTCCCTTTTGGAAAGCAGAGGGGCAGCATTAAATGCCCACCTAGTAAGGGTTACCAGGTAAAACGTTCAGCTGTCCAGAAAATCTCGAATTGCAGACGTGACCCTGACACTTCAACAGTTAGAGGTGGGGAAAGAGCTGAATCCAATGGAAAGCCCTAAGAGTGAACAGAAAGCTCAGTGCCAGCTGAGGAAGTCAGTTAGGAGGTGAAAGGCCCTCCGGTAGCATGCCAGCAGCTCCCTTTTCCTGCATCTCTATCAAGCACAATAGACTTCTTCAACCTAAATCTACTAGAAATAGACTGGGAATCTCCAATTTGACAATTTGGTGCCACTGGTTCAAAGGGAATCTAATGCAAACCACTCTGACAGTTATTTACTTGAGTTCTTTATATCATTTCTGTGATGTTACAAGCACTGAACAGCTACCCAGAGCCCTCCTGGGTACAGCTTACCCTGTAAGTGCTAAGGCCTTTCTACAGCTCTGAAAACCAGCTGTGCCCCACAGCTGCAGGTTCCAGCTTTGCTGGTCACAGTAGGCAAGGTGGTGTGAAAGTGGTGGCCTTTGACTGGTTGATTGATGGTACCAAAGAAATGCCTGTTCTTTAATATGCCAATCCATGCCTGTGGCTGGCTGCAGCCCCATGTCAGTTCTGAAAGCAAACAGACTGTGGGGCCAGCAGTTTCAAACCCTTGGGTCCTTGTACCAAACTGTCCTCCAAGGCTGAGAAATCAGATGGGAGGAAGCTTTTCTTGAGCTGCTGTATTGACCCCTGAATGTTTAGGAGTCAGTGATCCAAACAGTGCTTTGGGCTGGGCTGCATGCCCAGTGTGACTTTCCGTTCTCTCTTGGGCTGCATGGACCCCTTGGCCACAGGCCACCTCTGCCAGCTCCTCCTAACAGTGGAGCTTGTTGGCAGCTCCCACTCAGTATGACGACTGCAGCACCTGCCTGGCCTCGCCTTTATCTCACAGCCACAAGTTCTCATGAGAACATCCTTAAGAAAGAGGGTTGCTTGCTTCTCAGGAAATGTATACAAGGGAGAGCTGCTCTCCAGGGATGGGTCTGCATCTGCTACGCACAGTGCACTGTGGGAAAATCCATCTGGGCTGTGCTGAGGCTGCAGGAATGAGGGGTGCTCAGCGGCTGAAGGGCTGTACAAGTCATTCGCTCTCTGTTTCCTCTGTCTTATTTTGTCTGACTAAGGCAGTCATTAAGTTAGCTATTGCTAGACCTTTCTTACTGAGATTCCTAAAAAGCCCTGCACCATTTCTCTCCCCTCAACCCCTTCCTGCAGTGCAGGACTTACCAAACAGAAGTTTATTTGGGGGCTTTTTAGGCTAAATTTATATGGGAAGGAAGCTCACATTACATGTTATATGCATGTGTATGAGTCAGTTCATTCCTAGCAGTAACATCTGAATCCACTCTCACACTTAAGTAACTCTGGTAGAGAAACATTGAAAATAGTCAGCTGGATAGAAGTGGAAGGAGCTGCCAGTACTTCTGGCAACCCTCCTAACTAGATGTCACAGGAACATCCTCTTTTTCCCTGGTGTCCCCAAACACAGAGGCACAGGCACGCACAGGTCTGCCAGTTTGTAGGCATTGTTCTCCATTCTCCCTGTGAGACTGCCATGGTTTTTTACAGCTCTCTTACTGTGTTTTTTAACTGCTCTTGTTTTGAAGATAACATGAAATAGTCTTACATGAAATCCTAAGTAAGGTGCTGCCAGCTTTATTGGTGAGCTCTCTACCAGATTGACCTGCCCACTCCTCTCTAATTGCCCCAAACTTTGTTCATAGGACTCAGGTGGCTGCCAGCTGACCAGGAGGGGCTTCTAACTTGTAACACTTACCTTGCAGTAGCAAAGCATTTCTCAACCAGCTTATTCCGTAGTGTCAGTTCTCAGTGGCTTGCATCCATGCTTATATTACACATTGAGCTCCATGTGCACCAGGTCTGTGTCTGCTGTCCCTCCTGCATACCATTGATGTGGAGAAGTAGAAGCTGTCTGCAAGAAGAAGAAAGTTTCTGCATCAAGTGAGCCTGGGATGTTACTGGGTTTATAATCCTTCTGTGCAGTTCCAAGTTATATGGTTTATAGTCTGTCTTAATTATGAAGCTATTACAGAGCATGCACAGCTTTCCCTGGTGCTCTTTTAAAAGCCCAGCTGTGCTTTATTGTCTTCTAGAAATCCACTACACAAATGCTGCTGAGAAAACAATAGGCAGGGTGTAAGTTGTCTTATGTTCCTTTCTCCTTACCAGCTTCCTACTAACAAAGAAATTTATGACAGGAAAGAGGCAAACCTCTCTCCAGTGAGAGCAGTGCTGCATGGTTTTCTCATGTCTGTCTGGGCCCCATTGTCAGTGATAGCCACACAGCCTGGCTGAGCTCAAGTGACTCCAGTAGGTCAAAGCTGCGGCCAGAGGAGGCTGAGGCAATGCTGTCCTGGTGGGTGATGCAAGCAGAGGCTGTGGAGGGAGCTGTATTTCTTACAGGAAACATCTGCCTGTCACTTGGCGTTTGGATGTGCAGTTGGAGGCTGCCGGTAGGTGCTTGTGTCATGGTAATGACTGCGACAGGCTTTTTCCATCTCTAAGGAGGAGATGGTTCTGACATTTGGTTTGAGTACAGCTTTGAAGCCACGGAGCTTCTCTGCTGGAGAGCAGGCAGTGAGGCTGAACTCTGTACAGGGCTGTGTTTCAGATCAGCCCATCAATTAACTGGGTCCAGACTGCACCCTGCAGCTCTGCTGACTGGTGCTGCTGAAACTCTGCGCAGCCCCCTCTGCAGCAGGTCCTGTCCTACCCAGAGACTTCCACCAGCTCAAGGACTCTTCCGCCCTTCCCCTGAACTACTCTCTGCTTCCACCAGCAAAAGGAAAGAAAACTGTAAGATATACACTGTACCTTGAAATTCACGACTATGAGGCCTCTTTCAAATGCAGAGAGCACAGTACCACCAGTTCCCATGCTTTCAAACCTGTTAAGCAGATGAGAGCTGGGTTAGCAGCAGCAGTACCACAGCCCCTCCCAGCACCTTGTTTCACTTCTGAAGGACAGGCTGTAGAGCAGGGCAGGCTGATGGGCACAGTGTTAAGTGGTGCATCTGCAAATCTGCCTCCACTTTTCAGGGAAGGTGCCTCAGGTAGTGGTCACTGTGGTGCCTGGTGATGCCACCTGTGTGTTGGTGTATTTCCCTTATTTATGGGACAGGGCAACCCTGTGGTGGACCAAGCACAAACATGAATTCATTCAGCCATCAGACACATCCACTGAGGAGGAGGAAGAATAAAAGTCACTAAGTGCTCTTGCACCTCCATCTTCCCTAACTTCCATGCATCCCAAGGCCAGCCCCACTCCCAGTGGGAGTGGGCCCTTCTGGCTGATGGGTTGTTACTCCGTTCCTCTAGGCCTGCTCAGGGCCACCAGCTACCAGCAGTTTGTTCAGCACCTCCTGACAACAAGAAATTGGACCCTCATTTCTATCCATTTTGAGTAAGTTACTGCAGGCAGGGAGTGGGACAAGCCTGGTGACAGGTGACCAGGACTCAGCCGAGTCTGTGATGAGGAGGAGCTGAGGAGGAGCAGGGAAGCCCTGGGACAGAATTGGCCCCACAGGCAGTGGGTGTGGTGTGGCTGCAGTGTTGCTTGGGCAAGGAGCAGGGGTACCAGCCTGGAATTAAACGTAGTTCCTGTGCCAGGGGTGTTTAGTCCTATGTGCCAGTTCTGGTGGGTTTGTGGGGTGTTGATGGTTCCCTCTTGGCAGGGCTGGCATGTGGGATGCATCTTCCCAGCCTTTCTAGCAAAATTCTGCTTTTACTGCCAAAATAACTCCCATGTTAATGCAAGAGACAAGGGCACACTGCCTGGGGGTCATGAACTAGAGGGAGCTGACGTGGCTTTGCTTTGCAAAGCTTCAGCATGGAAGGGGGGGAGTGTAGGGAGGGCAAGGGGACAAGCAGACAAGCAAGAGCCTGATCTTCTGCAAAGGTATCCCAGGGTGTCCCTCACAAAAGCCATGACTTGCTTCTCCCCCTCCTTGCCAGATGCCTGTGTTTTCATCGCTGGAGCTTGGAGATGTTTAAAAAAAGGAAGAAAAAAAAAGTGGGTGGGCTGTGGAGAGGAAAACTAATATGATTAAGGCAGGATTTGGGCAGTGGCAGAGGGCTGCCGTAGGTGGTGGGCATTAGCAGTAACAGCTGCTGCGCTTCCCATTAGAGGAGAACGGGAAGAAGGTCCCTGAAAGGATGGGTCTCCGGCAGGCTGGGAGGGCAGCGGCGGCAGCGAGCCGGCAGCGTTCGTGTCCTGAGGTAAGGCATGGCGGTGACAACGGCAGCCCCAGCGCTGGTGGCTGTAGGCAGCACAGACCTACACCCCACGGCTGCGCCGGCAGGGGCACGGCTGAGCGGCCAAGGGAGGGAAACGGTGACACAGCCTGGACAATGCCCGAGGGGAAAGAGCTGCTGTTCAGCGGTACCTCCCTGAGCTCCTGCGAGAATCAGACCCAGCAAGGGAGGTATAGGTGTGCCCAGACGGAAGATCTGACTGCGGGGAAGAAGGAAGCGTTGGGATATTTAGTGCAGGCTCTTGTGACTCCCAAAGGCATCTTCTGGTACTTAACTGGTTGGAGTGGGATGATGCTCAGCTGTGAAAGGTTAAACTGCATCCATCCTCTCCCTGCTTCGGGGTGGGCATGAACTGGGCACTGCGGTGGAGGTTTGTCAGAGTCAGCTGGCAAGTTTGAGAAGTGCTAAAGATAGAGGTATGAGCTAGACCCCCTCAGCCTCTTGTTTATTTACACCTCCTGACTGACTAAGCATAATGAAAGCTAAGCCAGGAGAAGCTGCATGTTGAGAAGAAGATGCTAAGAAGTGCTACATTAAAAGCAGAACTACCTGCCTTACCTTATAAATACTGCACACTTGTCCTTCAGTGGCAAAACCAGAGTAACACAATGCTCCAGCTGATCTGGAAACGTGCCAGCTGCCAATGCTGAGAGGCACTAAAGACATGGCAAACTAGATACTAACCTCTGAGGTGCTTTGAAGTGAGCCAGCCTGCTTGTTCTCTGCCGTAGGATGGAGGAGAGCAGCAGAGCCCACGTCGTCCTAGCTGGCTGGGCATGCACAACCCTCTGCTTGTTCTCCTGTGCGGCTGCCTACTCACACGGTGCCAGCCTTTCTGCCTGCAGTGACATGATGCCCAGGCACCTGAGAGTGCAGCTGCACAGCCTCAGCAACAACTACCTTACTGTCCACACCAACATGTCCTCCTACTTCCCAGGTGACAAGGTGCCAGGTAAGGAACAACTTCTCTTTCCTGCATCTGAAAAACAGATGGTAATTAATCTCAAGTGATGGCACTAATCTTTGTGAAGGCTAGGAAGAGAGATCACTGCTCTGAGTGAGCTACGCCACCTCTCTCATCGTGAGAAAATGAGTATCGCTACAGAGGGACTCTGTTTGCAGCACCTGGACTAAGGTTTCTCAGGTGATCACTGACTCCAGGTTTTCACCATGTTGCAGACCAACTCTTTGCTGTAAGCAGCTGGTAGGGTTGGATCCTTTGGGTGGGATTCATTTATCTCAAGTATCTCATCCATACTAGTAGTGATCACATGCCACAGCACATGAGAGGCACCTTCAGAGTGTAAAGTCACTTTCCCTGCTCCTCTGTGGTGCATGAAGGAGTCTGGGAGACTTGTCTGACTCTCAGGTAGGGTTGAGTGGTGTGTCCTGTCCCTAGCATTGCTGTTCCTAATGCAGATGCCAAGCCAAGAGGCACTGCTTCTCAGCCTGGCCACTTGCCTATTCATCCTCATGCAAACCAAAAGCCCTCCCAGGGCAGCACACAAGCTTTTGCACCTGGACAGAATGGTACCCAAATCTCCTTCCTTACCAATGGCTGCACGCTGGCAATGCAATGCTGTTAGCAGCTTGTAATCAAGGCTGGGGAAAGACTTGAGCAAGTTTTGTAAGCAGTTATGCACTGCAAGCTACAGATAAAGTCTGAACCCCTGCATCCAGCATGACCAAAACAGACTGTGAAGACCAAGACAGCAAAATGTTGTTGCACAGGGCTTTCTTTTGATTTCAGTGCCACCACTGGAACTCTTGCAAACAATTCACCCCAAAGCTGTGAGACCGATCCCCTTGTGTCTCCTGTTCTGTCTTGCAGTGACAGTGAGGAGCACAATGGACTTTATGGGCTTTTTGCTTCAAGCTCGCAGAGTGGCTAACGATGAAATTGCTGGCACATTCATCATCATCCCTCCTGGCTCCAAGCTGCTGACTTGTTTTGAAGATGGTGACACTGTCACCCACTCAGACAAGTCACTGAAGAGAAACCTGTCCTTCGTATGGAAAGCACCAGCCCAGCCCATTGGAGACATCAAGTTTTTGTAAGAACACGCTGGTTCCTAACCAGAATTTGTGGCTTCTCAGTTAAAGGCTTGGCTTTACTTTTCCATTGTACTTGTCCAGCACAGTTGTTTATGTATCTTGAACCCCATATAGCTAAATACTTATCAAATGCTGCAGTGGTATCCCAGCTGGTACCAAAATCACCACCTATGCCTGCTGGGTAGCGCAGCTTTGTATTTGCATGGTCACTACTTTCTCAGAACAAATACATTGGAAGATGACAGCCTGAGCACTTAGTAAGGTACAAAGAGGGAACCGGGAGCACGTTGCCTGTCTTTCTAAAGAACACAGCCTGCAGGGGTCCCCTGCCTACAGGATGATCTTACACATCACTTCTTAAAAACACCATAATTAAAGTGAGCTAAATGTAAACAGAGTTATTCAGAGTAGGAAGAGAGGGAGAAGGGGGTTGAAATTTAGCATCTGTGTTTGGCACCAAAGTGCCAAACCTTTTAAGTATTTTGGTTCTGATTCAGAATGAAATTAAACATCTTCTAACAGACTGTCTTAGAGGAAGCAGAGAGACTTTTCATTTTGGAAGAGATTAAATTGTTATGTTTTGACTTTACAGAAACCACTTAGAAGCTGCTTGGCCATATCCTTGGCTGCTTCGCAAAACATAAGTGTCTTGGTGGGTGTCATGGCTTGTGCATCTCATTGTGTTTCAACAAGAAATCCTTGAAACAGCAATATTGCTGCTTGACATTTCCAATTTTTGCCCACTGTTTTACTATTAGACCCACAGAAAACCCAAGCAACCAAGTAAGCCAAATCCAAACCCAACACCACCTACTCCTTGCTAGCTGCTCCAATACACCCTTCACCCTCCAGCCTTTTGGCCCTACAAACTGATTTCTGATAGCCTCTCCCTTTTCTCCCTATTACAGCATCTGGAAAAAACTGCTTGTTAGGCTTAGAAATGCCTGGTAGGAATCATCTGGCCCAGAAAAACTTGAGTTAGTTTCCGTGTAGCTAATTTTCAGAATCAGCTGAGCAATCTGATCTGAAACTCTCTCAAAATCTCCAGCTGAAACGAGGCTCTCTGGGTGAGCACAAAGGTTGGCCAGTGCAGTTTTGGCACCTGGCAAAAAGCAGAGGGTTAGGCAGGCTCAAATATCAGAGGGAGCAAAGAGAGACCTTTTTTTTTCTTCCCCTACCTATTCGGCTGTTTGTACAAGTGACACTGGCTTGTTTTAATTAGTAAATACCACTGTTGTTTCCCTGCCTACAGAAGATTATAAGCAGAGCTAGTCCAAGTTTTCCAAATGCACTTCTATCAACACAGCCAATATAACAGCTTCTGCTTTTCTTTGAGTCAAGTTCCCACACATTTCTTCGGCTGATCCTCCTTATGAGTGGTGATTCTTCACCCTGCATCTTTCTTGTGCCACCTGGTATCTTTTCTTTCTAAACCATGTGATGGGCTAATCTTTAACACACTTTTGTGTCACTTCTCTTTTCAGATTAAAGCAGCCCTTGTGTTTGGCTAAGCGGTTGGGTGTTTTATTAATGCTGTAAACCCAGGGAATTCTTGCCTAATTATGTCTTAACAGCATCTCTGTAGTCCAGTCATACTTTGTTTACTGGACAAAGATTGAATCTGCTCTTGTGGCTCAGCGAGGACAAAACACAACACTTGCTGGCAGTGACAAGAAGCCTCATCTTGTAACCCCTGCACCTTCGCAAGAACCAGCTGACCCCCACCCCACAGGTAGGGCAAGCAAAGAATCACATCATCACAGAAGGCAGGGGTTGGAAGAGACCTCTGGAGACCACTGAGTCCAATGGCCCTGCAAAAGCAGGATCACCTAGGATGGGCCACACAGGAACGCGTCCAGGTGGGATTTGAAAGTCTCTAAGGGATGGGTTTCTCACTGGTCACTTCTCATGGAGTAGTTTGGCAGCTTACTCTGGGCAAGGGTTGAATACAAGTGACCCAGACAGCCTGAAGGGACTGGTTTAACTCCAGTGGCCATTAGCAAAAACAGCAACAGCTGTGGCAAACTCCTTGAAGTGAGGGTATGGATCAGCACTTGAGGTGATGGAGCCAGTTCCAAGGAGGGTACCAAAAAGATATACAGGGTTGCCAGCTCTTGCAGCTTCAATATAAACCCTAAAACACAACACCCAATGCCTAAAATCTCATCTCCTGAAGACAAACAAGTGCAGTTAGCAACACTACCTAAATACAGGAATACACTTGTCTCTAAATATGACTGCTGCCCTTCAGGTATGTATTTAGTTGTACTTAACATGGCCTTTAGTCAGTGAAATGCTCCAAGGACTGACTTATGGCCAAGGCAGATGTGTTTCTCAGCCTCTGTGGCATGACACCAAACCTGAGTTTTAATTATTTCATTTGACCATAATCGAGGCAGTGAGATTTGCTGCTTTAATTTTCATCTGAGTCCCCACTCAGGAATAAGTGACATGAAAATAAAAAAGAGTCACTGTTGTCATCCTTCCTGGCAAATGGTAGCACCGAGGTGGGGGGTGACATAAACCAAAGACAAGAAACTTCTGCTCCTCCATTCTGTTCTATCTCTGTGCTGGACAAGGTCCCACATCGCCCGTGGCAGCCACCCGCACCCCCGAAGCGCCTGCCAGCCCCACGGGCATCGCGGCAAGGCCAGCAGTGGAGCCAGGTTTGGGTGCTGGGTCCGACGCCCATCCCGTAGCCCAGCCCAAGCAGCTGACCCGACCTTCGCGGGCTGCCTCCGGCGGCAGCGGCGGCGGCAGCAGCGGCGACTCCAGCGACTCCAGCAGCCAGGAGCTGGAGCTGTACATCTTCACCCAAGAAGCCAGCATCGCAGATGCTTTGCAAGGTTTCCTCTCCCAGGACAACACCTCCAGCTACAGCATCTCTGAGAGGTAAACGGGGTGCTGGGAAGAGCTATTCTCCAGCCCTTCTGCAGGAGAAGATCACTACCTACCTGAGTGAGGGTCTGTCTGGGGAGCAGCCAAGAACTCTTTTTATTTGCTAGCTTTTTTTTAGGTTGGAAGAGACCTCAAAGCTCATCCAGTTCCAACCCCCTACCATAGGCAGCCACACCTCCCACTAAAACAGGTCGCTCACATCACCCCAGACTCCCAGGTCCTCTTCCTCAGGGCTGCTCTCAGCCATTCTGCACCCAGCCTGGAGTTGTGCTTGGGATTGCATCAACCCAGGTGCAGGACCTTACACTTGGCCTTGTTGAATGGCATGAGGTTGGCCTGGGCCCACCTCTGCAGCCTGTCCAAGTCCCTCTGGATGGATCCCCGCCCTTTAGCAAGTTGACTGTGCCACACAGCTTGGTGTCATCTGCAGACTTGCTGAGGGTGTACTCAATTCCTCTATCCATACCACTGACATTTAGAGAAATAATCTGACATTTAGAGAAAAAATCCTTTGGAGACTGCACATGCCAGACAGTGACAAGGAGAAAAGCCAAACTTCTGAACACCCCACCTTGGCTGCTCAGACCAGGCTAGGTGACTGAAAACTCTGATTAAAAACTGACTGCTACAACGGTTCTAAAAGCACGCACAGGTATGCCGTGGGGCGGTGAGCTCAGCAGACCTGTCTCTCCATCTGCCTGTAGGGAAAAGCAAGGAGGCTTTCAAAGCAGTTATGAAATGTGGGATTGAGGAAGTCTTCTCACAAGTCTTCTCACAAGTCTTCTCACAAGTTTGGGCTGCATGAGCTTCCACTTAATGCTGAGGGTCACTTACTAACCCTGCCTTTTCTTTATCTTTCAGAGCAGGAAGCACTGCCAGTGCTGCCACTCCAGGCTTGTGTCTGATGTGTAAAGACAAGAGGCAGGTAAGAAGGGAGACAGGGAGGAAGTCTCCTCCAAAGACAGAAAGGTCTAAGAAATTATGAGGATCAAAGGCATTTGCATTTCGGGGGCAAGTGATGTGCACACATGCAGTCCTAACACCACCAAGGCAGCTACTTTACACTTTGCAGTTCAGCCATTGAAAGTCTGTTATTTACTACTGCATTTTACTAGCACCTTCAGAAACTGATTCTTCCACAAAGGATGCTCTGACCCTCCCCTGCTTTGCTTCACAGCTTGCCAGGGCTCCTACCTCAGCTTTGTGCTCCTGTCACACTGTCTCCCCAGTGAGCTTTAGAAATTGCTGTTGATGGTAGAGGGTGAGAGTTTCTCTGGTATAATTAATGGATGTGTGAAAAAGCCTGCTGGGCTGGGCAGGCTGGAGAGATGTCACCTATGGAGGGCCAGAACCAAATCTCAGTGGGGGCAAAGAAAGAACTCTAGTACATTTTGCAGGTTTTGGATGGGGGCTCAGGTGCGCAGTGGGAATGGAAGAAATCATTGAGGGCCTCCTGAATTGTGTGATTGTTTCACAGTCTTGGACAATATCTGCAGCAAAGGCTGGGCTGCAGAGTTGGCACAGAGTGCCTGTCACTTATGACAGATGAAAAAAAGGTACACAGCACCAGGCAGAGCCTCTTGGAACAGGGGCATGCAACAACAATCATTCCCACTCAGATGGGTGGCTAAGCAATGCTGAGAGGCAGCAGGTTTCAGAATGGCTGTGTAGCCTGAGAAAGCAAGGCAGGCTTTGGAGAGAGCTTACAAGATGCATGTGACTGCGCCAAACCTGCTGATGTCAAAGGCTATCCCAAGTCTCTTGCATCTCTCCACTCCATAGTTTGACCCACAGACTGAAGGGTGACAGTGAATTCCAGTAGGCCAAATGTGACCCTAAACATAAAACTTGGACAGGAAGATCAGATTCCAAGGTTAGAGAGACACTGGGGTGGCAGGAATGCAGAGCTGAACTGCACTGATGTAGGGAGAACCTAACCAGGCTTCTTTCTCTTCCATCATGCATATCTTGTTCTGCTTTTGCTTTCAAAGGCCAGCACTGAGCGCAAGAACGGCCTGAAAGCCTCTCCACTTGCAACAGTGTCTCCTGTCCCACAAGCACTTACTGACCCAGGGGATACTGCTGTGACATCAGCCTGGTTTGGCAACCCCAACGCTGCCGGCAATTTGTCATCAGCCTCAAGGCAAATGGCAGAGAGAAAGCTGTCACCACAGCCAGAGGAGACTGGTGCCAGGGGAGAGCGGGAAGAGGAGGAGACGGTGGGTGGGAATACCCTGCCGTGGGTGACCGGACCTGCTCCTGAATCTGTCGCTCCCGGGAAGGGAGAAAACCGTGGCAGAGGGACCCGACTCCTCGCCGCCCAGCTGGGCATCCTCCTGGTGTGCACGGCTGCCCTGGGGCTGGCGCTGGCAGCCGCCGTGCGCTGTGCCTGTGCCCAGCACTGCCACAAGCGGACGGAGGTCTCCTTCAGCCAGCCCGACCCCGAGGTCATCGCCGTCGGAGACCACGGGGAAGTGATGCACTTCCGAAAGATCCGGGAAAACAGCTTCGTGCTGGTGCAAGCCGAGTACAACTGGGTCAGCCCCTCGGGCAGTGGGAAGAAGACGATTATCTGAACACCTGCGAGGCCCAGTCAGGGCTGCAACTGCTGCGGTGGGTGGAAATAGCCTGGACCTCATCACGCAGGTTGTTGGAAGCGGTGGTTCAGTCCCTCTCTGGACTGCCAGATAGGTAAATGCTCAAAGCAGCCAGTTCAGAAAGAGGTGTTAGTCTAAGCTACCTAAACTGCAGCTGCTAAGAAAATAGAAGCTGATAGACTGTTCAGTGTGTTACCAAACTCCACATTGTGTACCTGCTCCTTGGCTGTCACTGCAGCCATGACATGCTTTGCCTCTGCTGCCTTAGGGTGTAGCCAAAAATAGGAATTCTTCCCTCATATTGTACTGTTGTTTAATCTCAGCCTTCTGTTTCCTTCTAGGAACAAGAAACCCCTGATATAACCCCCTCCATTCTCCTTTAGGAGCTTGCAGGTTTGATTTTTGTGCACTTGGTGTCTCTCAGATGACAAGATATTTGCCAGTAGATGTGAAGCTTCAATTTGCAAATAAAAAGCAATAGCTCATTAATGGGGAACATTGACTCAAAGGACAGTGAATTGATCGATAGGAGCGAGGCACAGGGTGGTGGACAGCTGCTTTTGGGGGAGAAACATGCCTCCTCATCAGGTGCAAATGGAAGAAAACCTTTCCTGTCCATTTGCACCTGATGAGGATGCTTATTGGAGCCTGACAGCCAGGGTGTCTTGGGCAGCTGACACTGAGTCAGCTCAGCAACGCTCAGTGCAGAAGCACACACTGAGGAGTCCCCTTCCCAGGCCACTCTGGAGGTGCCCAGCAAACGCTATGTGGAAAGTTAACTGCAGCCTTGTGCTCTGAGCTTGTCCAAGCTTCTCTCCAACTGAGTGCTGCTCTGCAGGGTCCACTAAAATGGCCCTTGGAAACCATGAGGATCCTTGACATCTTCTAAGAAGGGGATGTGACAAGGGTGAGAATAAAGGTTGTTTGTACAGCAGTTTTGAAAGAGCCATTGTCCTGGTAACAACCCTCTTGAGATGTACATTTTAGAGCCTTTCAGAGAGCAGGAACTGCCTCTTCTGATGTCCTTTTCTAGGATGGAGGGGCTCAGATGGTCTCTAAGCTGTGTAACAGGGGACAGACTTAAGCTTTGGTGCTGCAGCTTATTTCGTAGCCCACGGCAATCACACCTGAGCTAAGTGGACAATGACACAACACATCCATCCCGGTGACAACTTCCCCCTCTGTCAGGAGGGCCCTGTAGCCATCTCCAGCTAGGTGGCCATCTTCATACTTGACAGACAGACAAAACTCTGCTCTCAGGTCCTCCTACTAACTTCAGAGGAGAGGGGTGGGACACAGATGAATTCTCCCGTTCAAACCCCTACAGCATGATGAAGATAGTGCATCTTTGGCTAAATAAATAAGAAAAAAGAAGTGTACTCACAAATGCAGCTTGCAGAGATGAGCTTGATGGTCTTAACTTTGAAGAGAAGGGTGGTCACAATGTGTTACAACATGTCCCTCCCAGCAAGGGTAGTGCTGTAATTGAACAGGTATTTGCTTTAGCACTCAGAAGGATGCTTGGAGTGAATGGTTTTAAGTTCCACTAAGTAGAGCTTAAGCACAAGCTAGGAGGAAGTCTAGAGGTTTTTAAGGACAAGCCCAGACACTTACAATGACACTCCTCGCCTGTGTTGTGTGCCTTATGAAGAAACCATCTTCCTGTAACCCAGTGTAGATGAGCCGTGTAGTGACTAAAGCAGGCTGCACTCAAGTCATTGTTAATGCAGCCAAAAAAAAGTCCTAATTAACTGAGAAAATAGGTCAACAAACTCTTAAATATTTGAAGAACTATCACATATTATTTCAGAATGTTTCTTATGATGGCATAGCTGTTTATGAATAAATTACAAGTACCTATGGCCTCTCTAGGCTTAATGTTACCAGATTGCTACAGCTATAATGCTGCAACCTTTCCCTTCTCACCTCTTCTCCCATCACCCAGTGTCATTTCTTGCCAAGCTGACTAGAGCAACTCAAGGCTCACGGAGATGTCTGATGAGGACAGGGGCATTTCAACACCACTCTGCTTTCTGTCAAACTTTGCCTTCTGTTAAATTTATGTAGCTCCAATATTATTAGTAATAAAAACAGTTAATGATGAGCTTTGAGGGACACAGCTCCTTTGAATTAGTAATGAGCTTTGTTACTTTGTGGACTTGGCTGAGATCAAAAGTGCTTACATTTTCTTTTTTCCTTGACTTCTGAATGATGCTTCACTTATTGTCGTTGCTATGACAAGAGAGATAGAGGTTTTATAGTATCATAGAATCAACCAGGTTGGAAGAGACCTCCAAGCTCATCCAGTCCAACCTAACACCCAGCCCTAGACAATCAACTAGACCATGGCACTAAGTGCCCCAGCCAGGCTTGGCTTCAACACCTCCAGGGACGGTGACTCTACCACCTCCCTGGGCAGCCCATTCCAATGCCAATCACTCTCTCTGCCAACAACTTCCTCCCAACATCCAGCCTAGACCTCCCCTGCCACAACTTGAGACTGTGTCCCCTTCTTCTGGTGCTGCTTGCCTGGCAGAAGAGTCCAACCCCACCTGGCTACAACCTCCCTGCAGGTAGTTGTAGACAACAATGAGATCAGCCCTGAGCCTCCTCTTCTGCAGGCTGCACACCCCCAGCTCCCTCAGCCTCTCCTCACAGGGCTGTGCTCCAGGCCCCTCCCCAGCCTTGCTGCCCTTCTCTGGACACCTTCCAGCACCTCAACATCTCTCTTGAATTGAGGAGCCCAGAACTGGACACAGCACTCAAGGTGTGGCCTGAGCAGTGCTGAGCACAGGGGCAGAAGAACCTCCCTTGTCCTGCTGCCCACACTGCTCCTGAGCCAGCCCAGGATGCCATTGGCTCTGCTGCCCACCTGGGCACTGCTGCCTCCTCTTCAGCTCCTCTCTCCCAGCACCCCCAGCTCCCTCTCTGCCTGGCTGCTCTCAGCCACTCTGTCCCCAGCCTGTAGTGCTGCTTGGGGTTGTTGTGGCCAAAGTGCAGAACCCTGCACTTGGCCTTGTTCAGTCTCATCCCATTGGCCTCTGCCCACCCATCCAGCCTGGCCAGGTCCCTCTGCAGGGCTCTCCTACCCTCCAGTAGATCCACACCTGCTCCTTGCTTGGTGTCATCTGCAAACTTACTGATGCTGGACTCAATGCCCTGGTCCAGATCATCAATAAAGATATTGAACAGGACTGTGCCCAGCACTGATCCCTGGGGCACACCACTAGTGACAGCTGCCAACTGGATGTAGCACCATTCACCACCACTCTCTGGGCCTGGCCCTCCAGCCAGTTCTTGACCCATATCAGAGTGTATTTTACCTCTTCTTAAGGCTGTCAAAAACATGAGCACTAGTTAATTCATTAAAAGGTGAACCATTCAAACATCTCTACTCTTAAGTGATTCACCTTGTATGGAAATTCTTCTGTGCTCCTATTTAGGACAGATTTAGGAGAGAAAATGGATAGCATTAGGAAAAAGAAAGGCACAAACCATTCTAGCATTTACTTAAGGGAGAAGCAGAAGAAGCCTTGTTCCCCTCTCTAGATGCAGGACTGTCGGTCACATATGTTCTGCTGGAAATGGGGGATCTCAGTCCTGCATGTTGATCACACAACAACCACCACCAAGCAAAATAGCCAAAGGTGCTCTGTCTGACCAGCTCCAAAACAAGTGACAAGATTCAGAGGAGAAGCCACAGAGCCCTGTGGGTCCAGCTACCATGGTTAGCAAGGACAGGCAAGCTCAGGCTCCCAGCAGAGGCAGAGCTCTCCCCAGAGCAGCCATTTGGCCAACAACTACTTAAGACTACAAAAGCCAAGGGAGGCAAAGCAGCAAGACCAGGAAGCCAGAGTGAAACATTCAGCACATCTCTCAGTAAACAGAGGATGGGAGGATGACACCTGGGGTACCTTACTGAGGGGTGTAATTTGTCCTCTCTCTCACCTCTGAAGGCCTGCCCCTGCTTCAGCCAGCATCTTGGTGGAGCTCTAGATCCAAGTGTTATTTATTCACTTAGACTTAAAAAAGCAGTAATGCCTACAAAATGACGAGGAGATGCTCTAACGATTCCTGCAACATTCAGCTGTAAAAAGACAGCTGTTTACCTGCCAAAAAAAACCCAAAGTAGCAACCTGACCTGCCCAGGTGGTAGGCAGCAGTGCAGCCTCATACTCCCCTTCACAAGTCAGACCCCTTCCCCTGTCCCTCCCACGGGCTCAAGGCTCAGTCTGAAATGACTGCATCTGAACACCTCTGCAGGGCTCCCTTTCCACTCCATCCCCCAGGAGAGGGTAGATAAAGACCTGGGGAGTCATGCCTGGCCTCAGACCCTGAGCTGCTCAGGAGTCTCTCCTGGGTCCCTGCCACTACCAAATCGCTCCCCCTCCAGCAGGGAGGAGGCCTCTTTCCTCATCAGCGCCTGTGTGGTGCTCAATAAAACATTTTGTTATATGACGTCTGAAGGAGCATGTCTCAAACCACATTTTACTGTATATTTAAGTGCATGTTTTGCTGATTTACTGCTCTTCCAGACCATGTCTCCCTTCCCAAGCAGGGCAGGCCCACAAAGGATGTATCAGCTCTGACTAACGATTATTAGCACATCCCAAGGTTAGGCACCACCATCAAATAACGTGCAGGAGGGAGGAGAGACTCCAGCTTACTCGCCCGGGGACAAAGATCACCGACAGTCTCTTTGAATCTTCAGATTGCAATATCCATTACAGATTGCCACCTTCTAATGTCAAAGTATAATTTGTTGTTGTGAAAATGTGTTGCTGTTTCAAAGGTGAGTCAAAGAGCAGCCTGGCTGTATATCAGCCTGTGTTGATGTGCATTAGGAGGCAACAGCCAGGTACCAAGGACACAGGGCTGCTGGTGGAGAGGGAAAGGCTGAAGACTTGACTTACTGATCTTTATCATGCAAACACACAGCCCAAAGTGGAAAAACATTTAACCCGGTCAAGAGAAGTGCCACCAGTAACTCCCAGTGCCTAATGCAGCACAAGTGCTACACGTCAGACGAGCTGACTATGACCTTCTACTTCAGCAGCAGAGACGGGAGGCCCTGCTGCTGCAGCTCTCTGGGCAGGGCTGCAGGGAGAGCCGCTACAGGCCACGGCTGAGGGCACACCATTAGCAGCCAGGGCTGAGGCTGCGGCCTGGTGTAGGGACCTGCTCCAGGGGGGGAGTACTGTGTACAGCTCTAGAGCCCCCCACACAAGAAGGACATTGAAGTGGTAGAGCGAGTCCAGAGGAGGCACACAAAGTTGATCAGAGGGCTGCAGCAGCTCTGCTATGAAGACAGGCTACAAGAGCTGGGGCTCTGCAGCCTGGAGAAGAGAAGGCTTCTTAGAGTGGCCTTCCAGTATCTGAAGGGGGCCTGCAGGAAGGCTGGGGAGGGACTACTGACAAGGTCTTGCAAAGCCAGGACGAGTGGTAATGGGTTTAAACTGGCAGAGAGAAGATGCAAACTGGATGTTAGGAAAGGGTTTGTTGCAGTGAGGGTGGTGAGACACTGGCACAGGTTGCCCAGGGAGGCTGTGGCTGCTCCCTTCCTGGAGACGTTCAAGGCCAGGCTGGATGAGGCCTTGAGGGCCCTGGTTTAGTAGCAGCTGTCTCTGCCTACGGCAGGGGGTTGGAACTGGCTGAGCTTTGATGTCCTTTCCAACCTAAACCATTTTATGAAGGCGTAGCGTGTCCCTGCCTGCATCGGCTCAGCGGAGCTCCTGCCTAACTCACTCCCCGGGGCCAAGCCCCCGCCAGCCCCTCACACACGTTTCCAGTTTAATCCCCAGTAAAGCGCTCAAAAACGCCCAGAGAAGCGCTTACCTCTGCCCGCCGCCCCCGCGCTGCCGCCAGAGGGCAGCCTTGTCCCGGCGATGAGGGCCGCGGGCCAGGCCCCTCGCCCGCCCCCTTCCCCTGGCGGGGCCCGCAGCTCTGAGCCGACCCGGCCACCCCCGCAGCAGGGGCTGCAGGTGCATTTCAAGTAGCAGCAATACCACTAAGCTATCTGAACAGCCTAGGGTTTGGGTTCTTTTCAGTAGAATTTAAAAACATTGAAATTTCGCACCTTTTTTTTTAAGCCTAGAGAGCTGCTGCTTGCAATACACTGGAGCAGAATTTTTGCATGTCTCAAAGCTAAAAATTCAAACAGAATGAATTAGCAGAGAGAGTTTACTGTTGAAAAGAAAGAGCTGGACAAGGAAACTACAGTCATACAATCAAGCAAGTTGGAAGAGACCTCCAAGCTCATCCAACCTAGCACCCAGCCCTAGACAATCAACCAGACCATGGCACTAAGTACCCCAGCCAGGCTTGGCTTCAACACCTCCAGGGACAGAGACTGCACCACCTTCCTGTGCAGCCCATTCCAATGCCAATCACTCTCTCTGGCAACAGCTTCCTCCTAACATCCAGCCTAGACCTCCCCTGGCACAACTTGAGACTGTGTCCCCTTCTTCTGGTGCTGCTTGCCTGGCAGAAGAGACCAACCCCACCTGGCTACAGCCTCCCTTCAGGGAGTTGCAGACAGCAATGAGGTCTGCCCTGAGCCTCCTCTTCTGCAGGCTGCACACCCCCAGCTCCCTCAGCCTCTCCTCACAGGGCTGTGCTCCAGGCCCCTCACCAGCCCTGCTGCCCTTCTCTGGACACCTTCCAGCACCTCAACATCTCTCTTGAATTGAGGAGCCCAGAACTGGACACAGCACTCAAGGTGTGGCCTGACCAGTGCTGAGCTCAGGGGCAGAATAACTTCCCTTGTCTTACTGGCCACACTGTTTCTGACCCAGGCCAGTAAATATCCTTAAAATATGAAATTATAGAAGCTGATTGTTTCATAGAATCATAGAATCAACCAGGCTGGAAGAAACCTCCAAGATCCTCCATACATCTCGTTACACACAGGGAGCAGTTTTTTCTACATCTAATATGTAACATTAAAAATTAAAAGGCTACCTAAACATCTTCCAAAAATCTGGCACCAGCAAAACTTGAGTTGAGTTTTAAACATCTCTGTAGATACTTTAAATGAGATATTTTGGGGACAGTGCTGTGTGTTAGGGTAGCTATATCCAGCTCTTTATAAGCAGAGAGGCACCACGTTAGTGTCAGACATCACAGATAGGCGTTACCTGCTCAGATTCGGGGTATGAGCAGGTAACCTATCACCTACCACAGCTCAGCTGTTTCTACATTTGGTGGGGCCAGAACGAGGGAATTTGTAAGCACAGGGTGGCAAAACTCCCAGTGCCCTAGGGAAGAGTTGCTCCCACGCTGCGCCTTGGGATTTGGCTCTGGCTCAGGAGGAGATCTGTGCGCAGTGTTTGCAGACAGCCGAGCTGGAAAGATACAGGCTTCCCACATTAACACTCTGTGAGCTGCATCAAGCAGAGGTATCAGATCAGCTGGCTGGAATTGTGTCATACTCTTATTTTTAGCAGGCTATTATGCTTCTGGGAAATATTTTATTTATCAGGGAATTGGACCTAAACAGATGTTGTAGCAGCTTTCTAAAGGGGGCTTTAGGCAACTTGCTGTGAGGTACCTGAAAGATGAGTGCCTGCTTTGGAGAAGGGGCAGTGTGAGTGTGTGAGCCAAATCCTGTACACACGTTATCTTAGTCCTGAGCTGCTATTTAGAAATTAAGTGAGCTCTTCAGGCAAACGGTGACCTGGAGGAGTTAACTGAAAAAAAGACTTGCTGATTTTATGAAGCAAAACATAGAGCTTCTCCCACAGTGTCTGTTGTTTGAAGCAACGTTATGGAACAGAACAAGCGAGAGCTCGCTGAAGAACGGGGCAAAATGTAATGCAGGATTGCCCAGAGGATGGAGAGGGACTATAATGGATAAAGTGGTGAGCTGCAGGCCTGCGCTGGTGCTTCCATGCAGGGGAGCTGTGAGTCCTAATGAAGAACATGAGAGCCATAATTGGCATGGGGAAAAAAATTCTCAGGTGTCAGCACAAAGGCTGACTCCTGCTTCCCCAGGCAGCAGCTTGCAAGGCTGCTGCAGTTTTTCAGTCACGATTATCCTGCCATACTGCTATGAGTTCTCAAAGAAGAAAGTATTTTCTCAGAGACGCTCTTCAAGCAGAGGAAAGCATCATCCAAATCACAGAATCAGCCAGGCTGGAAGAGACCTTCAAGCTCATCCAGTTCAACCCATTACCCAGCCCTATCCAATCAACTAGACCGTGGAACTAAGTGCCTCACCCAGTCTTTTCTTGAACACCTCCAGGAATGGCGACTCCACCACCTCCCTGAGCAGATAATTATCTGGGTGATAATGCCAACAGGTTCAGTTAAGGATGGCTACCCAGGAGAACTGCACCAAAACAAAAAAGAAGGGAGTTTAGGTTTGAGGGAAATGATAAAAATGTCTTTTTATTCCTATGTCATCAAGCACTGCTGACAAGTCATAAGGAGAGAATTTTTTGACACCTTGGGCAGGGGCTGTGCAGCACACAAGGCCACTGTTGGGGAGGGACTGCAATTATAACGTTAAGAAACAGAGAGAGAACTAAAGCTAAGGCTTTTGTCAACAGGCCATGGTCAATAGGCTTTTATAGTTACTTCCTCTCCAGTAGTACTTCCTGCAAGAGGCCAGTTCTCACATGATCTCCATCACTTGAACCCCGTGGATGAAACCCTCCTTCCTCTGAGGCAGCCCATTCTCCTCCCCTTTAAGAGCTGATTTCCCCTAGAATCTGGAACTGTTTCATGAGAAAGCTGACCATAAATAGTTATTTTTTTCTTACAGAGATAAACTAACAGCAGCACACTAACACCTGCAAGCCCTTGATTTTGTTGCAAGTATACCGGGTGGACCCCACCCACAGAAGATGCCGTCCAAAGAGGCTTTTCTTCTTTGTCTTACCTGGGTGGGAAATGGTTGTGCCAGGTGGCAACCCCGGAGCACAGGCAGAGCGGACAATATACACCAGCACAGGATACTTAGAAGATGCAGGGTCTCTTCTGTGTGCTGCAGCTGCTGGGTATCAGCCATCTCCTCGTGTGGGGATCAGAGTTTCTAATCTTCTGCCTGCTTCTGGGCTGGGCTGGCAACACAGTCAGAGCTGTTCTGAACCTACCAGATAGCCTGAGAATGAACAGGGTATTTTGTTACTTACCAAACCCAGGTGTTGGCATCAATTCAGTGGGGCTGTTTTCTGCATAACAGTGCCAAAGGCTTTCAACCTACCTGCCCTCCCTGTCCAAAGCTGCAGTCAGCAGGGGAAGTGGCAGAGAGCGGAGCCTGACTCAACAGCAGCTATTGCTCATTTTCTTGTCACTCTACAGGTCACTGGCTGGCAGAAATCTCTGCAGAAATGCATCTAAAAATATTTTGAAAACTTGGCCTCTGCTGATGAGAAAATTGTGGTGACTCATGCTCCCATCAGCTCCAGACTTGATTACTGCAATTTGATGGACTGAGAAGCCGATATTCCACCGAGACCGCAATTTGCTTAGGGGAGCAGCTGAGAGGCCTCATTGGCACCAATTGCTTCCAACACATCTCTCTTGTCCTTTAATCACTAACAAATTTAATTTCACTTCTCACTGAAGATCTCAATCTCCACCTTTCTGGCAAGAGAACCATTTAGAGGCTGCTTTCATGACCTCTGCTATAGCTATAGATGCTAGCATGAAGCAGACTTGCCTGTAGTGATGCCTCACACCTGCATTTCCTGGCTTTGCTCCCTGTTGTCCTGCAGATCTGAAGCTAATGCACAATCCTTGTCCATGCTGCTCCAGAAGATTGCTTAGCACCTGCAAGATGTTTTCCATTGAATGAGAATTCTAAAGGAGCCATACATATAAACTGTGAAGATTTTAATTCAAAATACCTCCCCAGAGAAGTCACAGTCTAATGATCACAAGAGACATCGTGGTTTAAGCAAGATCACGGGAGAGGTGACAACTCCCTCTCCTGACATTGTTCTGATACCACTGTCGTTTTAGCCGTGGAGATTAGGGCTAAGGGACAAAGGGGGCTGGGTTTGTTAGATGTTGCGAAGGACAGGCCATCAAATCCGAAGTGGAATACTCCTCATTTACTCTCCTCATGTGCTACATTATCAGGGAGCTTTGTTAGAACAATGGCAGGGCTTTTCAAACGGCTTCCCCAGGGAGATGCTCAGCGGCTTAACAGCCCTTGCACGGGAGATGTGCAAGTGTAACCAGGGGCAGAATTTAGCCTCTTCTCTACTGAACCTGGATGCGTTCCTGGCACTTTATAATAACAGTAATATAAATGCATTTGGATTATACCAAAATGGAGAAACAAAGATTTAGCCCTTTACTGTGCTGTAATTCCCCAAAGCATCAACATCTATTTAAGTGCAAAATAGTCGACAGTTTACAAACACAATGCTGCGATCATCTGCTGTAAAGGTTCTATATGAGATTATGATTCAACACAAAACACAATTCAGTGTCTGAAATTCCATTTTTAATGTCAGAACAACATCAAAAAGTAGCTCTTTCTCCATATGCAGCCTTGCAAGAAAAATGTATATCAGCGACTTGGTCCTTTCTAGTGATGTCTACATCTATAACTGCTCATCTCTTATGCACGTAGGCACTTGCACATAAACAAATGTGCTCGCAGACAGACAATATTTCATCTCGCCTCCTAACCTCCTGCTGTCAAGATATTGCCACAGAAAACCACACACAAACAGAACTAACAGCTCCTCTTTCCCTGGCTGCCAGAGTAATGTAGGGGACTCCTGTAAACCCAAGCTACTGGATTACTTTCCTTTTGCTCTGTGAACAAGCACAACTGTGCAGCTTCTGCTGAAATTGCCTTTTCTGTCATGTAACCTGTTCGCACTGACTAAAGCGTCTAGAGAAAAAACACCACCACCATTTTAACTACATGAAAAAAGTATTTAGCTTTGACCTATTCCTGGGGTCATCAAAAGCTTCTCAGTTCAGCACAGAAAAAAAGGAAAGAAAATGTTGGAGTAACTGAACACAAAGAGCTAAGTTTCCTTATGACCTCTGAAGTGCTTTTTTATTGTTTGGGCTTTTCTTTTCCTCTGTACTCACTGGATGGGATTATAGAAACACAGAAGAAGTGATCCTGATATTTTAACATAGGCAAAGTCTTCCTCTGCCGTCAGTTTTGCCTGGTTATGCTTAATACCAGATCTCTCTCAGCTGAATTTAACCCAAAGAGGTGTAAAGATTCAGAACTGTTCTAACTCTCTACTTGAAATACTGTTGGAGTTCAGTGAATGACTTTTCAGCTGATAACATTTTGCAGTACTCCAAAAACATTCTTTCTCCAAGTTTAGTTTCTGTGCAGCTCACAGATTGCTTTTCATTTAAAGAACAAGCAAACAGCCTAAAGGCTTAGCCACAAAAGAACAAAACATAGGCAACAGAGGTAAAAAGCTGACGTAGAGAATAAGCAGTTTTGATTTGCCGTTAACAAAATGAAACTCCAAACCATTCTGTTTATTAAAGACATATGGGCATAACAACAAGTCATAAACCAAACATCTTCACAGTCTTTAAACATAACAGAATTGATATGCAGAATTAAGCTTCACTAAGCATGGATTTAAAAGATGTATTTCAGGTTTGATTTACATTCCCTTTAGACCAACACCTCCAACACTCATACACAATATTTTTGGCTGACCCAAGCAATCAACAAGGACTTTGTAACGGCTCTAACAAAACTCCCTCTTCAAATCAGTTTGAAATAGTCATAAACATAGAAACAATTTAAAACAGAGCAAAAAGGACGCGTTCAGTGAAATCTAAGCAAGTCTGCTGGATGTACTGAGAGCAGGAGATTCAGTACGTAGAGGTAGCTCAGTAAGGGTACTTGCAGTGTTCTGACTGTTTAGCATTGACACAACCACTGTAAGTTGCTGTTGCTTGAACTCTTCCTAGATATGCAAAAGCCACGAGCACTCTTTCTGGGCTTGGTGCTTTGCCATTCAAAGCCAACAGAAAGAGTGCTCCATTTGAGGGGTGAAGTCTTTATATACTCCAGATGTTCAGGTTTATGAAAAGATAACAAAGCCAAATTGTCCTGAGCCTGGACTCTGCTGTGAGCAGGGTTTCTAAGCTCAAAGGATTTTTTTCCCCCAGATGGAGCCAGTTCCTGGCTAGCATGCTTAAGGGGAATCTTGATTTGGCCCAAGAATACAAAGCTATCCTGTCCAGTTACCTCACAGTCTGGCCTGCTGGTGGGTCTGACTGTCCCATCTAGGGATGCACTGATCAAAAGGGTGAGCTCATCACTGGCTAGTGAGAAGTGAGCACAGCCCTGGGGGGCACAGGTGGTGGGCAGTGTCCCTCAGTGCTCCCACCTGCTCAGTGTGCAGAGCTCAATGCTCCTTCAGGGAATGAAAGAATTCAGCATGCCACCTCACATACCTTTGTGACATGCTTATTTTACTGGTGACGACAGTTCAGAACAAGGTGACACCGTCAGCTCCCAGCAGCTCCTCAGAGATGGTGGCAGTGCCACCTTGCTCTGACTGACCACCAGGTAAAGCACCGAGGAGTGCTACCAGATTATCTTTCCGGTGTTCTCAGGAATAGCAGACCAGGAAACCCAAGCACACCGTTTCTCACTGAGGCAAAAGGATATGAGTTTCATGTGCCTATTGCCATGCAGAAGACCTTAGCTCCTGTAAATGGCTACAGCCTTCTCAGAGCTGTGACATCTGCCTAAGATCCACTCACAGCTGTTGATACTCCGTTGCACCATTAACTGCAATGTCAAGCACTGCACACGTGAAACTTCTGCATTTACATCGATCCTGCTTTGACCTATTTCTTTCATTCCTTGCAGTGTTTGAATGCACAACTGCCAGCACCACATTCACCTCAGAGCCTGGACTTGGGTACGCTTCTGAAGCCTTACCTGTTTAACTACACGTCTGTGTTCCTTGCACAACGCTGCTCTTAGAAACAGCATTTTGTATTTTTTTAAATGTAAGTTTATTTAAAAGGTAACATTTGATGCATGAAAAAGTTGTGACTGATTGTCAAATTAGCTGAGGGAATGTTCCTGTTGCTATAAGGATTCTTTTAACTGGGGGGGGGGGGGGGAAATATTGTCAACTTTCTGGTCCTCGCAAGCTATTATTCATTACCAGTGCAGCACTATAGAAAACTACAATCAAGGCTCTGTTTCAATATTAGCATCCTAAATTCTGTCACTGCAGAACTCCCTGCATTGCACTGGGGGAAGAAAAAGAAGAAGAAAAAAAAAAGAAGACCAAAAATCCAGGGGTAAATGATAAAAGATCTCCTAGCTGCAAACACAAATACTTCACTCATAACCCAAGCACCAGACCAGCTCTTTGAAGAAGCTTATGAGGCATTTAAGATATACAATGGCACAATATCATACAATGGAATTGAAAGAATTTTTTGAGAAACCATTACCTTTGAAGGAATGTCTAGACAACTGTGTCAACAAATGCAAATAATTCATGCTTTTCAGCTTCTATCCAATGGATGGCCCCATGCTGAGTATACACAAACTCAGAAGAAAAAGGCATGTCACAGTCATATGACTGGGAAGTGTAACAGAGTCACACAGAAATTCAAGTCAATCTGAAAAAACCCCTTCAGAAAGCTCTTGCCCAGGGTAAGCCAGCAGTGGGACAGGCTTCTGGCCACTGGTTTAAACCGGAGGTGCACCCTGGCTTCAAACAGGGGCAATGGAAGAACCAACAGCTCTTAGTCGTGACCACTCGCTCAGGTAGAAAAATAAAACCTCAAGAACTCCAAAATACTGTACAACCTCTTGCAGTAACCAACAAAGTGGCTTCTGGAAACAACGTTTTCACCAAAAATGCATCTGTAAGGCACTTAACTGGTACTTTGATATATATATATATATAAAAAAATAAAATATGCACTGCAGCAACATTCACAAGCACCCAGCTGTATCAATTGTCTGTGTGTACAGTACATATATACATTCACTGTGACACAGGCCATCTCCAGAGTTAGACCTTCACCGGTGCTTTGGGCTGCCTGGTTAACTTCTGTGCCTGTGAACAGCAAACAGAACAGTCACCACTTTATGTTCTTAAGCACAACCGACAGCAACACAGAACCACAGAATGAACCAGGCTGGAAAAGACCTTTGAGATCCTCCAGTCCAACGTGCGCTCTGGGGAGGCTGAGTGAGGAGTCAGCATGCTGCTGACGGGCCCCATGGGGCTTGGTGCTGAAGGTTTTGTCTCCGATAGCCCTTCATAACCTCCTCATCCACAGATAAGCCTCAGCAGAGGAGCCAGAGGGAACACGGCTGCAATACCAGTGAGGGAAGCAGAGGTGGGTCTCAGATCTCTTTTAGAAAACAGCTATTTGGATCCCACTCAAAGCACTTGTAGCACGGACACAAGAGCTTCTGACCCACTTACGGAGAGGCTGCAGACATTTTCTGCCAACGCATGTGTGTTCCCTGGCCTTCTTCCATATGGCTCAAAGCCTGCTCAGAGTATAGTCACCCCTGCAGCGGTGGACATCGCACGCTGATGATTATGTCTGCCTTCCTTTCTGAGAAAAGGTAAGAAGAAGCCAAAGCACATCAGCCCAGAGGGGATCTTGTGCCATCTGATGACACTGCAGCTCTGGCCTACTCCCTAAGGAGGGGAAAAACCACGTGCCTTTACTTGATGGCAGGGCCCAGCTCTGTACTCCCCACGGGCCAACTGAGCTATTTATTTAGCATTTGACAGAAGTTCAGCTCACTCAAGTGCCAGGTGTGCATGCTTCTCGTTTGGCAGGGAGCAGCAACTCCAACATAGGAGGCAAATATGAGTGGCTTAAAAGTTGTCAGGTTTTCAGCTGACCTGTAGTCACTCTGAAAGATGTCTGCTGTACCCTCTGCAGCACGAAAGCTCACTGCTTTCCTCTGCAGGACAAGCTGTTCCGAGAGGGAAATGAATGAAATCTGCAGATGCCTGAAATCTGGAACCTCTGCTTTCCTTAGCCTTTTGGGTGAAGTGCCTGTCGAGTGAGAGACATTATCATATCCAGCGGGCTGGCTACACAAGCCACGTGCAGTTGGAGAGATGTCTGATGGCTCTTCCTTATTGTAGTTATTAACCTTTAATATTGTACATTTAAAGCTTGTAAGCACTGCTTGAAAAACGCTCCAGCACAAATGTAAACTCTTTAAAAAAAACCAACACCAAAATAAACCCCCAAACCTTTAAAAATAAATAGGTTCTATTCCCCTCAGAAACACCAGCTTTCAGCAGAGCCAGCATTTAGCTATTGTTAAATCCAGCCGCTGGAGATTAGTCTTTTTGGGCATTATTCAGCAAGAGACTTCATTCCACATTTTGTTTGGAGAAACAATTGTTTTTAACTCTGTAGTTTGGCAGGTGCTGCTGCCATATTTACAAACCAGAAATACCTCAGTGCAGATGAAGCTCTAAATATTTAAATGCAATTTCATACCACCAGATCACATGTACTATCATAATTAAGTAAGGATGTCAGCGTAGCTGAGCACTGTGACTGGATAACCGTCTCCCCCTGCAAGAGAGATGCCAAAATGAAGCCAAGGTGTTTAGAGAAAATAAACATCAAGGGTGATGATGACATGTTTATTTTCAAAGGGGGAGACCGTTATCCAGTCACGACATTCACTTCTGTTATACTTATTATAAGGGTACCAGACCCAAGCTCATTGATTATTTTTTCCCAAAGAGTAATTAAAATAACATTTGTGAATAATATAGAAGACCAACTGAAGAAACTGCTGCAACAGAACAATCCCCCAAAGTGGTTCCACAGTCGCATTGCAGCCTGATTAGCACTGGAGGTTTATTTGATGCTTAATGAATAAGAAACTAGCGCTGGTGAACTGTAAATCTCTCCAGTACTGGTTTTCTGATGCCCTGTTTACAGGCTGTGTTGACTTGCACCAACTGACAGCAGCCTCCAAAGGCCATTAACGTCCCCACGGACCGGGGAGAACTGGATGAGCTCCAGCCCTGCTCCTGGTCCTGGCAGCAGCGAACAGTGAGGTGCTGAAGAGAAGGCAGCATCGTAGTGATCGTTCTGTCACCGGCTGTGACACTGTCAGCTTTCAGTTGTCTTTCTGCAGGAACAGCATGGAGTTTTCATCACACGATCTCCTGATGATTTCTGATTTAAAAACCCTCGTGCCTTTCAGCCTGATGGAAAACCACACATGATTCTCAGCTTCCCATCTTTGGCTACTCAACAAAGTACGATTTCTGGGCTCAGTTCCTGAAAATTCAGACTTTTCTTGCTTTTTTACAATTCACCTAACCAAAAGTGGAGCCATGCAAAAATCACTGATTTTGGGAAGGCATTCAAGTTAGCAAGGTGACTTTAGTGGAGAGTGAAACTAGTAAAAGAGTAGCATGCTGGGGGGTTGCTGAAGATTGCAGAAAAGGGTTCTCTACTGACAAGTAAAGAATGCAGAGCAGTGGTGGTGTGGAGCTTCTCGCAGTAGGTGACTTAAAACGGTTATCCAATTCTGCCTCAGTTGCTGCAATTTCTTGATCCTTGTTATCTCCAAACATTCAAGACAGCACTAAAATCAGCTGCACAGCCTAGCGTTCTCTGAGGTGGTTACTACTGTTCTGAGACCTGACTAAAACCACTGCAGTTATTTCACACAGATCATATAATGGCTGTCAGTTGTCAATAGCTTCAACGCGGACTGCAACAAGCACCTCTCAAATCAGTTACGTCGATGCAAAGCCCTTTAGGTTATAGTCTGTAACTGGCATGAAATGTGGTGCAGCAGCCCCCTGCCGACATTTTGCTATTGGGAAAGGGTCACCCAAGTAGAAAAAGAAATTAAAAGGTTTTAATCCTGCTGCAGTTCCATTCAGAAGGTGCCCTCCTTTTACCCCGTTTCTCCAGTCCCCATGCCAGTGGGCAGACCTTTGTCACGGCTCCACAAACGAGAACCAAAGCTGTGATTATTAGCTAAAGATGGAACCATTCTTACCGGGCATCATCTGAATTCTTGCTTTCAATTAATTTCTCATTTGAACTAACTGTAGTTCTCTAACATCAAGATCTGAACCTTTTCAGAGCCAGGAGGGATAGAGTTCAGCATTTAAAATTTGATACTACTTTGCTGCCATGAAGGGAGCAACGACACAGAAAAATCCCTACCATGGGATCTCCAAGGAGGAACCTGAGGAGTTTAGGATGCATTTAGGTATTTCTTTTTCCCTCAAAGCACAGTTCATACATGAAAACCAGTAACTCTTACCTTTTGCCTAGAAACCATCCAAGATTTTATTGTTGGTACCAACAGACTGCCAAGAAGAATCTGAGCTGGATGATAGATCAGTAAGGGGACGGAGATTAAGGACAGGTGCTCGTAACCCGCAAAGACTATCTTCAGCATTGGAATTCCTGCAGGCAGAAAAACAGGAGGCAGACTCTCACCTCAGGCTCTGAGCATCAGACAGAAGTAAAGCATTGTATGCTGCATTGATGTTTCACCAAAAAGAAAATCCACAACAAACCCAAAGGAAGCAAATGAAAACTCGGAAGTTTTATCTAAAAAACCCAACCCAACTCAACCAGCAGGAACAAGAACAGAAAAATACACTGCAGAGAAAGTTCTGGGGCAGAAAGGAAAGAGCAGGGGAATGCCACAAAAGATATTTTCTAATCTAATTTTCTAATTCAGTAAGACTTGATATAAAATACCTTCTGCTATAGCACAGCTGTTCAGCTGCTGAGTAGAGTTCTGTACTGCTTATTTACTACTCCCTCTCACTGTGATCTGTGTTGTGTGACTGTCCTCCATCCAACCTGCTCAGCTCCTGCTTGTAACCTTTCAGTCCATTCATCAGTGGAGGATTGTGTTTTGCTGCCATACAACTTGGCAGTTGACAACCTTCCTGCTTTCACTGATCCATGCAGGCAAGGCAGAGTCAAGTACTCTGCAGGTGAGTGCTTGTGTTAGAGAATGAAGTGCTCTGCTTCTGTGTGTTTCAGAAGAGATACAGCATGAGAGAGAAAAAGGTTTAGTGAACTTAAGTAAGCAATCTGAAGTGATTCTGCCTATGAAGAGTTAGGGAGCAACTGGAGTTGAGAAGTTGCTAGGTGCTGGAAGAAAGAAGTGCCAAGAGCTGGAGAAGAGTCATTTTGCCTAAGAGTTTGAATCTGCACTCAGCACTGCTAAGTCTATTAGACATGTCTGTGCATAACCTTCCCCCTTGATGATGGGATATGTAAAACAAAATTCGATTTAGCTTTGCAGTAAGGACGCTGAATGTCCTTCCTTGAACACGTTGTTGTTCAAAATGATCTGTTTCGGTCTTGGAACTTTGCTACCATGCTCCACAAAGCATAGGTGTGGGCAGAACTCGCAACCATCTCTGTCTTGCTTGACCTGAAGCTTGCAGGTGCCAATAAGAGCAGCTGCATTTTCTCAGGAGGCCCCGGAGAACAAACCTTCTTTTCTCCCCCATCTTAAATGCCATCCTAGGAATCTCCTGCCAGCATCAGCCTTGCAGTGAAGCAGATTGCACACAGCTTTCACAGAGTTCATCAATGGCAGAGATGGGAACGGAGCAGATCCAAAGTAACTGAGACATGCTTTAAATGACTACATTCTCTGAAAGAAAAGATGAGAAGTTCCTGCCTAAAAGGTAAATTCTCTCGAGGAAAGCCATTTCAGTAAACTAAGAAAAGGAAATTGAAGTTGTCAAATATAAATAGAAAATACTATAATTAGTGTGACAATATAATTAGATTACCGGGTGAAAAGAGGTTCTTAATTCACAGCTTGTTTAAGTATGTGTCACAACAACAGGTTCCTGTAAGCCACTAATGTGCAATTAAAGTTGCTGCTATCTACCAGGAAAAACTGGTGAAGAGAGGAAATCACAATAATTTTTTGCAGGTGCATATTAGGTTAATGGAAAAAAAAAGCCTTGTTGCAATTTCATGCATTTTCTGGTTTTCTTTTTTAATCCCAACTTTGCCAGTCTGCAAAAACCTCTCAGAAAATATTTCATGACAGAGAACTACAGACTCCAGGCACAAATGCTTCTGGCAGCAATATTAGCACAAAGCTGAACAAACCACCAAGGGTTTTATTTGTTTTTTCAAATGTTGTCTGGGCTGGTTTCGGTAGCAATGCAAAGTAACTGCAAGCATCAGTACGACTGCTGATGTTTGCCAAAAGCATACAACTCATGCAGATTCCCAGTTACGAAAAACTAAATTATCTTAAGGGTTACTTTTCCCTCTCTTTGAAAAATTAAATAGCTGCATAATGACATTGTATATAAACAGCCTTACTGTGAGAATGTGTGTCCCGGATCTGAGCCGGCCCAACACGGCGACGGGCGCAAGCCACCTTATGTCTCTTCCTCCTCCAAAGAAAGAGGAAGCATGGTACCCTGCTGGGTGAGGAAACAGGACTACAGAGCTGTAGCAGAAGGGAGGAAGCACCAAGATGGTCCCACAGATATCACTTACAAACAACATCATTGGTATTCCCAGCTTTTAACCCCAAATTTCCCTCTTCTCCTTTGTTTGGCTATATTTCTCCTAGTGCTCCTTGATGTTCCAATCTTCCCCCTTGCTCTTTGACTTTGGTATTAAGAGGCCTCTTTCCGTGTTCTGTTTGTATTTTCTCCCTTCCTCCTTTTTCCTCCTCCTCTCCACTTCCATGCTTCTAGTCTGCTTGACTTTGCTTCCCAAGACCTTTGATTCTGCTCACTTGCAGCAGTGTAAATTTTGGGTACTTCCACTGAAAGCACTGAGCCCCACCAAGTGCAGGGCAATCGAGGGAAATTAGGTGTGTGACACAGAGTACATTTGATTTCCCTCTCTGTCTGCATCCCAAGTCAGCCCATTTCAGATAACTTTGCAAACCTGGGGAAAAGCTAGCAGGAGAAAAGCTGTTTATTTGTGACCATCTACAAGGGCAAGGGAGATTGTGAGCACTGCTTTTACAGGCTGGAATAGGAGTGCCCTCTTTGGTCTCTGTTGCTCCAGGGTATTCCAGCTTGGCTCCAAGGCTGTGGTTCACCAGCCCTGGTCCAAGGCCACTGTTTCTCTCGTTGCCTGCACAGCTGAAATGTGTTTATCCTTCCCCCAGCTCTGCACCCAGCGTAACCTCCCACACCCTCCCCCCCTTTCTCCTCTGCTACTTTCACCTTTCTTAAAAGGCCCATGAAAATATTATGCTGCAGCTCACTACATTTAGTTAACTGTAAAATAATCATAATAAAAAACTCCTAAAAGAGATGAAGGTATTTTTAAGAGAATTTAAATATAGGACTCTTTTCATCTAGCTATCACCGCAGTAATATAAATGAAGCAAATTAATTTTAATGCTCCAAGGTACTGATTCTGTGTCACTGTCACTGACAGGATCCAACCAGACTTTATGAGATGGCATTTGACTTTATGGAAGTGAGCACTGTGCACGCATTTACAATTTTACAGGGACTTTAAGCTGTCATGCTGAAAAATGTTTATAAAACATTAATCAAAAAATGCCTCTTTAATACAATGCATTGTCTGAGAGATGTTAGAAGGCACATATTGTAAATGGATTCTTTTTCTGACTAAAGTAATTTCTACCCAAAGCCTTTCCCCACTGCTATACAAGTACACAGTGTGGAGAGATAAAGAGCACTTTCTCAGCACATTACTACCTGATCCAAACACTTGGGAAATCACTAATGTACAGCATGCCATATTTCCATGTCACACATGACACATTTGTCTAAAATTACCCAACAGAGTTTGACATTGCAGCATATTCCATAGCAGAGCTTTCAACTGACATCTGCCAAGTAAGAACTTCAACTAGGAGCTTTCTTCTTCTAACAAGCAAGTAAGAGTTTTCTTTTATCCTATACCCATGATGGAAGTGATAAAACAATAAGTACTGGAAATAAGGGTTTGGTTTTTTTTCCTCTTTCAGTATGTTTATTTTATGCTTGCTGAATGTGTAAGCTCCCCTTAAAGCACCGTTTCATCATTTGCTGTTTTCTATCACATTGCAATGGATTCAGAGAACCTAACGGAACATTTTTATCACCACTGACACCCAGACCATTATCTCCCACACCCAAAGCAGAATTATTGCCAGATGCTCTACTTACTTCACCATATAGGTTTTTCCCCTTCAATGTCTTCATAACAAACAATTTATCCTAACCCTTTACTGCTTACATTACTGAAAGACATGAAATGCTGCAGCATTTCTTCTTAGGGAAAGAGGTTTTGGGACAAACAAAGAGGTCATTGGTAGGGCTATGGCACCACCAGGCATTCAGGCATCGGAATGCCAAATGACCCTCACAGAGAGGCTCTGGAAATGCTCTGAAGAAAAGCCTTAGCCTCTGGACTTTCAAATTCACCCTTCTGCTCATCAATACATTTCAGAACTCGTCAACTGCCATGATCTTCAAGTGCAACATACCAAATGAATCAAGTGTGTGATGGCATCCTCCATGACACCCCTCATGCTGCTCCCCTTCTGGAGGATCCTCTCAGGGCTTGATGTGAAGGGAACACTGCTAGGTCAAAGAGCTATTTCTTTTCTTTTCCACTGAGAAAGGGCCTGTAAAGAGGGCCATAAGGGGCATATATCATATTAAAACCCTCCTAAGCTGCCAGAGCAAGGGAGCTCTGAGCTCATCCCTGCAAAGACAGGTTGTTCATGCAGATGGCTACCAGAATGGCAAGATGCTCCTACTCTCTTGTTGGAAAACTTAAGGGCTTCCCTGATTCTTCCCAAGCAAATCACATTTCTGTAGTTAGTTTTGAGGAGACAGAAGTTTAGAAGCTCTGCCTGTACTCAGTGAAGGCCAGGGAGCGAGAGAAGTTGTCTCTTGCCCTTGTTCAGTTAAGACACACTGAGACCACAACAGAAGATCTTTGGCCAAATTAACTTTAGTTGGTTTAAGATTCTTTTTCCTAGATCCATTCCCTCTCCAAACATGCACTGTACTCATATTAATAGCTCTTCCATCAGAGCAGTTTGTTTCAGCAGTGGGAATAGCTGAACAGTATCTGGCAAACCATAACAATACAGATATTTGTTTGCAGCTGAGCATTCCCATTTCAGCTGAAGAAAGCACCTCCCAATGTAAATCACATCAGAGGGAGGACAGATTAATTGAAGCTGAGCCCCCCAAAAGAAGAGCCAAGTTCCTCCCTGGTGAAAAATGCCTCAGAGAATAATTTGGTAGTCCTTTTCCAACCCCACTCCGGCTGTAATTCTGAGATTTCTTTTGCTCTTGGCCTTAGCCAAGAGATCCTAAACCTGAAAGTCATTTGTAATCTGCAAAGGAATCAAGGCTGAGAGAAGGTAATAGATATTTCTCCTGTCCAGAAGGAAGTAACAGTGTCAAGGCAAGAGTCCACCTGCAGTGGCCAGACAAAGGTTTACAATGCACAATGATTTGTGGCACATTTGGTTCAATCACACCTTGGTGATGAAGCCTAACATTGCCATGGAAATGCCCATTGCCCTTCTGCCCCATGCATGCTGTACCGAGACTTGTGCTTAAGATATTCTCGATGAAAAAAAAGACTTCTTTTTCCTTTTCCATATGTTTTCATATTTCAGGTCACTGATAACTGTAATGGAAAAGCAAAAACCAGGCTGACAAAGTGGTAAAAGCGAACATCTGAAGGGCAGGTTTTACAAGGGACTGATGGTGAGACATTAAGGCAATCTGGAAGAGCTGTAGAGGAAAACTACAGCTGCAGAAAAGGGAATCTGGAAGAGCTGCAGAAAAAAAATGGAGGAGGGCTTGGAGGTCTGCATGGACCCTCATCTTCTAAACCATCCCTCTCCTTGGGAAAGAGCATCATTTGACCAGAATATTCAGCAAGCCCCCACATGACATTAGATGACTCACCTCTTTCAGAGTACTGAGATTACTGGGAAGGCTCTGAACTGAATCAGAGATTTGGTCACAATATTTGACACAAAGTCACACCAGAATGCAAGAATCTGAGCCCCACACCATGTTGTAAAACCCTGGACCGGTCTAACATTTAAATAAAGGAGGAGGAAGAGAAATGAATGAGAAATAAGACAGTTCTCTTGCCACAAAATCTAACAGTAATTTAATAAAAAGAGATTAAAACCTAATATGCTTTGGCTGCTTTTACTAACTTTTGTTCTTCAGGTAAGTGGCTTGCTACACTTATCCCCCAAAACAGCAGCTTAGGCGCAATGTAAGGACAGCTACCAGAACATCTTGATTACTGTCAAGCTTTAAGTAAATACAAATGTAAAAGGTGAGAGGGAAAGAAAGAAAAGTGCAGTTTGTCTGTTTCTGAACGGGTGCACCCAGATTGGAAGTGATGTCTGATGAGTAACACAGGCAATCTCACCAGCTGCTGACGAGGAAACATTTACCACCAACAGCTGAGGACTTGTGCCTTAGACTCCCAAACACCTCCACCTGTCTGACAATATGGTGGTAGTCATCAGTTAGCAGGGAAATCAAGAATGAATTGAACCACCATAAGTCACATTTTAAATGTGACTCATCCTTAAACTGACACAACAATGCAGGCATGGCAACGTTGCAAGCTGATCCTCACACTTCAGTGCTTGCTTTATTGCTTTGGATATCAGCTTACTCTTTATAACATACTGCAGGCACAAGGCAAATTCCTCCTTGGAATCCACCTGCAATATCTAAACTATGAACTTTAAAAACTTGCCTTCCCTTCTCTACAGTTTTTGGAAAGTTTAATAGGTTAGACACACTAGCAAAAGGAGTTCTGGACAAAGAGATCAGCAAATACCCTAATAACACAAAGCAGAGATTTGATTCATTTGATTATTTCATTGAACATTAGCTAAGGCTCAGATTTCTCAGCATTTAAGTTCTGACTACGTGGATTTTATTTACACATATTATTTTAAAAGCCATTACAGAACTTGTTTTACAGTTGTTGTTGTTGTGTTTGTAAAGACAAGTAGGAAAGTTTTTATGCTCCAAGCTGTTTCCTACTATCTTTTCATCAGATGCCATTTTGGTAAAGCTTTTCTTCTCCTGAAACCTCGCTGCAAAGGCAGAACACGATACAGAAATTCATCATGGATGGCAAAACAAGAAAATGCTTCTTTTTAAAACACCAACAGTAACTATATTTGTTAAGAATACTGGCATAATTTGCCCTTTACTTCTCTCTTCACCTAGTTTCTGTGACCAAGGACAGAAGATATGAGGTGAGCAAAGCTTTAGTGCTCCAGCCATCTGGGAAGGCACTTTGAGAGAACAGCTGAAATGAAATACTGAGGCACACTTTTTACTGTTCTAAAACTCTGTGGGATAGGTTTACGTGCCTGCAGTGGTCATGGAAGCTTCTTGAGGAAGATCCCTCCATCAGATTCCCAAGTGCATCCAGCAATAGGAGATTTCTGTATTTTGCTGCTGCTGTGGATTTTTCACATCTTTGCAGCCACAGTTTGAGAAGTGTCTGGAGTCAGCAGCTCAGACTGGCTGCCAGAAGGTGCGCTGAGCGCAGCAAATGTAGATGCAACTCTCTCAGGGAGACTCAACATCATCTTCGATACTCACCAGCTTTAGCATGGGTGACACTTGTAGCCTCTGCCAGCTTGAGGTAAGAAAAAAAAGACTTTGAGTCCTGTCCAAACACGGCTCTTCCCCAGGGTAACCTGTCAGCTGGCTGCTGAACAGAACGGTACTTTGGCAAAGGAGATCAATTAACATGAACTGGTTTTGCTGGGGAGGGAGGGCTCTCTTGTCATGACAGGTTTACAGATGGATATGTGTGTTTATTTCTTTTTTTTTTTTATTACTATTATAAAGAGGTAGGAGCTTGCTGTCACTAAAGCCCTGCAATCTGGTTTTTAGTGTCTGATGCAATTTCAGGTGCGTGTCTGGGAAGACACACGACCAAATAAATAATTGGAGAGGTGCAACTCTGAACTGACAATTGTTATTCATCGATCTCTTTCTGCAAGTCGAGATTGAGAGATGTAAGCTTCAAGTGAATGAGATCTCCTGGGTGAGATTCTTCAGTTCAAACACAGTAAACAACTGTTGTCCTCTGATGCACATTTTAGTACTGCTGGAGGCAAACTTTCTAAATATTAATAAAAAGCCTACTACTGGCAGAGTATATAGATGAAAAGGAAGCCCTGGGAGCTGGTACAGAATTTCTTGCCACATTCTCAGTTTAATCAAAGAAACATGCATCGCAGGTCAGAAAGGAAAGGAGATTCCCTAATTTACTCCAGTATTTCCCCTTCTGGAATCAGAGAGAGGCCAAAACTGAGCAAACTGTAATAGGCTGTGAATCTGGTGATTAAGAGCCCAGTGTCCAAAAGCTGTTGTAACTCACTGGACTGTGCTACTTCCTACCTTCAGACTGACCTGCCAGCACATTTCCTGCCTGGAAGCACAGTCTCTAGGGATGCTCTGCTCTGAAGAAGACAAGCAGGGTGTGCTGGCCCAGCCATGTGTATGAGTAGCATGAGAAACTCTTTAAGAGAGATACTCTGGCACAGAGTATCAGAGTGACTACAGCCTGTGCAAGCAGAAGCATTCCTGTTATTCCAAACTACAGAAGCCTTCAGTCTAGGTTTGATTTTGCTAACGTTCTGATATGGTATCTCTGCTGGAAGGAAGCATTCTTTGGGGTCTGCTGAGAACAAAGACATGCCAATTACATAGTAATAGCCTGACAGGTAACACCGTTTGGTAAGAACCAAGTGTTGGAAGACTGCTGAGCTAGGAAAGCAAATCCACCTGCCCTCAGGTGGGGCTACAAAAAAGATGCTAACATGAGAGAAGTGCAATAGACCGAGGTGCTTCTCCTCTCCCCACGAATGTAACATGAAGCCCTCAGTTCTTATTTTCCAGAGGCAGAAAAAGGACAAAGAGAAAGGGAATCACAGAGCAGAAGAAAAAGTGCAGCCCACCACTTGCTGCTCTTTGCAAGCAGATGCAGGACTGAAAGGAGAAGAAATACTTCATTCTGGCCCAAAAAATCACAGTAGCAAAACTCATTAAAGGTATTAGCAGCCACTAAGGCCCCTGGGATATCAGATGTTTTTAACCTTCTGGTAGTAGTGAGTGGTGCATACTGACCCAGAAATGGCCTTCAGGAGATACTCGTTCTTGCAAGCATATTTCCCCCACCAGCTTCCCTTCTGCTCTCAGGGTCAGCACCCACCACTTCTAGGCAGAGCAGCAGCCAGATCATTTTCATTTACCTTGCTCTATCAGACACTTGAGGAGGACATGAGACTAAAGGTCCATAAGAGGTAAGAATATATGCAAATCCAAGGACTAATATCACTGAGAAGTGTGACACGATGCCAGCAGTAACATCTCCTGTTCAACACTCACCAGACAATTCTGAAGGCAAAAGAGAGAGCAGCAAAAGTCTTACTCTTCAAAAAACTCTCAGAGCACAATTAACCAGGATTATTTGCTAGAGCTTTATGCGAAAGCCAGAGAAATGATTCCCATGTTTATAGCTGGTCACAGTTGGTACTTTGATGAATAATCACCTCAGAGGACAGTTCTGTGCCAGGAGCAGAGAACAACCACTGCTTTTCAAAAATACCGCAGAGGATAGCTTGAATGCTCACTTAGGGCAATCACCTGCTTCTACCATCTTCTTTGCTGTTACAGAATTAAGAGATGTCTCCTTTTCAAAATCAAAGTGATCTACATTTTTGGCATGTTCTGTCTAAATGGAACAGGTGATAATCACCACAAAATAAGAGGAGTCTCTGTTCCATTAGTACAGCACCTCACAGACTTTGGGGAAAAACCAAATGAGGTAAAGGCCCAGCTAACACTAAGCAACACTGGCTTAGGCAGTGCAAATATATTATTTATCTCTGAAAAATCTTGGAAGGAGCTATCTGCAGAATACAGGGACAAGCCAGAGATAGCTGTGAGCAGACTGGAGCTGTGTGTGAGCAGGAAGCTGTCACACTGTGCAGCCAGGGAACCAGGGGAAAGACGTGGGCTGATTAATCCGTAGCCCGGGTGATGCGCTCACAGACAATTGAGTGGTCTGTGAATCTTCTTGTGTGCTGCAGCAGGCTTCTAGGAGTTGTTTCAAGCACAGACTATCAGTCCTGGACTCATGCATTAAGAAGCTGAGCACTGAGAAAATAAATATGAAATTAAAACTAAGAGAAGAGAAAGTCAGCCCTTTGCCTTTTACCTGCCAACGAACGCTAGCATTTCCTGAAAGAATTTCCTAGCTGAGGAACTTTGATTGCGTTACTCTCAGAATTCCATGGTGAAAAAACTGCTTCACTGACAAAGCCAAACGAGTTAAAAACACACTCTGCATCACAAACAATACCCTGGGTTTATTACAAGGTGGAGTTATTTTTTGTGCCTTTTTGCTGTCCATCAGGACTATCATCTGTACTTGTGGTAGCCCAAATAGGCAGCAGTGCTCCATTTGTTGCCAACAAGATAACTCTACATAGTAAATACAAAGAACAGAAGTGGAAATAGTTGTTGACAATCCTGCGTTTTACCTTTGGAGGTGTAACCTGCAGCTAGCAACTCTCTCTCTGAAACAAATAAAACAACGTTCTGCACTCGGCTGCAACTTTTGTGTAAGTGCAAGCAACAACTGCAGCAGTTTTTTGGATGAGCCACACTGATAGCTTTGCACTTCCTTGAGGCCTCGTCTCCTCTCACTGAATGAACTCCAGGGAATGGCATCACGTCGGGCTTTCCAGATGGATTATGTGAAGCCATAGCTCAATGTCATTTTCAATAGCAAGGCTCATAATTAAAGGTCAAATAGTCACTTCATCTGCAATCAATCAATAGAAGAAGTACTAATACTAAGTACTAATCAATCACTGGCAAATGCACTAATAAAAGCCATGCATCAAACGTCGGCGGATGTGTGTGCTCACATGTTTTCTGCATATATGTGAGTGGGAGAAGGGAGAAAGAGAACAAAGTGTGGGTGGATGTGCCAGAGGGCATTGTGAATGCTGCATTTATCTTTGCTCCTTGTAAGCTCAGCTCCCGTTTCACTCATTAAGTGAAACACAAATAAACATTAGTTTTTCTGCATATGTGATGCACTGTCCTCAAAAAATCCTGCCAAAGCAGCCCCCCTCCCCCAGCTTGTGCTCCTAAAAAAGAAATGCAAAGGCACCTAAGCCTGTGTCGTTTGTCCTTACACAAACATGCCCTGCACTCTGATCTTTGAGACAAAAAGTGTGTCAACTCTTGTGTCTACAAAATCAAACCCAGCATATGGGAACAGCACTCATCTCCGTGCAGAGCAAGCACTTACTCATGGTTTCGACAGTGGAAGTGGCAGTTGGCCTCATGAGCATGCACTGCATGGGAATTAGTTGGTTTCATAATATGGTGTGGGAGAAAGCGACTTATAAAAGCCTTCTCATGCCTCTCCTATTACCACTTCTAAAGCTTTAAAGCTGTCAGCTCTTCTCCCACTTTAGTCAGTGCCATTCTAAGCTCCCCAGGGAATGGGCCAGACATACCTATTTGGAGTTTCACCTGCCAAGCTGGGAGAAATCAGTTTCAAAGTGAAAGAACAAGTGTTGGGGGGTCATTTACACACCACTGCTGCAATCCTGAAGACAAACAAAGCAGAGCTCCACAACCGATGTGATACCAGACCCTGAGCTGTGCTTGTGCTTTCAGACATTGTAATGACAGAGGGAGAGGGAAAAACTGTCTGCTACAAGACAACAGAAGGGTTTCTTGACACGCAGCTCATAGGAAACACCTCTGGACAAGTAGAAAGTGACAGAACAGCACAAGAAGGGGCCACAATGCCTACATCTGCTCTTCTTTCTGCTGAGATCAGGGTGGGCAAGACTGTGCCGTGGACAGATTCAGCTGATCCTTAAAACCAAGTTAGATCTATTCTGCTCTCACCTTCAGTGAAGGAATAACACCTCGAAAGTTCCTCCTTTAGTTCTCCTACAGGAGCCAACAAGGCTTCTTTAGGATACAAAGGAGAGCAGACTAGCAGAAGAAAACTGAACTGGCTTAGCTCTCTGCAAGGGTGCAGATCAAGAACTGCTGCATGATGATACTCAGTACAGTACGTAAACAAAGAGTCCCCTTTTTGGGGGTGTGATGGCAAACCTCTATAGGACTTAAACATTCACTGTGCTTATTGTCTCAGTGTCACAGCAAGCTGCAGAAATATTTAACAGAGCACATGCAAAACTATTTTCACTGGGGAGCAAAGGGGAGACCTACACATTTGTGTTGCTAAGCACGAGCAGCTTCTTTTCTGTAGTATCACAGCTGTGGCCTAAGTTTACAGCCATCTCCAAACAGGGAGTATGTTCTGAGTTACCTGTGGTGGTGCTTTCTGTGAGTACAAGAGTAGCTGTCCTCCTGAACACAGTCCCAAACTCCAGTTTCATAGAATATTCGGCCAAGAAAGACCTAATGCCACGCACCCTATGTTCTGCTCCAAGGCAGGATCGACTTCAGTTATCAAGTCCCTGTCTGAGGCTTGTCTGCAGTGACAGGAGATTCAAGACATCAAGGCATTCTAAAGCTAAACTGTTTTACATTAGACAGGTTTCCCTGACTGGTAGGTTAAGTCATCATCAGTGTAACAAAGGCCTTCCCTTTTTAAAGTCCACTGTGAAAGTTTTTGCCTTCTTTGCATCACTCCTGTATGCATTTGAAGATCACTACTGCATTGCAGCTGTCTTCTCAACAATCCCAACTGTTTCAGCCTTCCTGAGGGCTCACATTCCGAGGTCTATGATCATTCATGGCACTCTCCTCTGATCTCTTTCCAGTTGGTCCACATAATTTTTTAATTGTGGAGCCCACAACATCATGCAAACGTCAAAAGCCATAACGCTCTCAAGCCATCCAACTTTTGCCACTTCTCTGCAACCCACAGGGCCTCGTGTGAAAGGAAATTAGGTTAGTTTGGCAAGATACACATTTGACAAACCCATGGAGATGTTTCTTGGGCCTTTGTTTCTTCCTACACTGTTAAAATACTTATCTGCTTCAGTAGTTTTCCACAAAATGAAGATAAACTCACTGATCTCTAACTCCTCCTCCCCTCCTCGTTTCCATTGTGAGAAAGAGGCTTTGTGTTTGCCTTTTTCTTGTCTTCCAGGAACTCCTTCACTTCCCACAGACTTTCAAGGGCACTTGCTAACACTTCTGCAGCACAGGCCTGGCTGAAGCAAAGAACCCTGAGATGAGTTTCACCGACAGACTGACTGGGAAAGCAGGCCACCTCAGTCCTGACTTGCGCTTCCCCCATTTCAGACTGAACTCTTCCCTTTGTTACTGACCCCAGCTGTGTTTCTCCATGACAGGTACAGGAGGCACATATTCAGTCCTGTGTTTTACCAAATCCATGTTTTCACAGCTCACAAAAGGGTAAGAAAATACTCCAATACTGAGTGTCATGGGAGAAGCAGTAGCGAGCGTCTGCGAGCATGAGCCATTGGGCAGGACTTGGGGAATTTCTCTCAGAATCTCTTCTTATCACCAAGGGATCACAAGTGACAAATATTGCTGTGATCTTTTGATAAGCAAACACCAGTAAATACAACTCCAAATTGCCTGCAGACTTGAAGTGAACACACAGGCGTTTGGTGATGTTAAGCAAGAGGCAGTGCTGTCTGTGACTTCTGGGTACTTGTGCTTGGAATTTTCACTTGTACCTGCCAGCTTTTAGGGGTGAGATTTTACTGAGGCTGGGCAGATCTACCTTACAATCTTTTCAGTAACAAACCTGGAATTTTGTCAATAGAGCAGCATAAGGACAGAAAGAACAATCCAGCTTTCCATAAATAAGGTGCTCTTGCTGTATGAGTACTGCAATCTCAGCTGAGAAGACTGTTGTCTGCCCTGTTTGTGCACAAATTTCATCCTGCTATTAGTATCACACTGGTGGCATTACTTGTCACACTAAACCCCAAACCATTTAAGCAGAAAAGCCAGCAACCAGCAATTTTCTTGTTTTGAACACAGCAAGGTATGAATGGTACTGTTGTTTTGCTTCAAAGCTTATCTCCTGACTTACCTAGAGTGAGGGATTTGTGTGTGGAACAGAAAATGATAGCCACTGTGTCTGCTGGTGTGAAACCAGAGTTATCCCTAGAAAAGAAAGAGTTTTAGTAACCTCTGATAGTAAAAACCTTTTAAAAGCATCATTGATTCAACAGATTACTTGGAGCATCCAGATGCACGTTGACAGCACATTGATCAGGTCTAGTGACAGCAGTAATTCTACCCACAGATGAACANAGGGGGGGGGTTTAAAGTAGAATTGTTTCTCAGATGTGGCAAACTTTGCAATGAACAGAGAGGAAGGAAAGGAATTCTGAAGACCTGGTATATAGGACACAGCTTTATTCCAGCCAAGGTTACTTTTGCAAGCATGCCTTGTCACAGCAGTGGCCAGCTTGTCTCCGTGACAAAAAAGAATGTTCTACCATTTCTTTTCCTAGTATGTAATGCTAACAAAATCCTCAGTGTCTACCCTATGAGCACTGCTTACAACATGGAGTTATCTTCCACTTAAAAAAAATCCTGCATCTAAGGCTTTACACAGTGGGAGTAAGACCAGGAAGGGTGGAAAAATGTCAGACAGAAAGAAGTACGTGACTGGTCAGCAGATCCAGTCAACTTCTGTCCAAGCTGGGAATCATTTTCTGAGATTCCAAGTATTTACCACATTGAGTCAGTTACTACTCATGGCATTTCAGATTTTACAGTATTTTCCCCCCCAAGCTAGGTCTAGAAGTTCAAAAGTTACTTTTAAAATGCCTTCTAAGGTCAAGGTATGACCTTGGCCTGTGGCACCACTGAAAAAGCGTAAGTAACATAAACAAGTGGAAACCTTCTTTGTGGTTCTCCCTTACAGATGTTATAATTTACATAAAGCATCTGTCTGGAGTCTGCTGTACTGCAGCACTTCCCATTCAGCAGAGTGCTGCTAAGACTCCAGTGACCTTAAAAGTGAGAGGACAGTGGTGAGCACTCTGCAGTGCACTCAAGTGATGCCCTAAGCCACTGGCTGACACCATTCCCACAGCACTGGGCAGGGAATGCACGACTATGTCTTCCTGGTGGAGATTTAAGAGGGAAAAACCCAGCTCTACCAAACATTAGCTCAGGCCAACTGTATTTTAAGAACCACCATATAAATGTAACAAATTTGACATATAGAGAGAAGAGTGAATTGCCAGCCCAGCAAATGTATCTTGAGATGTAAAAAGTCAAACTGAGTTCTCTCTCTCATATGTCATCAGCATGTCTGCAGGGCAAATTATACCTTCAGTGACATCTGTGCAAATCCATTTTTTTCAGTGGATGAGGTATAGCAGTGATTGATTGAGATTTAACAACTCTGTAATTAACACACAAGAAAGGACAGAATTCAGGTCCTGCTCTCTCAGCCTATGAAACTCTAACAGAGAAAAATGCAGTAAGGACAATACTGAAATACCAAAATGAGGTCACCCCTATTCAGAAAGCTGCTCTTACACATTTGCATAAACTGCATCACCCAAAGCAAAGATACCACACAGAACAAATAGCCAAAAAGTTCTGATTCAGCACATTCAATTACCTTGTGGAAAAGAGGAAAGTCAAAAACATGAAGCTCATCTGTACAGAAAATACTGGAAGAGAAGGAAGTTAAAATTAGACTTAGACCACAGAAGTAAAGCACATTTCAGCCTCTGCAATTGCTGCGTCTGTACTTTTTGCCCCATACTACAGGTCAGAATCCAGGCTGGACCACATTTAGAAAGATCCAACAACAGGCAGCCTTTAAAGAGTGGAAAACGATACATCTCCTTGCACTGAAGAAAGCCAGAGTGGCTGCACAAGTTCTTCTGAATCCAGTATTTCTTGACACAACAAATGGCAGGAGAATTCACTACTACAAGCTGCACACCTGCTTGCACTAGTTTTGCTTATGAGGCTGGAAACATAACATCTCTCAGACTGGGTATATTACTCTCCTGATGAATGATCACTATTAGGAGATCATCACAGATATTTTGATTCCCTCTGAGACAAAGGCTAGCTCCTGAACTGGGCAGTGTACACCAGATAAAGCCACTTTGTCTCAAGCTGAGTAAGCTTTGTAAGCGTGGATGGTTCCTGAGCACCCTAAAGGGAGCTCTCCTGACACCCACGGGAGCTGTGGGATGCACAGAGCCCATCTTTGGTGTACAGAGATGTGGGGAGAAGCAGGCAGCTTGCCTGCTGTGCCAGCTAGCTGCTGGGACTGAAACAACTAAGCAGTGTGCCAGAGAGCAGGAACTCTCCACAGAGCTGGAGAAGCCCCGGGACCTGCAGAGATCTCTTTGGGCTTCGTGGGCTACTGGGGAAGGGCTCCCAGCACAACCTGGGCTGGGTCCTCTCTCTTTTCCTTGCAAAGGTTGTGAATGCAATAAGGCTAACGTGTCCCACAGGGTAGTGCTAGCCAAGACAATACATCTGATTTTGACCCCAGTTTACAACTGGGAAACACGGCAGGGATATTAGCTATTACTGGTGACATTTACCATACTCTTACATACATTCCCAAGGATGTATAAATGTCACCTCAGCATGCACTTAACCCCTCTTTCATGAACTAAGGCAGCCATCCATCGTCCCTGAACCACAATTTCTCTGCAACCACCTACATGAATTTAATATGCACAGAAAAAGGCAACCCTTAATACACATAATTCTGTACAGCACTAAGCAATGTGTTGCTACCAATTATCCCTTGTGCATATGTTACCGTGGCTAGAATATTAACAAAGATTACATAAAAACATTAGATCAGCAGAAAAATAAATGCAATTTCATCTCCCTGTGCTGATTTCACATCCTGATAGATCACAAGGGCCACAGGGTGGTAGAGGAACTTTTCTGGACTACAATGTGCATATCCATCCTCACATCTTCCCTGGCTTTTGGGTTTACAAATACTTTAGAACAGAAAGGTCTAATATGTTTAAAAAAAAAAAAAGAGGTCTAAGATGTTCCAAGCTATTTCAAAGCTGATGCTAAGTCTCTCTCTGAAACTCTAATCCTGCACAGAAGAAGTGATTTTCAGTGCATTGCACTGTCAGTGGTCTATGGAATCACACATGGCACAAATGCAGTTGGCTCACAGAGAAGTGAAAGAAAGAACAAGGCAGGCAATGGAAGCAGCTACTTACTCTACACCACCTGTCCAAGGCAGATGATGCCTTTTTAACTAAAAAAGACCTTCCAGTATCTGAAGGCGACCTACAGGAAGGCTGGGGAGGGACTATTGACCAGGTCTTGTAATGGATTTAAACTGGCAGAGGGGAGATTCAAACCATACGTTAGGAAAGGGTTCTTTGCAGTGAGGGTGGTGAGACACTGGCACAGGTTGCCCAGGAAGGTGTTCAAGGCCAGATTGAATGAGGCTTTGAGTGACCTGTTCTAGTGGGAGGTGTCCCTGCCTATGGCAAGAGGTTGGAACTGGATGAGCTTTGCGGTCCCTTCCAATGTAAACCATTCTATGGTTCTATGATTCTACTCCACACTCCCTCCCAAAGTAGCAGTCTGCACAGTAACACAAAATGACTTCATTCTGAGTTTCTCTGCATGTTAAGCCAGAGTTGAAAATTTCCATATTCCTCTTCTACTGCCAACCCTGCATTGGTTTAAGTGCATCTGGGATGTGGCCCTTCTCAAGTGCTTATGCTAACAAGTTATTTCTTCCTCTTTGAAAGAGCACTCCTTAGCAAGGCTTCCTTCTTTCCTTCAGAATATTTACACAGTACCATTTCTAATTCCATACACCTGAAGTGTTTCGTAATAAAAAACCCTGCCAAAATTAGGACAGAATAAGAACTTAGCACAAAGGGCAGGGGCAAACTTCCTCCTGACTTTAGTGAAGGCTGGAATGATAAGAGGTACATTAAGCAGTGCATGTCCACACGCTTCCAAGTAGGAGATGCATTGAATTCTTGAAGACCAACAGTTTCAGAGCGTATGGGATGTGATTTATAATGTAGTGCACTGCAGTTGCCTCTCCTCTAAGCAAATTGGAATGACTGTCTCTGGACAGTCTGAAGCAAGACAGGAATTCCCTGCTGGAAGAGGAGACAGTGCCTGTACACCATTGCCTTTCCCTGGGAGGCAGAGATCTGCAAGTGTATTTTTAACTGATGGCAAAGATAGCAGCAGTCTGCTCTCATACTCTGCAAGGAATGTGCTCATCTACAGAGAGAAATCAGCCCACTGGAACTCCCAGCTACTTTCTGGGTTCATAGCACAGTAAGAAAAAAACTACTTAGAAGCTGTAACAGTGCTTCTGAGTAACATCTCAACCTCAAATCCTCCCTTTCTGTTTGGACCACAACATCTGTGAATTTACGGTTGCCGAATAATAAAGAAACAGGAAGGTGGCAAACATTTGGAAAGTAATACTGTGTGTCCTTTTGGAAAGGTAGAACCACTGAGCCATCTTAGGCACACCTAAAGAGTGAGATTCATCCCCTTCTAAATGCTTACTCCATCTCCTAAAAGCTTCCAGCCCCTAAGAAGTCTGGGAATTTGGTTTACGAGATGCACTAACAGCACAAGCTCCAGCCCTGTCCCAGTATGCCCACAGCCTCATCCTTTCTGCACACATAGCCAATTCCACACCTGAAGCACAGCTAAAAGAGGTGCTCTAAGGCTGGACTTACTTATGAACACTATTATAATCAAGCTAAACTTATCAAGGTCGATATTGGGATTGGCGAAGGTATCACAGAAGGTTGTGTAGATGATCATCAGGAGCACGCAGCTGCTGATAGCACCAAATGGAGGCTTCTTCCTTTCAAGCCAGTCCTTGATGTATCTTCGGACAATCTGAAACACAGAAACCAACAGGTTGCCTCTTTTCAAAGATGCAGGGAGCCAAGTTGGGCATCACAAAATGAATCTGACAGCGGAAAGACACAAAGAGAAGAGAGTAATTTGGATGACGGCCACAGTGGATTTCAAAGCTTCCCTGCCACACAACTCTTCTTCTGGGGAATTTAACATTTGTAGTGCAACTTCCACTGGGCGTCCATAATGAGAGTATATTTTCAAGTACATTCAAATCCATCCTTAATCATGCCAAATGTTCTTTGCTAGCTGTCACCAAGACATGCCCATTAAGCCTCCCCAAAGTTTATCTCCTCTGCTGATACTAATGGATGTATGTAATTATCACAGTCCCCTTTGCATCAACAGACAATTCCAAGTGCAACTTTGGGAATCTTAAAAATCTGACATCTTCAGGAATTTCATGGCGGTAGATAATCGAAAGTGATCCATGGAACAGGTTAATATTTAAATAGCTAGCGATGCACCAGAAGTTTTTAATTAAATTATAACTCAAGCTTGAAAAGCAAAAGTGCATGTGTTGTGGGAGCTTAAATAATTCAGGCTCTGAATATCTGGAGTTTTTGTAAATCCAAAGACAAATGCCATTTGCACGCTCTTAGAATACCAGAATTAACACAGCAGACCGAGGAAGCCTGCTGGACTTAGCAGAACTTCTGCACTTTCAGCAGGGCAGAATCCAAAGTTGGTTTGCTCAAATGTTTTTGAGAAACAAGTATAAATTTTAAAGTAACTCCAACTTTCAAATGATGCCAGGCACTGCAGGACCAAGCCTCAGCAGATAGTGTGTCTATTTCAGCCCTGCCTGGGGAGTCCCTTCTACCTCTCTTTGTATGGTTTGAAAAACAAAACAAACCCTTTCTAAAGCTTTTATCATACAGCTGTGACTTGTGTGAATTTTTCAGCAATCACATTATCTTGCCTAATTTCTCCTGAGACCTTCTGATGTTCTCTGTTACCATGCTCTCTCAGAAATAACAGCACCAGATCCTGAAAATCTTCTACCCGAAGGTGTCTTCGTTACTTCCCATGGCAGTGCCATCAGTAAACGCCACTCACTCTTCAACACCACGCAAGATTTTAGAGCTATTCAAGATGGCCACAAAGATGCTCAGAGGGCTGCAGCAGCTCTGCTATGAGGACAGGCTACAAGAGTTGGGGCTCTGCAGCCTGGAGAAGAGAAGGCTTCAAGGAGATCTTACAGTGGCCTTCCAGTATTTGAAGGGGGCTACAGGAAGGCTGGGGAGGGACTATTGACAAGGTCTTGTCTAGAATCAACCAGTCTGGAAGAGACCTCAAGCTCATCCAGTCCAACCTATCCCCCAGCCTTATCCAATTGACCAGACCACAGCACTAAGTGCCTCATCCAGATTTTGCTTCAACACCTCTAGGAACAGCAACTCCACCACCTCCCTGGGCAGCCTATTCCAATGCCAATCACTCTTTCTGACAATAACTTCCTCCTGATATCCAGCCTAGACCTTCCCCAGCACAACTTGAGACTGTGTCCCCTTCTTCTGTTGCTGCTTGTCTGGCAGAAGAGCCCAACCCCACCTGGCTACAGGCTCCGTTCAGGTACTTGTAGACAGCAATGAGATCACCCCTGAGCCTCCTCTTCTGCAGGCTAAACACCCTCAGCCTCTCCTCACGGACCTGTGTTCCAATTCCCTCACCAGCTTTGCTGCATTTCTCTGGACACATTCCAGGACGAAAGGGACCTGACGGTGCTGGTAGAGAGCAGCTGAAGATAAGCCAGCAGTGTGCCCAGGTGGGCAGGAGAGCCAATGGCATCCTGGGCTGGATCAGGAGCAGTGTGGCCAGCAGGACAAGGGAGGTTATTCTGCCCCTGTGCTCAGCACTGCTCAGGCCACACCTTGAGTGCTGTGTCCAGTTCCGGGCTCCTCAGTTCAAGAGAGATGTTGAGGTAATGGAAGGTGTCCAGAGGAGGGTGATGAAGCTGACGAGGGGCCTGGAGCACAGCCCTGTGAGGAGAGGCTGAGGGAGCTGGGGGTGTGCAGCCTGCAGAAGAGGAGGCTCAGGGCAGACCTCATTGCTGTCTACAGCTACCTGAAGGGAGGCTGTAGCCAGGTGGGGGGGTTGGTCTCTTCTGCCAGGCAACCAGCAACAGAACAAGGGGACATAGTCTCAAGTTGTACCAAGGGAGGTCTAGGCTGGATGTTAGGAGGAAGTTGTTGGCAGAGAGAGTGATTGGCATTGGAATGGGCTGCCCAGGGAGGTGGTGGAGTCACCATCCCTGGAGGTGTTGAAGCAAAGCCTGTATGGGGCACTTAGTGCCATGGTCTAGGTGATTGGCTAGGTTGGCCTGGATGATCTTGGAGGTCTCTTCCAACCTGCTTGATTCTATGATTCTATGATCATCAAAAAAAACATGAATTAACTCAACCTATTATCCCCTAAATTGAAGTCACACCGGGGAAAAACAAAAGCTATGTAAAGCCACCTATTTATTTATGGTCCTTCCAGATTTGTGCTGAAAGTAACCAGATGTTGAAAAACAACAATGATAGTTCCTTGTGCTACAACACAACTTCCACTAGAGGTATTTACTAAGTGAGCAATGTGTACATACACGACAACACTAAGTGTATACATCTACTTATTATGGGCTGATGTAAGAGAAAGAAATCACACACTTACACTGAAGCTGCAAGAGTATTTCCTCCAAATCCTCACTTGGCTGCTCTCTTTAAACATCCACCTCTATCTAGTCTGCCATTACTATGAATCCAGCACCATAAATAGCTGCCTGGCTTCTTACCCAAGAGTGGCTTTCTTTAAAATTACATGGTCAGATCTGGAAGAATTCAATTGTGGCTTCAGGAAATCATCTAATGAACCCAGTGTCATGGCAATGTACACTGTGAAAACACAGATAAAATACAGCCTCTCTCACCTAGAATCCCACAGGTTTTGCTTTTCTCACAAGGTTCAAGATCTATAATTTTGGAGGTCAATTCAGTCTCTGATTACTGACTCAAGGCAATCTAAATTCTTGTATAACTTAAGAGTGGAGAATAGAACCCTACAGCTATCTGTAAAGAGTCAGGCAGATTTTTTACAGGGAAGCTCATGTCAGCTGATTCATTTTGACTGAAAAACAATCCATTTGTTACTTATTCATGCCCCGCAGAGTTGTTTCAGGACAAGGATCCTTTGAAAGCCTTTTAATTCTTAACCCAATTCTGTAACTTTTCAGGGTTAACACAGAACTTAACAAAAACATAATGAAGATTTGTAGTGAAATAACAATAAATCCCCCAAACGCATGAAAGACCAAGCAGAATAAAGTAAAGAGCCAGCCAGTGAGCCCTGTTGTTCTGTGGGGTTGGCAGCCTCTGGCTGAAAGTCTAGTAGGGGTTGAAAAGCCTCAAGCAACAGATCCTAGTCAAAAGGAATTTAATTTGGTTTATTTTTTTTTGTCTTAGTGTGAGGCAGTTAAAAAATGCGGTTTGGGAGGGTGGGCAGAGATGTTGGTAGAATAACAACAATGGCATACTCTATTATTATTTAATAGTCACCTGGAGTAGTGTGTGCAGCTCCAGAGCCACCAATGCAAGGAGGACATGGAACTCTTGGAGCAAGTCCAGAGGAGGGCCATGAAGGTGCTCAGAGGGCTGCTGCAGCTCTGCTAGGAGGCTACAAGAGCTGGTGCTTTGCAGCCTGGAGAAGAGAAGGCTTTGAGGAGACCTTATAGTGGCCTTCCAGTATCTGAAGGGGGCCTACAGGATGGCTGGGGAGGGACTATTGACAAGGTCTTGTAATGAGAGGATGAGGGCTTTAAACTGGCAGAGGAGAGATTCAAACTGGGTGTTAGGAAAGGGTTCTTTGGAGTGAGGGTGGTGAGACACTGGCACAGACTGCCCAGGGAGGTGTTCAAGGCCAGGCTGGATGAGGCCTTGAGCAACCTGTTCCAGTGGAAGATGTCCCTGCCTATGGCAGGGGGTTGGAAGTGGATGATCCTTGAGGTCCCTTCCAATCTAAACCACTCTATGATTCAAGTTGAAACTCTGCTGGGTTATCACTACACATAAACGCAGCAGTTGCCTTATTGACCTTGTCTTTTAAGGTAAGATCCTTAACTCAGTCCTCACTGATACTGTCACTACTTACAGCTACAGACCTTTGCAAGGAATTCTGCAAGGTGAAGTTTTCTTTTGAAAAGCTTTGAGGCAGGCTAAAATCTGCAAGGCTTTAGCAACTTTGTAATAGCTCTTTTTACACAGTAATGGCAAACCAGGAATTAAGACTGCAAGGAATATTTGGAACTGTTTTGGTGAAGCCTGGAAGAGATGAAAGAGGGGGAAATTGGGAAAGAAGTGAACTAAGATGACAGTAGCTGTGAAACTAGCAGAAAGCATCAGATAGATGGAAAGGAGATTATGCAGGTTACAGAAACAGTGTAAGTAAAACAGATCATTCTTCACAGACTCCCACAGCACAACCACCTCCACATACCCAAGGTCTGCATGGCAGTTCAGGTGCCCAGCCTCTTCCTTAAAGCACAGCTCCTATCGCTTAGGCAGGGCTCATTCTGACAGCCCTGCAGGGCCTGTGTCTGTGTGAAGGAAGACAGACACACCTTCTCAGCTATTCCTGCATACTGCTATAAAGTTCCAAACTCCATACAGCTTCATTCTCCTTTCCATCCCTTCTAGGACAGCAATAAATGCCAAATCTTTATTCTATGGAGAGTCAAATCTAATATTTCTTTTCTGAAGATGGGATGGGGGAAAAAAGGGCTTTTTTGTTCAATCTGGGGAAAAAAAAAGTATCTTTTTAACAAGCATCTTGTTTTCTTTCCTCAGCTTACTAAACTCCCTTAAAAGTATCTCACTCTGTTCTGTCAGTCAGTTTACTCCCCAGAGATAGCTCCTGACACATAGAAGCCTTCAAAGCATGCTTTAGAAAACCCACACGAGGCCATTTCCAAAATTATCTTCTGTATTTTGGGGTAATTTACAGCTGTTCCTTTGAAAGCTTACAAGCAGGTGGGACAGGACAGAAAGGTAAAGGCAGGCTGCAGCAATGGTGCAGCTTTCCCTCATTTGCTGCATTTCTGTGGAGACAAAGGTTCTGTTCCCTCTCTGCATCAGGCGTCAGGAGGGAGCCAGCTGTGGTCTGAAGGCTGTTTATCTGCCATCTCAGTTTTCTGCAACAAGCTTCTAGAAGCACTCATCTCCCAGGGTACCACTCCTCCTCCCTGCAGCTCCTCTGGACTTTGAAGAGAAAGTAGGGCTACTTCCATGTGGATTTAAGTCACAAAAAGGAAAGGATCTGACACTGTTCCCTTTATAGAACAGTTTCTTTAACTATTGTCTCTCCTGCTCTCTCCCAATAAACACCCAGCAGGCTTAAGAGAACACAACCTCCCATTCCCTAGCAGCTTCCACCTACCTTTCCCTTTCTCTTTCTTGGAAAATGAATACATTGCAGAGCTTTTTAGTTTCAATTTCACCTAAAACTTGTAAGCATCTTTTCAGAGCTGTGTTTCTAAGCACACCTCCCAGATGCTGATTGGGCTCCCCTGGAACATTTTGGGCAATGGTGCAGAAGGCACTTGAAATCCTTCACTTGTAGGACATCACCATTTTGTGTGTCTGTGTGACTAGATTGCTGTACAACTGGCTTCATTTTATAGATTTGAGAGGGAGAACTGCTTAGAACCATAACATTAATTTGAGCTTTAGTTAAGGTCTGTTTAATGTGAAGTGCCCACTTTACGCTGGCAGACAAATTACCAACGGGGCAACTAGAGAATGCATGAATGATAATGTACAGACAAGCTTTTTATTATTTATTCATAGAAAACAGTGGGTTTTGGTGTGCTGCTTTGAAAAATGTTCAAACTAGTAGAATATAATGAAAGCACAGTGAAAATTCTATTTCATTAACATTTAATCATAAATCGCTCTTTAATATAAAACATAAAATAAAAGTCTGTCACAAGCACTTAGGTGTAGAGAATGGAGAAAGTCTGCAAAAAGGGGAAAGGAAATATTGCACTGGTTTTCACTGTTCCTCTTATCTGTCACTTTAGAAGGGGAAAAGAAAATAAGGAAAGAAACAACAATCTTCAGCCAACTCTCGGAACTGGTCACAGAGAAGCTGCCTGGACATTTCTGAAAGCTTTACATTTTGCTGTCCAGAAGCATTGCCACCATCTACAGACAAGGAAAGAGTAATTTGGGCAAAATCACAGCAGCTCAGGAGCAGTGATCTTCATCAGGACTCTTGCACCCAGGGCAAAAAGATCATTAGAACTTCAAGCTGCCAGAGCAAAAGTAAAAATCTTCTCTCTGAAATGCCTATTAGCATGGCTCTCCCGGAACAAGCATTCCCAAACTCCCCTCAGAGGTACACAAAGGGTGGTGCACAAACAAGAAGCTCTTACACACTACAGACCTTATACAACATCACATCTATATAGAAGAGAATCAGAGAATCCTTAAGGTTGGAAAAGACCTCTAAGACCACCAAGGTCAACTGGCAACCCAATGCCACCACGGCCACTAACACACACCCTGATACTATAGATTATGTCTCCTCTCAGGACCTTGTCAGAGAGATCTTACTCATGACTCTGTAATTCCAAAAGCAATATTACAACATCAATTCTGATCTGAGTATCATCAGGCTGGCAATTAGCAAATCACACCTGCAGATAATGAAGTTTTTAGGCTCAGACAAGTTGCACAGCTCTGCTGAAGAACAGAGAGATTCCTCCTAGTGAAGATCCTCTGTCAGCAGCGATCTGTAAGACTGGGTACTTTTCTGATAACAAATCCTCCTCCTGTAACAGTTCTCTCTGCCCAGCAAACAGCCCCCACCTGAGCAGCCTGCAGCCTCTTACACATTTGTTAGCTAGAAAAATGTGTTTGACTCCTGTTCACAGCAGTCTTGTCACACTTAAAAATGGTTTGAGAAACAGTGGAAAAGCAGCAGCAACTACACTATACTGACAACTTTCTCCCAGCCATCATAAAAAATTCTGACAAGTCAGCCAAGCAACCAGAACTCTTGATACTTTTTGCCATAAAGCAAACAAGAAATCCCAAAGAAAACAAAACAAACGTAAAAGCACCTTCTCATCTGCTTTGCTGATATCCCAGGGGCTGCTCCAAGAGCCGGCTCTGCAGCCTGCTCAGGAAGCGAGCGTTTAGGCAACACAGGTTTTCCCAGAGGCAAGATTTTTTAAAGGAAAATAAAGCCCTTGGAGAATGCTTCCTTCAAGCAGCCTCCTGTTTTACACTGATGTGGATCAAGAGGAAAGCCTCTTGATCACAGCTGATCTAGGGAGGCTGAAGAGAAGCAATCCTCCAAGCATGCAGGTTCCAAGCCTGTTTTATTCCCATCAAGCTCTTTGCTACCAAATAACATTAGCAGGGACCGACTTCCCCGAAGAGCGAGACTCTGCATGGCAAGGAATTAACATTGTGGGCATGAAACGATAAATGAGAAGTAACTGCTGAAATGGTGATACATGAATTATGGGCCATTATCTCTTGAAGCATCTGGAGTCCCAAAGTGAGCAACCAGTGATTCACAAGGCAGGATTATATTGCTGTGCTGTGTGTTGTGCAACAGCTCAGCAGTGAGCAAGCAGTGGGGTAGGAATTAAATGCAAAACTTCCCTTCTAGTGGGACCGTATCCATGCCGCCCCTGTGTGAAGGGCAAGGTAACACATCTGTATGTTTTTTGAACACCTCCAGGGACAGTGACTCCACACCTCCCTGGGCTGCCTGTTCCAATGCTTGGCCACTCTTTCAGTAAATAAATTTTTCCTGCCATCTAACCTGAACTTATTCAGAGCAGTTATTTCTTGTGCTTACTGATCAGTCCACGCAACTTAGCCTTATCACTTGGTGAAGCGATAAAACTCCTCCACTCCAGCAGATGGCTCCCAGACTAATTTCTTAAACACCATTCCAAAGCTCCAATGACATGTATAGAGATGAAGGCCCTCTTGAAATTCTGCCATCACTTTGTCCAGCAATCTGCCATCATCTTCCATCCTCCTCCATGGCAGCAGACTGCTGATACCCTATCCCTGCAGGTTACTCCACTGCCAGATCTGATCACATGGAATCCTAGAATCAACCAGTTTGGAAGAGACCTCCAAGATCATCCAGCACAACCTAGCATCCAGCCCTAGACAATCAACCAGACCATGGCACTAAGTGCCCCATATAGGCTTTGCTTCAACACCTCCAGGGACAGTGACTCCATCACCTCCCTGGGCAGCCCATTCCAATGCCAATCACTCTCTCTGACAACAACTTCCTCTTAACATCCAGCCTAGACCTCCCCTGCCACAACTTCAGATTGTGTCCCCTTCTTCTGTTGCTGCTTGCCTAGAACAAGAGCCCAATCCCACCTGGCTACAGCCTCCCTTCAGGTAGTTGTAGACAGCAATGAGGTCTGCCCTGAGCCTCCTCTTCTGCAGGCTGCACACCCCCAATTCTCTCAGCCTCTTCTCACAGGGCTGTGCCCCAGCCCCCTCAGCAGCTTTGTCGCCCTCCTCTGACACCTTCCAGTACCTCAACGTCTCTCTTGAATTGAGGAGCCCAGAACTGGACACAGCACTCAAGGTGTGGCCTGAGCAGTGCTGAGCACAGGGGCAGAAGAACCTCCCTTGTCCTGTTGGCCACACTGCTCCTGATCCAGCCCAGGATGCCATTGGCTCTCCTGCCCACCTGGGCACACTGCTGGCTCATCTTCAGCCTACTACATACCAGCACTCCCAGGTCCCTCTCTGCCTGGCTGCTCTCCAGTCACTCTGTCCCCAGGCTGTACCACTGCTTGGAATTGTTGTGGCCAAAGTGTAGAACCCTGCACTTAATCTTGTTCAATCGCATCCCACTGGCCTCTGCCCGCCCATCCAGCCTGGCAAGGTCCCTCTGCAGGGCTCTCCTACCCTCCACCAGCTCCACATCTGCTCCTAGCTTGGTGTCATCTGCAAACTGATTGATGATCTGGACCAGGGGATTGAGTCCAGTATCAGCAAATATATCGCCATGCCATTGTCTTCCTAGAAACTTCCAACCAAGGCTTCTAACTAACAGGTTCTGGGTTGGGGACCTTTCAGGGTGGTTCAAGTCCTTTCGTTCGTCCTCTTTCAGTGGAGATAATTTAATTTTAGCAAGATAAGACTGGGATGTGCAGGTAGGTTCATCAGCAAGCCTGCGTAGTCCTAATTAATAAGCACATTCTTCGGCATTTAGCTCGAAGCACATGACTAATTCAGTAGGCATAAGGGACACATAGGTTATGGCCATTTTCCACACTGGAAAAACTGTGGCATTGCTGCAACCAGGTTACACAGGTACTGATGCTGGTCACTACTGTATGTTCTCATGCTCATCTTAGCAGGCTTTAACAGGGTTGTTTGACTATGTCAGAAAGTAACTTCTCTAGGAGTCTGGCAAGTTCCAGTACATGCCAACGTTGAAATGTGCACTTACAGCTTGAAACAAGACTGCCTGACTGCTCTGCAGAGCAGAGGCAGTGACAGATAAGCTTAACATTCTCCAAGGTGCTCTTTTAGAGACTCCACTTTCATTTGCCTGCATTTTAACCACGCTTTCCATTTCAAAGTGTGCTTTAGACTGACAGAATTCAAGTGCCAGCTGAACCCAAAGCCAAACTGCTTGCTAGAATCAGCAATGATAACCCATGGGAATGAACTACTGCTACTCCCTTTGTGCATTCTGAGTGCCTGAGAACAATGAATCCTTAAAAGTACATAAGAATTAGGCTTTAGGTATTTTGGTGTCTTAGAACAGTGGGCGCTTCTGATAACTTCTGGTGTTAATAAACCAATTTCTGACCATGAAGTGGGAAGAAGAAAACTAACTAGTATTAACATTTGTGAAAACACACAAGAGAGATAAGTGTCACAGAAAGCCCTAGACTGCCATTAATATCTTTACATCCAGTGAAAGATTTCTATCACACGCTGCAAAGAATAAGGCCTTGTGGTACATATGAACAATGAGTATAAAATGAAATATTGAACAGCTGCTCATTCCACGAACACTCTCCATCCACTGTAATAAATGATAGAGGAGTCAGGCAGAAAGAATAGTTTGCAACTGTGCAATTAAAGCCTTTCCTGTAAAACAGAGGCAAAAAGCCTTGAGCAGCCTTCATTTTATGATTTCTCAACTTTTGACTGCTTAGCTCTTGTATGTTTTTTAATGTTGAGAGCTTTCTTTATTCCTGTAATTAGTAGTAGATACTACACAGGGAGAACTTCCTTCATCATCCAGAAAAAGGGCATGTGACAAAAGGACTATGTGGTGTTCTCCAAGCTCATTTGTATGGGGCTGGAGTTTCTCCCAGTCTGGGCTGCCATTTTTCCCACTTTATGTTCACCAAGTCCCTCCTTGCTCCGCAGCAGCAGCTTATGTTTGTGGTACTGAGGGACAGATGCTCAATCTCAACAAAGATCAATGTGGCTCCAGGGAGCACTGCAGCATCTTTTCTCTGATATTAGACTTCACTATCCTGAGGCTGTTCCTATGTGGCAGCTTATCAGGTTGCCAGTCTGTGTTTAAGATAGCTCTCTTTATCTTATTGCTTTAAATAAGAGTGTATATTTAAAAGACATACCTGTCCAATAATAAGGGGGACTACAACAGTCATAAACAGCTGCGAGAAGATAGATGGGAAAGGCACAGAGGAGGATGATCCAAGCTACAAAATAAAAACATACCATTAACGTTGCATTTTCTTCCTATCTGCACATTTCATACAGAGCTATGGCACACTGGTACGCATTTTCTCTTACACAAAAGCTGGGAAGGATGAGCATCAACTCAGAAGCAAATCTGCACACATTTCATTGTTACATCTGCACACACGTTTAAATATCACACCCCAATTAAGCACTTGGTATTCCACAATGACAAAAGTAAAACGATCTCTGGTTGATTACTTTATAACCTAAGGAAACAGTTCCATCGATCTTCGTTTAGCTAAAACTCTGCTACACCTCTATGGCAAGTAAATCAAATAAGCATTTGTAAGATGATGGTCTAAAAATTTTAGGCAGGCAGTGAGGGACCTGGGGGTGCCAGCTGACAGCTGACTAAGCATGAGCCAGCAGTGTGCCCAGGTGGGCAGGAAAGCAAAGCCAATGGCATCCTGGCCTGGATCTGGAACAGTGTGGCCAGCAGGACAAGGGAGGTTATTCTGCCCCTGGACTCAGCACTGGTCAGGCCACACCTTGAGTGCTGTGTCCAGTTCTGGGCTCCTCAATTCAAGAGAGATGTTGAGGTAATGGAAGGTGTCAGAGGAGGGCGACAAAGCTGCTGAGGGTGCTGGGGCACAGCCCTGTGAGGAGAGGCTGAGAGAATTGGGGGTGTGCAGCCTGCAGAAGAGGAGGCTCAGGGCAGATCTTATTGCTGTCTACAACTACCTGAAGGGAGGCTGTAGCCAGGTGGGGGGGTTGGTATCTTCTGCCAGGCAACCAGCAACAGAACAAGAGGACACAGACTCCAGGTGTGGTTCGGGGCAGGTTTAGGATGGACAATAGGAAGAAGTTGTTGCCAGAGAGAATGACTGGCACCAGAATGGGCTGCCCAGGGAGGTGGTAGAGTCACCATCCCGGGAGATGTTTAAGAGGAGGCTGGGTGAGGCACTTGCACTTAGTGCCATGGTTTAGTTAATTAGAAGGGTTAGGTGATAGGTTGGACTGGATGATCTTAGAGGTTTCTTCCAACCTGGTTAATTCTGTGATTCTGTGAATCTTCTTAAGAATTAGCTCAGCTAACCTTACCACTGATACAAACACCAAGCAACAAAAATTGGTGTGGTTATTTCCATAAACACAATAGAAGAATAGTGAAGACATTCACACTTTTTATTTCAATGATGTCAAAGAGAGCCACTGAAAGCATGTAACTATTTTTCCACTGAGACAGGCTTAGTCTTCAAATAGGTCATCTCTTTAGTAATGACTGTGTATGCTAAGAATATTTGTTTTTAAGATGCAGGTAAGAGAGGTGAAGAACCACAGTCAGTGGGATTTTTACAAGTTAGTTCAGAATGCTTAGGAAAGTAGGCAGTGTCTCTTACAGTCTGATTGGACTTCTTTCATGCCAGGTCACTGGAAATTTTCATTAAATGCAATTTAACACATCTTTAACACCAACAGAGCATGCACAAAAGAAATACAGAGTAAGAAGTCTAAGACAGCATTAGCAAAGCTTCCACAGACAACAATGCTGAGGATTTCACAAACCCACATGAGTTTATGCTTCGCATTTCACCTGAAAGATCCACAAAACAATGAGAGAATTCTTAAATTACAGCATCTCATCCTCAGCCCCTCCAACGTGAAGACAATTGGAGGGGACCTAAAGATGAGGTCATCACTCAGACTTTTGTCCTGCAAGCAGGTTGCAAGGAAGAGCACCAAGAGTAAATAGACCAAATTTCCCAGAGAGTCAGAAGGGAGAAGTAAAGGCTTGCAGGGGAAGATTCAGACCATCCGTGTGAGTACCTGGAGTCAGGCACTACAGCTACCCCATTCCCAAGAGGCAGATGGGAACGAATCTCTGCATGATTCCTGGTAGAAAGTGGACCAGAAAACTCCATCATGCCACTCGTGATCTCCTCTTGTAAGAAGCTTATGAAATTTAAAAAGGTCCATGGTTTTTTCAAACTGTATTTGGACTTCTTTCTTTGCTGTGTGCTGAGAAGCTGAAAGCTTTACTTACTATGGATTCAAGGAAGCTTTTTCAAGTGAAAGGGAAGATTTTTAATACTTTAAAATCTGCCCGAGTCACAGAGGAGTGAAATCCAAGTGAGCAGCCTGCATGCCAGGACCCTCTGCGTAGCTTCACAAACCAATGCCAAACCTGGCTGTTTGGATGTGCTCTCCAAATCTGAGCCAAAAAAACCCAAAACCAAATAAATCAAAATTTCATCATATGGAAAAAGAAAAGCTGGCCATCTGACCATCCACATTTATTTCATTTCTTTCCCCTGACTGTATATTCGGGGTTCCCTTGTCTAAGTGAGCACAGATGCCTAATGCCATTCTGGGTTCCCCCGTGGCACATTCCATACCAAGCCAATCCAAACAGACTTGTTGATTTTAAAGCTGTTTATAGAGCTATAAAAACAACCAGAGCTATTCTTAAATCTGAAATATATCAGAGCTACACTTCCTCTTGACCACAGCACAATGATCTTGAGAGCAAACACTAAAATCTCTCTGAAATGCCTATTAGCTCCTGGAACCAGCATTCAATAAATCACTGAATCAACCAGGTTGGAAGAAACCTCTGAGATCATCCAGTCCAACCTAGCACCCAGCCCTACACGATCAACTAGACCATGGCACTAAGTGCCTCATACAGGCTTTGCTTCAACACTTCCAGGGGTGGCAACTCCACCACCTCCCTGGGCAGCCCATTCCAATGCCAATCACTCTCCCTGCCAACAACTTCCTCCTAACATCCAGCCTAGACCTCCCCTGCCACAACTCAAGACTCTGTCCCCTTCTTCTGCTGCTGGATGCCTGGCAGAAGAGACCAACCCCTCCTAGCAACAGCCTCCCTTCAGGTAGCTGTAGGCAGCAAGAGGCCTGCCCTGAGCCTCCTCTTCTGCAGGCTGCACACCCCCAGCTCCCTCAGCCTCTCCTCAGAGGTATGCAAGGGTGGTGCACAAACAAGAAGCTCTTGCACACTACAGACCTTCAAGGCTTATAGAACTTCACATCTGTATAAAACAGAATCATAGACTCATTAAAGTTGGAAAAGACCTGTAGGATCATAAAGGCCAGCTGTCAACCCATCACCACCATACCCACTAAACCATGCCCTGAAGTGCCATGTCCACATGTTTTTTTAACACCTTCAGTGTAAAGAGAGTCCTGCACAGAAACATGTCATACTTTAGAGTCTTCTACCTAGACAGCTTTACAATATTTTGTGTGTTAGGAAGAGGGAGGGCCTCTGACTGCTATTTGTAGCCAATTTATTTAACAAAGCCACCAAAGGTGTATTTGAAAAGAGAATAAAATTATTAAGCAAATATTTCAGAGCAGTTATCAAAAAGTTCTGGTTAATTACAAAGGCTTTGGATTCTCTTTGGAAGAGATTTTTACCTTCCCAATGATTAAAGAGAAAGGAAACAGTGAGGTAAATAACCAGGTAGAAATAATGATGCACTTTAGATCTTCCACATGGCTGAGTTGATCTGCTACCAGCTAATGCACTGTGCTGCTTCCCCTCCCTCCCCCCCTCCACGGTAATCAGCCTTTTGTCACATACTAGTGAAATCCATTAGCTGCAACTTCCTTATTAACTTCCAAGGCTTTCCAGCTACTAAAATATTTGCATATTTAACGATTCATTTGACTGGTATCAACTCTCATTTGCCAAGTGCTTGAGAGGAAAGCCAAAGCACAGTGTGCAGAAATCCTATCTGGAAAAAGAAAAAAGTAGAGACAGCTCTTTCAATGAAAAAATGCCCTGAAATACATGGGGCTGGAGAGGACTTGCACAAAACTGAGAGTATCAACAGCTCTCAAAACGGTTTCATTTAAGAATTGTGAATACAGGGGAAAGCTTTCAACTTCAGGATTCTGGAGCCCCCAACACAAGAAGGACATGGAACTGTTGAAGCCAGTCCACAGGAGGGCCACAAAGATGCTCAGAGGGCTGCAGCAGCTCTGCTATGAGGACAGGCTACAAGAGTAGGGACTCTGCAGCCTGGAGAAGAGAAGGCTTTGAGGAGACCTTGGAGTGGCCTTCCAGTATCTGAAGGAGACCTACAGAAAGGCTGGGGAGGGACTATTGACAAGGTCTTGTAATGACAGGATGAGGAGGAATGGGTTTAAACTGGCAGAGGGGAGATTCAAACCGGGTATTAGGAAGGGGTTCTTTCCAGTGAGAGTGGTGAGACACTGGCACAGTTTGCCCAGGGAGGTTGTAGAGCACAGAATCACATCAAAGATCACATTCAGCTCCCAACAACTCCCAACAACTAAGCACTAAGCTGTGTGACTCATGAATGTTCTAACGAATGGTCCAGAAAAGGTAGCGAGGAAAGCACTAGTCAGTGTTTCCTGCTCACAGAAAAGGCAGCCAGGAAAGCACTAGTCAGTGTTTCCTGCTCCACAGAAACTACACAGTACCACACGAAATGACCAAGCAGCAGGCTGTAAACAAGCAGACCATGTGGTTGAATCCACCACTTCTGTGTGGCCCAGATCTATCAAGGAAATCCACAGAAAATTAGGGAAGGTCATGAGAAAACAAAAAAGTTTCAGCAGTCCAAAACACAGACTGACAGGGAACTGGAACAGTGCACCGAGGTGTGCAGGGCTAGTTCACAGTCCTAAATACCCACCACTGGGTAAACTGAACCTTCAGACAAGGTGGATTTTAGCAAAGATGTGCTGCAAGGCTGCATGGCAGCTGCTCTTCACATGTCAAGTCCTCAGCAAAGATCTCAAAGAGTTTTAAATATTTATATACCCAAAGAGAAGACCTCAAGTTTTGGGCTTTGTGACAAAAAAATGCAGCTTTTGTTACTCCCCCCAGCCCCAGGCTAGTTTGCTTATCACTCTGATGAAAAAATAATTCATGTGTGCATTTTCCTCCAGAAGAACAGCTCTGAGTCATGTTACAAACCACACAACAATTCTTGTGCAGGTTACACACTTCTCATACAAGCGTCTCCAGGGCTAGTAAGAGTAGAGGCAGATGCTTTGCCTTCTTGTTCTAGCACACTAAATATTACCACCTCTTCTTGGCAGTAAGGGTGAAAACTGCAGTTTATGGGACAGAACTCCTTGTTATCTGTCCATCAAGTCACCAAAGGTAAGAACTTTACCATTTGAAAGAGAAGGCAGATCATTCCTCAGCATTTCAGTTTCTGCAGAAAATCTCTTTTGGCTAAGTAGAGCCATGAAGCAGGGGAGAGAGCTGTCAGTGTGCAACCACAAAAGCTGAAGTCTCAGTCTCTTAGAATCAAGTTCAGACAGTGCTTGCACTCACTGTAACACACTAGGGGGAGGCAACTTATTCACATAACAAGGAAGATGTTTCTGGCCTGTATTTAAGCATTGCAGAAGCACCCAAGTTTCTATCTTAAATGGCATCATAAGGGATATCATAATATCACAAAGAGTATTTCAAGTAATACTGTCAGGACCTCAAGGTGCGAGATTACCCAGGAAAAAAGACATCTTAACATCGAGATACTTACAAACAGCAGTAGCAGAAGTGGAGTTATAACAATGCCCTGGAATAAATAAACAAGAGTCTGTTAGTCAGGAAGCGGAATATTCATCAGCTCCTCAGTGCACAGAAATACACGAACATTACTCAACAATGAATCACAGAAACACAGAATGCACTGGCTTGGAAGGGACCTCTAGAGGTCACCTAGTCCAACCAACTATATCACAGAAATTAAATTACCTCCCCAGCTAGATCACAGAAATTAAATTACCTCCCCAACTAGATCACAGACATTAAATTACCTCCCCAACTAGATCACAGACATTAAATACCCATGACTTCATCTTTACTCTTTACTATGTCCATTCACTAGCAGCTGTAAGCCGATCAGTTTATAAACTATACTCAGCACCAAGCATCTAACACAAACTTCCCCCATTTTGCCCCCAAGTCCCTCTATACTCTCAAAGACCTAACACACAACCCCCAGATAATCCATTTAAAAATAAACATATTCCAGCTCTCCTCTCACTGTGCTCTATCTTAGCTTGGCTCCTTAGGGGGAGACCTGTGATCAAGTCCCCATGCTACGCCGTCCCAGGTCCCCTTCTGAGCAGAAGCTGCCTCAACCGTGATGAATTGGGTGTCGTGGCTGTGTAATGTAAACTGATACTCCCCACGGAAAGGAGCCGAGATCTCAAAACTCATTTCACTTGATTAGCCTTCGCCTCTCGCTGGTAGAAGGCAAGCCTTTCATCTAATTTAATCACACAGGACCACCTCAGCTTCCCACGGCCCCCAGGCAGACGCAAGCAAAAAGATTTGTTGTCTTCTCTGACAAGGAACAGGTTTAAAGCTGATGACTGGACAAAAGAGGGATTTCAAGTATCACGAGAGAGAGAATCTGAAAATTAGTTGTCCAGGTTGGGAGTTAACTTGACATGCATCAGTTTCATAGCTGCAAACAGCAATTCCCCCATCATCCTTCCAGCTGACTTCAATATTTTATTACTGCTCAATAAAATGATTCCATCCTTTAATGCATGCTAATTCACAAAGCTCACTCAGAATTTTGCTAAGCCAAGACTATCTTTCATCCAGATGTGTCTCTTTAAACACAGTCTGTGAATAGCTGCAAGGACTAGAAGTCCAAAACTTGCTCCCATCCATCTAAAAGGATGTCTTGTAATGACAGGATGAGGGCTTTAAACTGGCAGAAGGGAGATTCAAACTAGATGTTAGGAAAGGGTTCTTTGCAGTGAGGGTGCTGAGGCACTGGCACAGGTCACCCAGGGAGGTGTTCAAGGCCAGGCTGGATAAGGCCTTGCCTGATCCATTCTAGTGAGAGGTGTCCCTGCCTATGGCAAGGGGTTGGAACTGGCTGAGCTTTGAGGTCCCTTCCAACCTAAACCATTCTATGAATCTATGATTATTTGCTCTTCATTTTTAGCTCCAAGTGAAAAGCAATCAAACAGAACAAAGCAGTTTCCCCTTGCTTTTTATTTAACCTTGACTGACTCAGCTTTACTTCAGTCTTTCAGAACCTTATATGAGCAGTTTTACAGTTGCTTTCTGGGTCCACAAGAAGTGGACAGCCCATCAGGCACAGAGAGCTCCTACTGGGCTCTGACACAAAAAAGCAACAAGTACATGCCACAAATGACAGCAGAGAAGCAGGACTGAGAAGGGAACAGTTAAGCTCTGCAACTTGAAGGCTCTGCAGAATTTAAAAACATATTTTAAAATAAATAATACATGCCATGTCTGAGTGCCCCATAGCCTACCTATCCATAATCATTTATCTTTTTGCAAATGCCACAGCTGAGATAGATCATAAAAGACCAGAAAAAGTAGAAGCAGTAAGAATTGCTTCAGGGAGTCACTCACTGTTTACAGGGAGGGCTAGACCAAAATGCAGATAACAGTTATGAAGAAATATATGTCTTTGAGCATAGCAGCTGTAGAGGAAGAAATGGACTGATAGAATCATTTAGGTATGAAAAGACCCTTAAGATCAAGTCCATCCATAATGCTAAATATAAGGATTTTTAGGAGTCTCCACATGAAACCTCCTGAAGTTTTTCCACAAAGCTCCTCCGACTTATTCAAGGAATAACATTTGATTATCCTTGAGAAGATAAACCAGAACAAACACACAAAAAGCTTTCAAACATTATGCTCAGAAATGATTGCTAAAATCTCCTGTCTGTGAGAGGTTAGTGAGAGCAAAAAGCAACTCTCAAATCACACCAAGTCAGGAGCTCTTCTGTCTCTTGCCACTTCAATTAAATATTTGTATGAACCCACTTTTTTATCAGAAGAACAGAAGAAAAAAAAGGATTTCCCAGAGGTCAACAATAGAATCATAGAATGGTTTAGGTTGGAAGGGACCTCAAGGATCATCCAGCTCCAACACCCTGCCATAGGCAGGGACACCTCCCACTAGAGCAGGCTGCTCAAGGCTTCATCCAGCCTGGCTTTAAACACCTCCAGCGAGGAAGCATCCACAACCTCCCTGGGCAACCTGTTCCGGTGTCTTACCACCCTCACTGTAAAGAACCTCCTCCTAATATCCAGTCTAAATCTCCCCTCTTCCAGCTTAAACCCATTCCCCCTCGTCCTGACATTACTAGACCTTGTAAATAGTCCCTCCCCAGCCTTCCTGTAGGCTCCTTTCAGATACTGAAAGCCACTACAATCTTTTGAAAGACTTCCCTGGTATCTCAGTGCTGCACACCCTGAATTTACAATGTGGAAATCTTTCAGAGGTCTCTAAATAGAAAAAAAACCCAAACGTTTAAAAACTGAACGTCAAGGAAGGGAGAAGGCACCAAGAGCTGAATCAACACTGCACACAGGAGCATCTATGATGCTTAGAACAGATAATCAAGATCTGTGTAGTGTAGATGCAACAGAGTCCTTTCATCAAAATGCCCAACCTCCAGCTGTTATCAACTACTATTAAGAAGAGCTGAGGCCAACTCACCCCTTATTTCCCTTTCCACAATGCCAACTACACTGCATAACTCAAATATCACCAAGTGCCTGAGTATTCCCCAAGCACCCTGTAATTTTGGGATGGTGGAACACCCCTGCAGCAAGGGTCCACCTTCAGACCTTCACCCGAGCAAAGAGGAATGCGAATGGAGTTGGAGATGATAGACTAAAAGCATTTTGTACTCCAAGTGAGCATTAAGCACAGAGAGAAATGAGCACACTGCCAGCTGGTGAGTACAGCCAGCTCCTTTCTAGATCTGAATGAACTCACTGATTCAGCACCATTGGGCATTTCTTGTGTGCTTCAGTACATCTCACAGTGCTTTCACACACCAGTGAAAAATGCAGAAGTAAAAATAATAAGAAAGCAACCAACCCAACCTTCCCCTTCAAGAGCTCCCCTTCAAGGAGCTTCAAGAAACGCCTGGATGAGGCACTTAGTGCCATAGTCTGGTTGACTGGATAGGGCTGGGTGCTAGGTTGGACTGAATGATCTTGGAGGTCTCTTCCAACCTGGCTGATTCGATGATTCTGTGACTCTTTATCTTGCTGATAAATAAAGATGGTGTTGTCCTTCAACTTCAGAACATGACCTGTAGCTTGGTACATACTTGCTTTAGAAGCTTGGTGATACTAAAGATATCACAGAATGTTAGCGGCTGGAAAGGACCTTGAAAGATCCTCTAATCCATTCCCCCTGCCAGAGCAGGATCATCTATGCCAGATTACACAGGAACACTTAGAATGGTTTAGGTTGGAAGGGACCTCAAAGCTCATCCAGTTCCAACCTCTTGCCATAGGCAGGGACACCTCCCACTAGAACAGGTCACTCAAAGCCTCATTCAATCTGGCCTTGAACACCTTCCTGGGCAACCTGTGCCAGTGTCTCACCACCCTCACTGCAAAGAACCCTTTCCTAACATTTAGTTGGAATCTCCCCTCTGCCAGTTTAAAGCCTTCATCCTGTCATTACAAGGCATCCTTTTAGATGGATGGAAGCAAGTTTTGGACTTTTAGTCCTTTAAACATAGTCTGTGAATAGCTGAAAGAGACACATCTGGGTGAAGGATGCTCAAGGACACCAAACTCCCCAATTAGCAGGACAAGAGCCACTACTAACTCAAAGTGTGTTACAAAAAGAAATGCTCCCTCTGTGACATTAACACTGCTTCATAATTCTGTAAGCAAAGAGGAAGAGCATCCTGCTATACATCATAAACAGATTGCTGGCTGAGCTTGGTGAAAATCTGGCATTCAAAAGGTCAATTCTAGCAATCCTTTACAAAATTTTGCTATTAAGCCTGGGGATCTTAATAATCAAAGGCACATTTCCTGTTGCCTCATCACAGAAAGGATTTGGGAGGTTGAATTTTGCCATTTCCAACACAGTTGCAGTTCCCTGGGAAGCCAGACAATTACCTGACAGGACAGACAAGTTCACATTAAAAAATAGATGCTGTTGCTGAATCAGAGTAATCCAATGTTAATGTTTCATTTGGAGAAGGAGCACTGCTTTGAAAAGCCACAGGGATTACATGAAAACCAAAGGGTTACTTTCAGTCAGTGGAGCTGCGGTGACTGTGATGGTTTACAGGGGCAAGCAAGGCAAGATCTGCTAGGGAGGGAACCTTCGTCAGCAGAGCAACTGATGGGACTGGGGAAAAAACAATTTGTGGCACCTAGAGCCCCTTTCTGAGTTACCTGGAAAAACTGCAGTGCTTTTCTGTGCAAAAGCCTTTCTCTTCAGGTTTCTGTTCCAGGTCTGAAGAAGGATTTACATGATTATGGTCATGTAAATCATGCAACAGTGCCAAGTGGTGTCCCTCAGAGGTCAGTGCTGGCACCAGTGCTGTGTAACATCTTTGTCAGTGATGTGGACAGAGGAATCAGTGCATCCTCAGCAAGGTTGCAGATGGTACCAAGCTGTGTGGCACAGTCAACTTGCTGGAGGGCAGGGATCCATCCAGAGGAACCTGGACAGGCTGCAGAGGTGGACCCAGGCCAATCTCATAGCATTCAACAAGGCCAAGTGTAAGGTCCTGCACCTGGGTGGGCAAAATCCCAAGCACAACTCCAGGCTGAGTGGGGAATGGCTGAGAGCAGCCCTGAGGAAAAGGACCTGGGGGTCTGGGCTGAGGAAAAGCTCAACATGAGCCTGCAGTGTGAGCGCAGTCCAGACAGCAACCCTGTGCTGGGCTGCAGCAAGAGCAGTGTGGGCAGCAGGGCAAGGGAGGGGATTCTGCCCCTTGGCTCTGCTCTTCTCAGACTCCACCCGGAGTATTGTGTGCAGTTCTGGAGCCCTCAACACAGGAAGGACATGGAAATGTTGGAGCCAGTCCAGAGGAGACCACCAAGATGCTCAGAGGGCTGCAGCAGCTCTGCTACGAGGACAGGCTGAGAGAGTTGGGGGTCTGCAGCCTGGAGAAGAGAAGGCTTTGAGGAAACCTCATAGTGGCCTTTCAGTATCTGAAAGGGGACCTACAGGAAGGCTGGGGAGGGACTATTGACAAGGTCTTGTAATGACAGGATGAGGAGGAATGGGTTTAAACTGGCAGAGGGGAGATTCAAACTTGATTTTAGAAAAAGATTCTTTGCAGTGAGGGTGGTGAGACACTGGCACAGATTGCCCAGGGAGGTTGTGGCTGCTCCTTCCCTGGAAGTGTTCAAGGCCAAGTTGTAAGAGGCCTTGAGCAACCTGTTCTAGTGGGAGGTGTCCCTGTCTATGGCAAGCGGTTGGAACTGGATGATCCTTGAGGTCCCTTCCAACTTCAACCATTCTATGATTTAACAGAAGGCATTTCCTTCCCCTGCACCCACTGCCTGATTTCAATATATCACCTCTATGGCAAAAACTGCTCCTCAATATGCTCATAAGCATTATGTGATGCACCTCAACTCATACCCACTAATCTAGAGCACAATGAATATAAAGGCTAAGGACAAAAAAAAAATACAGACCACTACCTAGGTGCTGAAGGCAAAACTGAAATTTGATTCAGTTGGAATAAAGGAAAAGGTGAAGAAGAAAGCTGCTAGTCCCAGTCCAGCCCATGCACAGAGCAAGAGGCTTCACAGCCACAAGCATATCCTGGTACTGACAGCATGTCTGCTCTCTAAGACTGCGGCAGGCTGGACTGCACAAAGGAAGAGAAAAATTACTATAAAGACTACCGTTTCTAAGTCCACTGGACACTAACCATCAGAGAGGAAAAAGTAACTAAGTTTGACCAGGCTTCTCCCCGCCTTGCTTTTCAGGCAAGTGCTGTCAAATACAGTGTATAGAGATAAACAGATTGTAGATTAGCACTTCCAGCAGAAGCTGAGCATCTGCCCTTGAGGATGCAAGGTCATTACACAGTTTTAGCATCTTAAAAGATCGGGTGGAGTGTTAAGCTTTCCAACTGCTGCCCACAATGGAGTCGAAGTTGTAAAGTGACTGCCGTTTGCCATCGGCAGAAAAACCTTCAAGAAATCCATTTACACCTCTGATGTGAAAGACTAACTGAATATATCTCAATGATTTTAGTGGAAAGGGAAGGGAAAAAAAACACCTCCGCCTGACCTGAGCCACTGATACAGCATAGCAGGCTGGAGAGTCAGATGCCTGTGAACACATTTCTTTTTACAGTAAAGAGCATGAAATGGGTCTCGATCAGGAGAGTTTAAATACAGGTTTGTGTGAGCAAGCATGCGCATAAACACACTTCAAAAGCGAGGATGTACTTGGAGATCCATTCAGTTGTCATTTGCCTCGTAGAGGTAAAGATGTTGGGAGGTTTTCTATAGGTTGCATCCACTACAACATTGCCAAAGAGCAGATATTTAAAGGTGCTTGTTCTCCAAGGGAGCATGGAGAATCAATACATGTAACTGGCTGCCAGATCAGACAGCAAAAGGAACTAACAATGGATTTGAAACCCTGATGGCAAATCATTAAGAAATTATGCAAATAGTGAAAGGAAGGTGGGCACTGATCCAGAGGGACACATGGTAGAAGAGGAGTAAGGATTATTGTAATGAGGCATGAAACACATGTGAACTTTCCTTCCTTTCCTTTACCCACAGATTGCCCGTGCAATTTTTCTTCATTCTTACAGGTCACCAGTGTGACACTCAGGTGGCGATTACTAGAGGAAACCCCCTTAACCAAAGTCACATCAGATCTGTCTTAAGAAGCAGGGCTGCAAAGTAACAAAGGCTCATGAATTTATGTTTTTTCTGAGGCTAAATACATCCATCCTCCCCACAACAAACAAAGGGATCTGGAGACTGGATCTGGAGAAGAGCATGAAGTTAAATTCACATAGCTTTGTTAAATAAAACCCTGTACAACGTTGAGGCAACGAAGTGCAACACAAAATTGCAAAGACAATGCCACAGAACCCTAATTCAGCTGTAATTATAAATAAGTGCCACAACCATAGCTGAAACTCATCCAATGAGGCCAACCCTGGGTTTTAATAACAAAACTGCAAAATTAGAAGCGCTGTATCAAAATGGCTTTTGCTTTATCAGGAAGGACAAAACAAACCAGATCTCACGCCAACTAGGAGACTATGCACAGTGATTTGTGAATTGATCCAGCCATTGTACCACCTTTGCTCTGTTGTGTCAACCTAGTGACCTATTCTGTGGGAAGGGAAATGCAGAATGAGACAGAACAAAGTGAAACAATCATTAAAAATCACACGAGTGTCAGATGATAGGTAGAAAGCAAAAGCATTTCCACTGTCATTAATGATTACTAGTAGCAGATGTTCTCCTCACACATTTTACCCAAGTATGACATCAAAATGGAATCAAAAGGAATGCAGGAAGGCACAATTTGGTTCTTCCAACGCAACAAAGCCTAGAAACTAGGAAATGAAGTGGCCCACACTAGTGGCAGTAACACTACTACACTTAGCACGGGTGGAGTGTAAAGACCAAAACCAAAAGGAGAAAGCATTTCATTTTTTTCAGTAAGGTTGAGGGGTCAGGTTCCAGTATTGGACTGAGAGTTAATCCAAGAGTATGAAAAGAGTATTTCCAAAAGGTAAAATTCCACAGAAGCCTCATTTGCCTGGCTTCCCAGCAGAGGGCATCTTCAACACGCCAGGAATTTTCCTCTTACACAGCAACACAGCAGTTAAGCACACAGTAGTAAGGGCCCTAAAGTTTCAAAGCAACTGCAACAACTCCTTGGGGCTTTGCAAGTAATAGTGGTATAGTGTTTGGAACGATGCCTGAACACAAGAACCTCAGAGTTGGGAATCAGTGCTTTCATCAGAGATCCTGAAACCTCATAATCTATAGTAGCAATAATATTTTAAGAACATCTGAATGAAATTCGCTGTCTGCTGTCTGGCAGAGTGTGGAATAGCCTACAATAGGTGGGGGTGGGAGCCTGCTGCTGCAGAAATTGCTTCTGGCCATGCATCCCAAGTGCTGCAACCTCCTGCTACTGCAGTGTGTGAGACCAAAGGAGACTGTGGTGGGCCTTTGCTCATGTATCTGGGATGGGATTAAAACAAATCCCCCACTCCAACTTGTAACTCCCGCGACCTTTTGTTCTCTCTCTCTCATGCAACACATTCAAGTCTTGTCAACCCCTTCAGCGCATCTCTCTCTTGTGCAACATGTTCAGTGCATTCAGTGATACTGCTGAGCCCGTAGCTCCAATTGCTTCCCATTTCCACTTCAGTTGCTCTTGTTGACAATCGTTCCTGGCCTGAAGACCACCTTCTTCCCATTTAGCTCCCATCTCAATAAGGACCTTTTAAAACTTCCTCATACACACAACGCTTCCTCTAGTTTCAGCTCCATAAACCATGGTCTGTTCATATTCTGATTTATTCCTCAGTGGTGCCAGCAGAGAACATGATCACTACTCTGGATGTCAGCATGGGAATTGAATTTATACAGTGCTGCTAGATAGACCTTCCCTACGGGAGGCATAAAAGGGAGAAGAGGACTCAATCATCCCCACCCATGAGACCTCCCCTTGTCTCTGCAAGAATCACTTTGGCCCAATCTTGTAATTCGGAGTGTAGGTGAAGTGCAGGCTCGGTGCAGCACTCAGGATGCACCACAATTTCTCTCAAATTCCATAGGCAGGAAGCAGAGATGCAGTAACATGTATTTCACAAGAAAAGTTACTTTTGCACTTGACTTTAAAGTCCGCTTTCCTGCAGAAGAAAGTCACAGGGAATCTCAATTTCTCCTGTATTTGCATCGATGTCGAGTAACCAGCAAATCCTAATTTAAAGTAGGATGAAGACACTACCAGCAATACGTGTCAGCACCTCTGCTGTCCCAGAGCCAGCTGGCAAGAGGAAACGATGGCACACTAGATGGTGCTGTGGGACCTTCCAGGGAGAAGAACCTCCTAAACCAGCAGTTGTGCTACTGTTAAATTAGCCACAGAGTTGATTTTGAAATATATTAAAGAGTACTGAGTCACAGCAGGAGAAACCAGAACCACAGAAACGAAGGGATACACTAAGCAAACACTCTGCTTTGACAGGCTCTGCTTTTTGGAATAACCAAGTGCCCCTCTTCCACCGGGATGGATTCTCATTGCTCCTTCCCTACAGAAGGGAAAGCAGTTTTTATGTTCTCTGCCGACATTACTTTAAAGGGTTCTATATGTAAAACAATTAAAACAGTGATGTCTGCAGTCAGAGATCTGACACAGCAAATGCTCTATAAGCCTTTTCTGCCCTCCCTTTGAGCTGGACTTCATCACCCTTTAGCACTCAGTGTTTTATGTTACAGAAAGCTTAAGAAGTATCATCACACAATAAGCTTTGAATTGGCTGAACTGCAAATTAACTTCTGCCACGATAATCAGCTGCGGGAAAGAAAACATAAGCATAAGGGGAAAAGTAGAGAAATCTGAGAGATGACCTATGACAAATGCTACAGAAATTAGCAGTTATCAGAAGTGATTCTACTTAATTTCATTCTATAGCTTTCCTGGTAACTGAAAGCTATCTAAGTAGAACAGTTTCTGCATAAACACACCACCAATACATGAACATTTTGTTAGCACAAACTTTATGTTTAAAGCAACTCCTCCCTCCCTCATTTTTCTTCAAGACATGAACCTCAAACAGTGCAAATATAAACCACTGTACAACCCCTCTTCGACATATGGAAGAAAATAACAACTTTATATAATCATAGAATGGTTTAGGTTGGAAGGGACCTCAACGATCATCCAATTACAACCCCTTGCCATAGGCAGGGACACCTCCCACTAGAACATTAGCACAACACTCCTGCCCATTACAGGAGTAACAGGCAGGAGTGTTGTGCCAATAAAAACCTGTAAGGATTAATTATCAGCCAGTAGCAGCAAAACAACCCTAGCATTGCAAAGGTCTCGGGGTGACCTAGTATTCAGAAGTACCACTTAAAATGTATCATGGTATCCCTGGAATGATACCAGAGTGCCCCCAGTCAAACCAACAGCATCTTTTGGTTCTAATTACTGTTATGGGTAAATTATAGACAGCTTACATCAGTTTGGTGAGGAAAAGGTCTCTTCAGCCAAGCTGCTAACTATATTCAAAGGTAAGAAATGGCCTCCAAATCCCCTGGGATAAAGGATGCTCAGGACCCTTCAGTATCATTTCCAAGTCTGCTGGAAGTTAAGCTATTAATAATTAGTTTGACAATAAGCTCGCTAATACCTCCTTCTACCTTTTTTTTTTTCTTCCTTCAGACTAAGTGCCCAGCAATGTTCTACTAAAATGAACCACTAAGCTCATTCAATCTGTTTCCACTATTATTCCCAGATAGGATTTCCTGGCAGAATCGAGGACTTAGAGGCCAAACCCACCCAAAATGCGGGCACGCACACGCGTGTGTGCGCAGGCGCCTGCACGACCCTCCCCCAGAGCCAGCCCCCAGTATGGTAATCCATATTGCCTGTGTTGTGTGCTGCCTGCCTGGCCCCAAGTCATCAATAATGAATAGAAATGTACAGCTACAGCAGTAGCCTGTGTCGTGGGCTTGTCAGGGATTTCTGAAAAGGAACAAAAACACAGGTTTGCCATTTGATTGCCTCCTCTTCTGCAAACACAGGACAGACAAAACAAAGGGGCATTTAAAAAAGGGGTAACATGATTAACCCTTTTCATATTAATTGGCAGTTCCCTCCACCAGACAGAAAATTATTTACTTGTAATGCAACCAGTCTGGGAATTCAACAATAATGTTGATTCTCAGCACAGGGAGGGGAGGTTGTTTCTATTTTAAGATAATGAATATGTGCTCAAGAGGAGTCAAATACCATAGTTTACATAGAAGGAGGGGAGAAAAAATGATCAAATGAGTTTGTTTTCCCAGGAATCCAGCAAGTTCAGTCTCAAATAGAATTGTTTTTGAGGAAGAAACCTAATGCCTGCAAATACACACACAGTCAATGGAAGCCAACAGCACTATTAAATAATAGGCAGATCTTAATAAATGAGCTCCTATTTGCACAAAAGAGGTGTTTCTTCTATCTGTTCTTCCTTTGCAGTATTCCCAAGTAAATTTCTACAGACATTAGGGCTGCAGCCCTCCAGCTGTGATTATCTCACATTTTACAGACAGAACACACCAGCTGGTATTCTACCAGTCCACCCCACCCCTGGGGAGGGTGGGTGGCAGACTACAGGATGTCTACCGGACACGGACTAAACTGATTGAAAAAAGCGGCAGCAAACCCAACTCTGTCTTGCTTCCTACATCTGCATAAATTCCTGAATAAGCCTTGCATTAATAAAATTTATTAATAGAAACGTTCACTTCCACAGTATCTTCTGTAGTAAATACTCTCCACTTGGGAAGATGTAAGTGAAGATGCAGCCTCGTGTTCAAAAAAAAAGCTGCAAGTAGATAATCTGCATAAGAAATGAAGCTGTCTAAGCATGTACTTCAAGTGGGCATGCAAAGCAAGCCCTCTCAGTCCAATTCAAGTGACCAGGCAACCTTTTCTAGAAGGCAGCAGCAAAGCAGAAGGCATGGCTTCAACACAACTGAGGAGCACCTTTGCAAAGCAGCTATTGAGAAGGCAGCAGCAAAGCAGAAGGCATGGCTTCAACACAACTGAGGAGCACCTTTGCAAAGCAGCAATCGATAACACGATTTAAGCAGCCTACTCTGTGTTCTGACCTAATCTTATCTTGTGATAACTGTTTTTAATGCTTGGAATGGGATATGATAGTATTCATCTGAACTGAACTGTGCATAAATCCTCGAACATTCACAGGTTGAGTATGTTATTAATGACTGTGAATAAGGATAAAAGGGCCATAAACCACCCTTCTGTGGCAGATAATAACTGCCTCAAAAGGTACATGCTATAGCACACTAATGTTTAAAAAGGAACTCCACTAGAATTCTGATTGTTTCATTAAATTAAGATCATTTCCCTACAAAAGAAACTTTATTCTGTTTAAAGAGTTACCAAATTACTTCACAGCAGTAAAAGGGTTTCTTACTGCTAACTCCAAATACACTTTAGCACAACTAGACCAGTTATTATTTAGTTCACCAATTCTGTGATGAGTAAAACCTGCTGCTTTTCTCCTACTGGCATGGTTTTAGGGGTTTGCATGTGATCAGCCACTCCTCTTCTAGCCAACTGTCCAAACACTCGGTTGAGAGCAAGAAGCTCCTGTGTTGCTTTGGGCACACTGGGTTGAGAGCAGGAAGCTCCTGTGTTGCTTTGGGCACACTGAGCTGAGAGTGTGAAGCCTCTATGTTGCTTTGGATAGCGCCACGAAGTAGACAATCTTTAATACGCATCCTAATGTGCTCAGTATACACATCAACAACAAGCTGCAGAAGTTTGCTCATATGTAGTAGAATGAGTCAACTCTCCTGTTCTTATCAATGCCACACCAGTCTTGTAACACCTTGTGATTTATTCATTCTTTTTAACCATTTACTTCAAAGTTGTTCATCTTTTCTAAGTTACTCACTAGATAGAGATGTAGATCTCACATTCAAGACAAAAGAATGGTGCATTTGTTCAAGTGGATGCTGTCTCTCAAGTCACAGATGACCTACTGGGCCAAGGTACTGCTAAAAGCAGCCTGTCTCTCAGCACAGCATCCTAAATCTCTCCTTCCACCTGCTGAAGAAACTGACAGCCGCTTTGAAGCATGCAGGAAACTGGTTGAATCTACAGTGCTGTCACATCAAAACAGTTCTGTCTACACTGATTTTGAGCCGGCAGGTCCAAGGAAAATTCACCTCCCTGAAACTAACCTCCACAAACCCATACCACCCGGCTCACATCTACCATCTGCCCTTGCAAGGAGACATGAGAGTTGCTGTAGAAGGCCCTCAGGCTGCCCACATGACCTAAGCACAGTGAGGAGTACTGCTGTGAACCGGAATGTGGAATTGAGCACCAAAGCTCATGTCCACTACAGTCAGCTCCCCAGAGAGGTGGCTGAATCCCCATCCCTAGAGGTGTTTCAAAGAGGCAGAGATGTGGTGCCAAGGGACATGGTTTAGCACCAGCCTTGGCAGAGATAGAGAATGGTTGGACTTGGTGATGATTCTATGATTCTAAGTTTAAAGGTCTTTTCCATCCAAAAATGATTCTTTGTCTCTATGGCACAGTTGAATTGAGAATGGTAACGTCGATGCACTCTGGGCATAGTGGAGCAGGTGAGTTGTGAAAAGGTAAAATCAAGGCAGAGGAAGCCTAATGGTTAAAAAAAAAAAAAAACCATAGAAAGAAGAGAGAAGAGGAGGGCAACAAACAAAAGTTGTCTTTGTACTTCAATTTCCTGTATGGGTTACCATGCTCAGACTTGCAGTCAGTAGGAGCCTGCTTTTCCCCTGTCTGATATGAATACTGGGTTTGCATTTAAATCATCTGCCCTGAAATGTGGATCTTTGATTCAGTAACATAACAGAATATTTCCAGAGGGGGAAAATTGTTTCTGAAAACAAAACAGTCTTAGTCTAGCAGAGACTGTCTAGGCAGGGAGCATAGCTGGCATGCGAGATTGGAACCAAATGAAGACAGAATATTTCCCTCACAGCTCCCCCCAAAGAAAAGTTTTTTTTGCTGTGAGCTCCCAAGACCTCAAATAATGCCAGCACAAACTAGAAGGTGTTTCTTACTTTCCAAGAGGTAAAACAAGGGAACAAATAAGAGATGTTACCCTATGTTTCTATCTTCCCCTTTTCAGGGCAAGAGTCTTCTCTTGCCTCTACTGTCTCAGGGAACCCCATTCCCTTTCTGGCTCCTCCTCAGGATCTGCCCCAGCTTTTCCCAAAGAATCGCCGCAAGTTTGGAAGTTCATCGTACAGGATCAGATTATTTATGTAACTTAGCAATTTCCAAAGGCTTCAGTCCTCTGTATCCAGAGCAATTCTCATTCTACAGGTAGGACACATTCCTTTTGAAAGTGCGATCTCCTGTAATTACTCAGTTACATGATATGTCAGATTCGCAGAGCCTCGTTAGCGGAAGTGGCAAAACACATCCCGAAGATTCGCCAGTTTTACTGAAGATTTCTAGGATTTTCTAGCCAACAGATTTGATTGTGTCTACTTGACATGCCTAACACCCTTAGAATCATAGAACCGGTCAGGGGTGGAAGGGACCACAAGGATCAGCCAGTTCCAACCCCCTTGCCATGGGCAAGGACACCCTACCCTACCTCAGGCTGGCCACAGCCTCATCCAGCCTGACCTTAAACACCTCCAGGAATGAGGCCTCAACCACCTCCCTGGGCGACCCATTCCAGGCTCTCACCACTCTCATGCTGAACAACTTCCTCCTCATGTCCAGGCTGAATTTCCCCATCTCCAGCTTTGATCCATTCCCCCTAGTCCTGTCTCTCCCCAGCTTTTTTGTAGCCCCCTTTCAGATACTGGAAGGCCACAAGAAGGTAACCTGGGAGCATCCTCCAGACTGAACAGCCCCAACTCTTTCAGTCTGTCCTCATAGGATATGTGCTCCAGCCCTCTGAGCATCCTCATTGCCTGTCTCTGGACGTGCTCCAGCATCTCCACATCCCTCTTGTAATCGGGGCTCCAGAACTGGATGCAGTACTCCAGGTGGGGTCTCACTGGAGTGGAGTAGAAGGGGAGAATCACCTCCCTCGACTGTAACTGTTTCACCTGGTGGGTGACAGATTAGACTTCTCCACAGAAGGTGTAGAATAAGTGGATTGCTTGCTATCTCTGCCCTGAACAAGGGAATCACAGAGAGAGCAGCAAGACTTAACTCACACTTAGATTAACAATTGATCTGATTTTCAGCGTAGTTCTCAGGTGCACTGTTTGCTGCATTGATCTAGAAGAAACCAAGATACACGACCTAATAATCAGTGCTACACACTGTAACCAGCTTGAAAATGACAAAACCCAGTTCATTCTCCAGCTCAGTACTAGCTGTAACTCACAGAACTGTTTCTTTGGCCTACAGAGCAACAGCAGGCAATGCAAATGACACTGCAGTGGACAAATTAAGGCCTTGTTAGTCACAGACAAAGATGCCATCATTCCTCTCATGTCTGGATCAGGCACAGAGGACATCAGCCTCACTCACACACAGAGCAGAGAAAAGCATCCTGTAGGCTAAGAGTAACAAAAACTTGGAATGATTCTTCCCAATACTGGTCCTGAGATTGAGCTGCAAGCTCTCTGAAGACTTTAAAAAGTTTAACTACACAATTTTGCTGAGAAGGGAGAGGAACTAAATAATTGCAGGATCAGTTTTTGCCAGATGTCTGCTAAAGCTGTGCAGAAAAAGGAAAAAAGTGTATAACACTGAGTTATTTTTGATAAATCTTAAGTAAGAGCTTTTCAAATGTAAATATTATCTTTAAATTAGCATTTCTAGTTTGCCTACATTCAAAAACCTCTAGCATCCTAAATCACAACAACAGGGTGGGTGAAAAACCTAGACAGACAGACACAGAAAGTTCAGTCAGTCAGTAATAAAAAGCTTTGGCTGTCTGGCTTCAGGGAGAAGAAAATTGCTTGGATGATCACTTCAGTACTCTGCTAGGTGATGCACTATTTTATTCTTTCTGATAGCTGCAGTTTAAAAGAACTCAAACCAGGAAAACGCACATGTAAAGGCTGAGCAAAGATGTGGACTGAAGCTGTATTTTGTTTGGTTTCAGTCACACTTTTGATAGAGCCTAGGGAGCCAGAGAGAGAAGAAAGGAAAGTGTCCCCAAGCGCCTGACAGTATCAGAAGTGAGAACAGCAGCTTAAGTTGCAAGCTACCTTCAGAGCAGGTCTAGGAGCAAAAGGCTCTGCTGCGGGGGGAATGTACAGCCCTCGCAACACAAGCAGGTGTCGCCGCAGTATTCTTGCCAGGGAAACAAACCCTATTTCTGCAGGCATGGTCACAAGACAAGGAAATGCAGTCATTCTACTCACCAGCAACCGGGCATGACATCTGCGGTGCTGCTCATTGTGGACCCAAGCGTGAAGGTGCTGAGCATTTACTGCTCCTGCCAGAATAAGGTGGCATCCCGAACCTTCAGGAGGGTCTGGGTTAAAGAATGAGGTGGTGTCAGAGCCGAAGATGTTTCTTCACCCTTCTTCTTCAATCTAATTAGATTTCAGCAGTTACAGTGCTAAACTCCCTGGGATCAAGAACCTTTCATTTTTTCCATCAACATGAATGACTGGCAACAGAACAAGGGAGGACAGTCTCAAGTTGTGCCATGGGAGGTCTAGGCTGAATGTTAGGAGGAATTTGTTGGCAGAGAGAGTGATTGGCATTGGAATGGGCTGCCCAGGGAGGTGGTGGAGTCACTGTCCCTGGAGGTGTTCGAGAAAATCCTGGATGGGGCACTTAGTGCCATGCTCTGGTTGATTGGCTAGGGCTGGGTGCTAGGTTGGACTGGATGAGCTTGGAGGTCTCTTCCAACGTGGTTGATTCTATGGCTCTTCCTCAGTCTTGATGAGGCTCTTTCCTTTCTGTTCCAATGTTTGCTTTCCTTTTTTTGTTGTTTCGTTTTGGTTTTTTTTTTTTTAAACTCTTCATCATTCTGGAAAAGATTTTGAGTAAAAGTATAATCCTCCAGGAGAGCTGACTTCCAAGTGTACCTAAAATTTAAGCCTAGACTCATAGAATGATTTAGGTTGGATGGGACCTCAAAATATCATCTACTTCCACACACCTGCTCGCCATAGGCTGGGACATCTCCCACCAGAACAGGCTGCCCAAGGCCTCATCCAACCTGGCCTTGAACACCTCCAGGGAGGTTGCAGAGCACAGAATCACCCAATTCTTTGATCTTTGTGATCTTTGATCACATTTGGTGATTCTGTGCTCCGCAACCTCCCTGGGCAACCCGTGCCAGTGTCTCACCACCCTCACTGCAAAGAACTTCTTCCTGACATCTAGTTTCAATCTCCCCTCAGCCAGTTTAAAACCCATTCTTCCTCGTCCAGTCATTGCAAGACCTTGTAAATAGTCCCTCCCCAGCCTCCACAGGACACTGAGGCTCTCTGCATTGCGTTTTTTTTTTTGGTCATACCTATGTGTTTTTCCCCAAGAACTCTCAGTTCACAATGAGACCAAGAAACACCTTCTAACCTCACTACTAATATCAGCGTTGGAAAAAACCCAAACATTAGCTTGTCTGCAGTTCCTCGCAACTGCTGACTACTCATTCAGGCCCTGAGCTGCAATGACAATGGGCAAATAAATCTAACTTGGCCATTTATCCAGCGAGCACAGAGCACCAAGATGAGTATTTCCAGATTTCACAAGTGATTGCTGTATTAAATACTGTACATGAACATTGCTCAGAAGTTGGTGGCCCATCCATGGAATACTTATTAGCAGCAGCATTAGCCATGCTGGATAAGTGACTATTCTCTTCCAAGGGTAATAGCACCTGCTTATATAAAGGGATATTTTTGGCACATTCTCAAGGTCTTCTTTCTTCTGCCCTGCTGTCAGAACTCTAATCAGGTATGCAGGGCACCTACAATGCTCCTGCATACTCCAGGTAATTAGCCCTCCCACTAATCAGAGAGCATCTCTCATGGCTACAAACACAGCACACTGCTTGTTCCTTAACCCTCAGGTTTCCTTCGCTCATTTCTTCAAGAGCTGCCTGAACAGTGGTTGCCTTGAACTGCTCTTTCAATGCACACCATTGAGAGCTTTCCAAATAAAATCATTTCAGAGCATTTTGCTCACAGCTAAATTTAAAGATGTGAATTATCGATGTTTCAGCTCAAAAAAAGTATCTCTGACTTTCCCCTTTTCTTCTAGCAGTTAGGAAAGTAAAAGCTCACAACGTGTTTCCTTGTGACCATCTTCATGTGCCTCTCCACTTGAAGCATTGATCACCTTCGATGAAAACTAATTTGTGCCTGTGATTTATTAAGACAAGAACCTGGTGTTTAAGGGGAGAAAGGCTGCGGTGAGCGGCCACGCTCTGACAAATGGCAAAAACTACAGCTGATTTAACAAATGAGCGCTCAATCAATGATGCACTGAGGCACATGACAAAGGGAAGTCAAAATCCATTACATTCAAGAGCCTCCTTTAAATTCCACTTCAGTGCACTGACCCCGGTGCTCAATGCTAAAGACTTTACAAGGTTTTCGGAAACATTTAGAAGAGCTTTTGTTTTGGCATTCACTCAGCTGCACCTCACAATTAACACTGCCAGACTCCTTTCTAATCAATTATTCATTAAGATTACTAGCATATCTTTGAGCTCCTTAACTCCACATCAGAAGTGTGCGAGGGATGACACATGCATGTGTACTTTGCAGAATAAAAGGCAGGCTCTAAGCAGGTTTTAATGCTAAATGAGAACAAGGCTAAAAGAAGCGAAATCAACACTTTTAGTCAAAGTTGAGCTTCAGGCGAGCTGCAGGCAGTGCACAGCATGACAGAATTTGGCTCCAGAAAGTGCCCATGCGTTGACAGCTGAGTAAGAGTTTGAAGGCTTAATGGTAAGAAATGTTCCGTCAATGATAATGTTACGCATTACTTACTCAGTTAACTACTCATCTTCCGCAGCCCTAACAGCTCATGACGTAAACCTCATTCAAAAGAAGTTTTACCATGTGCTACACAAACATGTTTATTGCTTTCACCATGGCTAAGACTTTTTTTTCCAGTAAAAAAAGAGGGAATTACTATTCAGGAAATAGCTATGAAAACAACTGCTCTGAGAAATTAAGACTGCAGAGAACCCGAGAGGCTGACCAAACTAAAACCAAAAAAAGCAAACTCATTTGAGCCTATTTGTACAGATCTGTAAAAAATACATGGGCAAAGCTGTCTTATTATTTCTAATAATGATTCAGTATTTCTACAACTCTGCAGAAAGGCATCTGTGAGATAAATTATTATTGATTTATATTATGGTAGAGCCTACTCTATTAAAGGCACTGTGTTGGCAGGTAAGGATATCTGACCCCTTAACATTAAGACATAAAACTTTAACGTACAGGTTAAGAGGGCTTTGCATTGAAAGTCCATCAGAAAGCTAACTTGGGTAGTGAAGTCAGATGGTGTAAATGCTTCTCCCCACAGTATACAGAAGGCTCCAATTATCACAGAATCATTTAGGTTGGAAAAGACCTTTAAGATCTGCCTGAAAGAGGGTTATAGTGAGGTGGAGGTTGGTCTCTCAAGTAACAAGGAATAGGAGGAAAGGAAATCATAGAATCAACCAGGTTGGAAGAGACCTTCAAGCTCATCCAGTCCAACCTAGCACCCAGCCCTATCTAATTAACTAGACCATGGCACTAAGTGCTCCAATCTTTTCTTGAACACCTCCAGGGACAGTGACTCCACCACCTCCCTGGGCAGCCCATTCCAATGCCAATCACTCTCTCTGCCAAGAACTTCTGTCTAACATTCAGCCTAGACCACCCCTGGCACAACTTGAGACTGAAATGGTCTCAAGTTGTGCCAAGGGAGGTTTAGATTTTAAATGAGGAGCAATTCTTTACTGAAAGTGTGATGATGCATTGGAACAGGCTGCCCACATTGGTGGAGTCACTAGCCTTGAAGTTGTTTGAAAAATGGGTAGGCATGGCACTTTGAGACATGATGTAGTGGGCATGGTGGTGTTTTGGTCTATGGCTGGACTTCATCTTAGAGGTCTTTTCCAGCCTTAATGATTCTAAGATTGAGTCCAGCCATAAAGTTGATGTTATGAAGCTTTCAGTCCTGGTTTGTACCACATTTTACCTGGGTCAGAATGAACATCCAGCTGGGATACTAGCCAAGCTGACTCCAGCTGATCTAACGCAATCAGGGTGCCCAGGAGCCCTGATTCTGCAAGACCTAAGAGTTGGCCAGAAGGTTTGTGTTCAGCTGCATCCTGAGCAGCACTATGCAGTGTATGTGCATGCACAGATCTTCAGACAAACTGTTCAGCTCCTGTTGAATCTACTTCAGAAACCAGAGGTAAACTGAAGACAAATCCAGCTCCCATCTTATCAGAGGCTCCCACTGGAGTCAGTAGGCAGCATTCACTCATAGCTACAGGCAAACAAATGAATGTGTACATCTCACTGCTGTGATGTTCCAGCCTTACACCACTGTAAATACACTGACTCCACTCAGTTTAGAATAGGATTGAATTTGAATTACGGAATACTGGAGTCAGCTCTGTCATTAACAATGAAGTTACAGATTCACCATGATTCCTGGGACTGTATCTAATACCAGCTTCTAATACGCTTCTTGTTCCTGTTAAACTCTCAGTGATTTTAGAGGATTTGGCTACTCAGAAATAATTCTTTGAAGCAGAAGTAAAATATTACAATACCTCTCAGCACACAAGCTGGTGTTTCAACTGAAGTGCAGTCTAAATCCTGAGAAGATTTCCTTTACTCTCCTATTTGTTCAAGTCACACAGAGGTAGCACTTCCAAAGCAGCGTCACGCTTACACAAGTTACCTCTGCTTTGCAATGAGACAAAAATCATTTAGGTTTTTATATAAATCCCATGTTCCTTCATGAATCCTCACAGCAACACATCAGACTTCACAGTATCTTACAGCAAGAATTTTTAAAAAGAGAAGAAAGGAACAAAATCCTCAGGAGAGCATTATCAATATTCTGGTTAGCACCACAGCCCTGAACGCAAACTAAAGCAAACAACTCACAGCCTGTTTGGGCTGTTGTGTGTCATTTATTGCTGCTCTAACACTGAGGTCTCAATCAATGATCAGTTTCATCAGTGTTCATTGTCAAGCTCACCGTCACCTATACACCGGATCAAATGGTGCCACTAAACACATCCCTGCCCTGTTATTAACTGTCCTGGGGGTGTATACGAGCAGTGTTTAAAAGCAGGCACACCACACAGCCGACCAGACCAGCAGCTGATCAGTTTTTAATCACCAAATCCAACAAGGAATCAAATGAGGCAGAACGCAGGGACGGAAAAACAAAAGGTAGATGGAAAACGTGAAACGAGTCACCAATTTATGGAAGATAAAAAACACTCTCAGAAACAATTTGCAAAACAATTTTCTTTTTATGCATTTAATAAACATTCTGTCAGAGTAAACAAAATCTTTGAAGCTGGAAGTTTAGAGGAAAAAAAAAAAAATCAATTAAAATGAAGTCACAGAGAATGGTGGGGAATTGTTCCTGGCAGTTATTTAATAGAGTATGGTTAATATTTCTAGTCAGAAAAATTAACAGTTTTGCTGCGGCAGATTTGCACTTGCACAATGCATAACCTCTGAGGGGTTCCCTCTAAAAGGCACAGAAATATTTTTTTATACAGCTACATCTTAGATGTACAGTAACAATCATTTACTCTGCAAACTTCTCTACATTGCTAAACCCACCTGGAAAGAATATCTGCATCTAAAAAGGTAACAAAATCCACAGTTCATTCCACAGGGTCCCATTTCACTTGTAAAGAAGACTTTGAAAGCTCTTAGATAAAATCCTGTTTCTCTAGCCATCTGTGTCAATAGATAAGCTCTCCTTTAATACTGCTCTACTGTAGAAATAGCACTGTGCCACACTCTCATCGATTGAAGAAAATTCAAGTGAGGCAGTGACAGCTGCTGTTTCTACAGGGAAACCACTGAGCTGAACGGCCAGACAAGCAAGGTCACACCAGGATCTGGTTGCTGTCTTGCTACCTTAAAACTACCCAGGGCTAGGGAAGAAAACAACGGTAGGCTTTGCAAGCACAGTATAAATACCAGAAATTAAACTTCTTCTTGAACAACAATATGAATCAAGGTTCTTACTTTCTGTACCGCTGTGCTAGTTTGAGGCTAAATGGAATATTTTAATGAGAAATTAGATGATAGGCTGTGAAAAGGAAATAATGGTGATGGCGACTGCACTCACAGGCTTGCTGAGATGTGTAACAGCGAGAACAAAACACAGATAATACAGAGTGTCTCTGTCTGTTGGAGTGTGTCTGTCTCTGTCTCCCTGGGCTGCTGCTGTGTAACTAATTCTTCTGCTTTCTAATCCCCCCTTAGTCAATCCTTGTACCTCACCTTGCACAAAAGGCAAACTCTGGGATAAGGTAGAGGGGTGAAAAGAAGGTGGCAGGCCGGTTGGAAAGAAGGTGGCAGGCTGGTTGGGAGCCACTCCTGGGGACGCTGATTTCTGGGAGGGCCGTTGTGCTTCTGTATTACTTTTTAACTTGTATATTTCTATACAGAGCTGTATATGTTGTAAATATCTGCTCGTATATTGTGCTAAGCTGTAAATATAAAGCTTCATTCCTTAACTGTAGCAAAACCTCACATCCATTCATTTCAACCTGCAAGGAGAAGCTGGATTTTCTCTGTATGCTTCAAGTCAAACTTTACTTTCTCTTCTGTTGTCAAGTACAGTCACAGAAAGAAGTTTATTTACACTGCTTATAACATCATTCTAGTTGTGAGCAACTGCTGTTCTTCAGCTTCTGCTGCTCATGTTTGCAATACAGATTTAGCCACCTAGACTTCAGGTGCAGGAGGGAAGAGATAAAGCAGCTTATCTTTAGCATGGTGCACTTTGCAAACACATTCCACTCCACACAGATGGTGAAAGTATGGATAGGCAAGTTGAAGCAGCCTTGCCTTGTTCAGAGGAAGGAAAAGGGAAGAAACTCAAGTGTTACACATGCAGAGTTGACTTGCATTTATGCATTTATCCCTGCCTATGGTGGGAGGTTAGAACTGGATGATTTTTAAGGTCCCTTCCAACCTAAACCATTCTATGATTCTGTGTTTGTTGTTAACACACATATGCTGAGAACAGTGTGCATACACTAAAAGGACCAGCAGAGACTTTGAAGTAGCACTGTACTTAATTATTTTCCTCTTTTGGGTGACTTATAGATTGGGGGGGGAAAAAAAAAACAACAAACCAAACAAACAAAAAAAAAACCACCAAAAAAACCCAACCAAAACTATTATCTCAGCTTGCTTATGAAGCCCCAGAAAGACTAAATGAGCCTGAAAGGGAAAAGCACCTTCCCATGGCCACAACAGTATGTCAGAATTAGTGCACCTACTGCAATAAAGCCACCTCTGAACGAGCTAACTTGGATTTCAAAAGAGCAAAATAATTCAGCAGAGAACAGTGCATACTTGCTAACCTTTCATACCACATTAACAGGTGGCAGTGCATTATTCTTTGATGTATGTAGTGAAGCCAGATTCAAAGAGATTGTTTGGTTACATTTGTATTCCCCTTTTCTTTCAACAGCTACATTAAAAAACAAAAGGAATTCCCCCATATTTTTAACCTTATGAGCTAAACCTGTCAAACAGTGCACACAGGCATTTCTGTAAGCACGTGAAGGCACCTTGTGACTTCTGGTTTTGAAGGTATCACTGAAATTCCATGCTTTTGGTTACTGAAAGATGCCATTTTGCACACAAGTTTTATTTGCCAGATCAAGATACGCCGCTGAATTCATCTGAAGGGACACATTCAAAGCAACACAAGTGAGAAAGCAGAGAAAGGACAGGTTATATATATAAGCCTTTGCCTAAACAGTTCCAGTCTGTTCCTCATACCAAAAGCAGAACTTTGGACCAGTCTCCCGAAGAGAATGATTCCAGGCATTCCTATCCAAGCAGCAAGACAAAGGCATGTTTTCCTGATGCCCATCTCAAAGCAGGTATTAGAGCTGTGCCTTGTTCCTGCAGGTGGTCTTTTTTATTTTGAGGACTTGAAAGAGATACCTGTTTTCCATCTGGTGTGAGGGCCACTGAGATACCAATGTCCTACTATTTCAGGGAAACACCCTGAGGAGTAGCTTGTAAGCACAGTCAACATATGGAGAAACAGCAGAGGTTTCTGGCTAAATCTAAGAGGAGATGACTCATCCCAGACATTCCTCTCTTGAAGTCTTTTACAAGGGGATGCACCTGGACTACTGTGTGCAGTTCTGGAGCCCCCAACACAAGAAGGACATGGAACTGCTGGAGCAAGTCCAGAGGAGGGCCACAAAGATGCTCAGAGGGCTGCAGCAGCTCTGCTATGAGGACAGGCTACAAGAGTAGGGGCTTTGAAGCCTGGACAAGAGAAGGCTTTGAGGAGACCTTGGAGTGGCCTTCCAGTATCTGAAGGGGGCTACAGGAACGCTGCGGAGGGACTATTGACAAGACCTTGGAATGACAGAACGAGGAGGAATTGCTTTAAACTGGCAGAGAGGAGATTGAAACTGGATGTTAGGAAAGGGTTCTTTGCAGTGAGGGTGGTGAGACACTGGCACAGGTTGCCCAGGGAGGTTGTGGAGCACAGAAGCACAGAATGTGATCCCTGGAGGTGTTCAAGGCCAGGCTGGATATGGATGAGACACTGAGCAACCTGTTCTAGTGGGAGATGTCTGCCTATGGCAGGGAGATGAAACTGGCTGAGCTTGGAGGTCTCCTCCAACCTAAACCATTCTATGATTCTATGTACTAGGGCTGAAAACAGGACAAGTTCCTGGAAGCCAAACCTGTTGAATTGTATTACTGCAGAAACTCTAACTAGCAGAGGAAACAGCTAGAGGGGATGTATCACACATGAATTATCTGTTCCTTAAATATCTGCCTTTGGCCACTGATAGAGTATTTGGACAGATGACCTTCAGTCAGTCCCAGTACAGCAGTTTTTATGTTTACTGCAGTGCAGCTTCAGTCAGCCACAGATAAACTTATTTTCAATAAAAGGTTATATTCTTTGTTTCCACCCAGGCCCATAACACAACCAAGCTGCCACAGAATCTCTCTGTGCAGCCACAAAAATCTTTCTGCTGCTTTATTAGCTACACGCTAGGAGAATTTTAGAAATTAAGCCAGATTAATTACACTGTACAATTTAATTAAGTCTTTGAAGAATAATGGCTCCAACAGAAAGCTCCCTAATAACATGCAGATAGAGTTATGAGAGAGCAGCCAATTCAAAAATAGTCTGAAAGGCCAAAGTGGCACCAAAGCTCCCTTTGCACTGAACTTATCTTCTGAGGAATCCAGAAATAAATAGCTCCACAGCACACCACCTCTGCAGCTGCAACCTCCAAGACAGCTTGGGCAGCAGCAATACTATTTGAGATCTGTTCTCTCTGGTAAGCTGCTTTCTGCCACTCCACTGCCTCAGTTACAGGGCATCAGCTTCTCTCACCGACAGCTAAAGACACAGTAGCGGATGCTGCTCTCCTCCTGAATGAGCATTTCCAGGCTATAGAGGAAACAAAGCCTGCCCATTCACTGCTTTCTAATGAATCAAGATGTACTGCTGGTGGCTGAGGGCTGTAAAATGTCCAACGGTTAGAACAGCCCCAAGCTCCTGCCAAATTATGCACTTCAGTATTACAGATCAGCTAGCAAAAAGGATCAGATTTCCTTCCAATATGATACTTATTCCTTCAGACAAAGAGGACAGATAAAAATAAACTGAACAAACTCTGATAGCCTGTGCAATGGTAAGCGTTCAACAGGGAAAGGTTTGCAGGCACAGCAAAATGCTACACAATTTCAGAGGACCAGGACACATGAACAGCAAATGCAAATGCATTCAGCACAAGTGTGGGGAACTAAAAGAAAAGGTCACAAATATAAACACAAAATCTTGTTCCACTGCTGGATGTGCCTAAGAAGTTCACAGAATCAATCAGGTTGGAAGAGACCTCCAAGCTCATGCAGTCCAAACTATCCATCCAGCCCAGCCCTAGCCAATCAACTAAACCATGGCACTAAGTGTCCCATACAGGCTTTGCTTCAACACCTCCAGGGACAGCAACTCCACCACCTCCCTGGGCAGCCCATTCCAATGCCAATCACTCTCTCTGACAACAACTTCCTCCTAACATCCAGCATAGACCTCCCCTGGCACAACTTTAGATTGTGTCCCCTTCTGTTGCTGCTTGCCTGGCAGAAGAGACCAACCCCACCTGGCTACAACATCCCTGCAGGTAGCTGTAGACAGCAATGAGGTCTGCCCTGAGCCTCCTCTTCTGCAGGCTGCACACCCCCAGCTCCCTCAGCCTCTCCTCACAGGGCTGTGCTCCAGGCCCCTCAACAGCTTCATTGCCCTTCTGTGGACATGCTCCAGTACCTCAACATCTCTCTTGAATTGAGGGGCCCAGAACTGGACACAGCACTCAAGCTGCGGAATGAGCAGTGCTGAGTACAGCAGAAGAATAACCTCCCTTGTCCTGCTGGCCACACTGTTCCTCATCCAGGCCAGGATGCCATTGGGTCTGCTGCCCACCCGGGCACACTGCTGCCTCATCTTCAGCTCCTCTCTACCAGCACCCCCAGGTCCCTCTCTGCCTGGCTGCTCTCAGCCACTCTGTCCCCAGCTTGTAGCACTGCTTGGGGTTGTTGTGGCCAAAGTGTAGAACCCTGCCCTTGGCCTTGCTCAGTCTCATCCCATTGGCCTCTGCCCACTCATCCAGCCTGTCCAGGTCCCTTTGCAGAGCTCTCCTACCCTCCAACAGCTCCACAGCTGCTCCTAGCTTGCTCTCATCTGCAAACTTTCTGATGCTGGACTCAATCCCCTTGTGCAGATGATCAATGAAGATACTGAACAGGACCGTGCCCAGCACTGATCCCTGGGGCACACCACTAGTGCCAGCTGCCAATTGGATGTGGCACCATTCACCACCACTCTTTGGGCTCAGCCCTCCAACCAGTTCATGGCTCATTTCACAGTGAATCTGTCCAAGCCCCTTTCCAGTTACTGGGTATATACAAGGCAAAACCCCTGCCCCACCGTAGTTGTCAAAAATGGCAGTGTGAGTCAGCCTGGCCAGCAAATACCTTATTGAAACTGTGACTGCCCCTGGGACACCAGACAGGCAGCCAATTGTTGAAAGAAAAACAAACAAGCCCCCCCACATCCCCATACACTAATTACAACATCAATTAGGTCCACATTAGTGCACCTAGATCAGGGGAAACTGTAGGTGAATAAGGGTGTATGTGTCTTACTGTCACCAGCACAACCCCATCCAAACCCAGCACTTATCACACACTTGCAAGCATTGGAAAGGAAAACCTGTGAAGAGCTCTCTAGCACCCACCTACCCTTCTCATGCCAGCACAGCACAGATAATTACAGCAGTATTCCTTTCAACCTCTTGAACAAAGTACATTAAAAAGGTTTGATCAAATCCTCTTCATGCAATGTATGTCACATTTGGTGAATACAAACTGATGACCTTGCCCTTTGCCCTGGCAAACTCTCTGTCTCTCCTCTATGAAATGGCATATTTGAACACAGTATTTTTTTGAATGCTGTCTTAACTGCATATGGAGAGAATAGAGACAGCTAAATATTAAAGGAACAAGCAGGGTTTCTTAAATGCTGCTCTTGTAGATAGTTTTAACATTCTCTCTCTCTCCTCAAATATTATCTGTGTAATGAAATGCCAGACAGAAATATTTATCAAGCAGGTTAAAAAAAAGTCATGAATAATAGCACAACCTAAATTATTCGATGGTAGGGTGAAAAACAAATCCTCCTTTTTGTAGCAAAGCACCAACAGATTATCTTTAAAAGGAATACAATCATCTCTTTGAAAAACATTCAAGCACAAATTATGTTTAATAACTTACATAGCTATGGACGATTCATTAGGCTGCTGTGAGTGAAACAGACTAAAGAGCTGCTCTCCTTTTTGTTCAGTTTAGTATGCAAATGGTTGTCAAACAGCCAGAATAGCTGGTTTCCCTGATTCTTCTACACTGCCACTTAATCAGCCTCTATTTCATCTGTATGCAACATTCATGCACACATCCAGGAGAAACAAAAGCAGAAGAAGCAAGATACAAATGCTTACCTACAAATTAACAGGGGACTCTGAGCACCTGAACAGAGTTGTGTTATTTGTTTTATACTAGCACTAAATGTTTAGACAAGCCAATGTGCAGCCACCTGTATGTATTTATCAGGTAGTCTCTTCCACCAAAAGCCTACAACCTGGCTTATGAGCCATATGTTAAACAATTCCAGAGGACAGAAAAGAAAGGCAAGAGATAGGTAGATGGGGAGTGTGTGTGTTTGTCTGCTTTGATTGCCTTTTAAAGGGATTTTTAGCAGAAATGCCTTAAGTCCCAGGAGTTAACAGTACCAGCATGAAGTGAACCAGTGCACTTACCTGTTCATGAGCTCCAGAACAGAGTGGATTCAGCAGATAACAGTGAAATCAAGTACCAGGCACTCAGATCTAGCACGTGAGACTTTGCAAAGTGCATGTTTTGAACATTCAAAGCATTTAAAGCAAAATTGTTTGTAAGAGGCTGGCAATGATGATGGATTAAGAAGTGTTATTTGCTGGCTGCCATTGCTTGAGCTTCAGGAAGAGTTAGCATCTGATGAGTAAACCTTTGGCTGGTCACTTGAAAGAGAAACAAAGAATGCTGTCTGTGCCACATGCATGACAGTTCATACTAACAGAGAATCGTACAGAAAAGACCGATTCTTTATTCCTCTTCTGGGAGAAAAGAGCATCAAATCCAGCTGTTAACCCAGCACTGCCAAGTCCACCAGCAGACCATGCCCTCGGCACCACATCTCTACATCTTCAAATCCCTTCCAGGGATTGCGATTCCACCACCTCCTTCAGCAGTCTGTGCCAGCCTGACCACTCTTTCAGAAAACAAGTTGTTCCTAACATCCAATGTGAACCAACCCAATATGACTTGAGACCACTTCCTCTTCTCCCATCCCCTGCTACTTGGGAAAAAGGAACAACACTCACCTTGCTACAGCCTCCTTTCAGGTGGTTGTAGAGAGTGATAATGTCAGTAAGAGTGACAAGAGCAATATGAAGCCCACATGGTTGTTTGCTTTGTCACCAGAGAAGTCAGAGAGAAATAGTACCTCAGAATAGAAAAAAAAGGAAAAAAAGCAGGGAAAAGGAGGGGGGGGAAAGGCAGGGAAAAGGAGGGGGGGGAAAGGC